>JABAKD010000026.1:1057545-1115045 GCA_012845835.1 Undaria pinnatifida
CGTTTTGCAGATATATACAACACCCCCTTTCCCTCCCCCCCCCCCCCCCCCCCCCCCCCCCCCCCCCACCATGTACACCATATATGTTCGAAAACACGATTCTGATACAATACAATAATGAACTCTAGAACATCAAACAAACCACGTGGTTGCAAAACAAACAAGACAAAATAATATGTATTCGAAAACCCACCCTGATACAATACGATAACGAAACCTAGAACATCAACCAAAACGTACACGTGTAGCAAAAACTACGTGGTTACAAAATACATGTATTCGAAAATACCGCTCCGAAACAACACGATAACAAAGTCTAGAACATAAACCAAAACATATACGTGCATCAAAAACGCGGAAAGCACCACTTTGAAACAATACGATAACCAAGTCTAGAATATCAACCAAAACAACACGCGGACATGACACACTAGAACCATATATACGTCCGCATACGAACACCAGTCAAAGGTGGAACCCATATACCCTGGGTTCCAAATTGAGGTCCCTACGAGTCTGAAACATCACATAGTCCACATAAAGTCTTCACACAAACCTAAAAATGAGTCACAACTGCTCGTTGCCAAATGACAGGTTCATCAAGAACGCAAGAACAAACAGAACGAGAGGCAGGGTTATCGAAGCAGCGCAAATCATTATAGCATTCGCCCACCACATCACCTCCTTTGAAATTGGTTTTGGGCATCAGCGAACTGGGTCCAACGCATGCCCGTAGTGTCTTAGGTGGAGTGAGGAGCGGTAGTAAAATCAAGTGCGCTGTTCGATAACCTGTTCCTGACCGTCGGTATACTGACCAATCTTCGGGCTGCGTCTTCTCTGTGTCAGGTGGTGTGAGGAATTTCTTTGTCATTTTTCAAGCAAGCGGTTGCGTTGGCATATACTACCTGGCTTGATGTAAAGGAAAGGAACACCACTGAGCGATCATCTACTACATGTTAGGCATGTTTTCCATGAACACCACTAACAAGAGCACCAGACATGGACGCGACATCTACAGGACTACAACATCTTCGACGACAGTGGGGAGAAAACAGGACGTATAAGTGTACACTATATATAGTCTATAATAATGTGGAAAGTAAGTACAGACAGGGATGTTAACACTGCGGTGAACCACACGACCAACCTATTACGCAGGGTATTCGTGCCTCCATCCGCTTACATGATTGCCTGACAACCTCTATATTCCAAACGCAGTAGAATATGCCTAACGAAGTAAAGTCACCCTCGCGTTCAATAGTTGGTGACATCGCACGTCCACGTGAGACAACCTTTACGAAACGCAGTAGCATATGCCTGACGAAGTGAAGTCACCCTCGCCTTCAATAGTAGTGACATCGCATATATAGACGTTGCATGCCCACCTCAACTGCTGTATTTGTAAGATGTATCTCTGTCTTAGAATTGGCGACCTCAGAGCCCCACAGCGGCACGGTAAAAATCATGGACGTGAAATCGCACATTTGAGACAATAATAAGTTAATTTTTATAATAATAAGTTGAAAAGGAAGCACAAGCAGCCGTGATACACTGCCGACCCATCGCATACCCTCCTGAGACGACCTCTACGAGACACAGTACCATTTACCTCACGAAGTAGAATCACCCTCGCGATCAATGGTGATGACATCGCATGACATCACATACCCACCTCGCCTGATGTATTTGTAGGACGTATCTCTGACTTAAAATTGACGACCGCAGAGCCCCACGTCGACAAAAATCATGGGCGTGAAATCGTACATTTATTTGAGACAAAAATAATTTGGAAAAGGAAGCACAGGCAGATGTGTTAAAATTGAGGTAAACAACCTTACCAACCCATTACGTAGGGTATTTCGTACATACCGTCTGCATGATCGCCTCCCCACCTATGCCAAGCGAAGTATTACTAACGAGGTAACGTGATTGAGCGCGTGTATACCAAGTATGACTAATGAGGTAACGTAATTGAACACATGTATACCAAGCGTTCCTTTAAAACTGACGACTCGCATCCCTCCCTCTAATGCTCAATGACGGAGACAGCACATGGCCACATACATCTCCTCGCATGCTGTATTTGGCAATACGTATCTCTTGCGCATAATTAGCGATGTCGATAATAATGGTGACTGTATGATGATGGTGACAAACAGTACATGACCACATCACCTCGCCTGTTGCATCTGACAATACGTATCTCTTTCTTATAATTAGCGATATCAGAAAATGATGGTACCTACAAATATTCTATAAAATATTCTAGCTTTCGATCGATGTATCATACAACAACAAATTATGAAGATTTAACACGTTATTTACTACACGTAAACACTGGGTTGCATGCTGCATCTAACATCAAACCTTCTAGAATAGTAAACATTACAAACCAGATGATATAAAGGGATGTCTTATTGCTTCAATCGTCAGGTTTGTCCCCTTTGAGAATTTATAGTTTCCGCGCACATATTGAAATGTCCCGCCCGCCGCCCCCCCCCCCCCCCCCCCCCCCCCCCCTCCCCTCCCCCTTTACTGACCTCTTTTTCACAACAAACCCCAACCCCCTCCCCCCCCCCCCCGCCCCTCCGTCCCCGATTCCCCCCCCCCCCCCCTTCCGCCTAGTCTGTCCAAACGCCCCACTCACAATCAAAATCGGCCTGAGTAATAAACCACTATACGCAGTTGATATCACGTCATAATCTTTCTGACCATCCATGACGTAGTTTTCAATTATATCCCCCCCCCCCACCCCCCCCCCCCCCCCCCCCCCCCCCCCCCCCCCCCTCCAACGCCCCCTCTTTTCCGACCACCTACACGATCGCCTAGACCTAGCACCACGCGTATAACAAGCTGCTACATATCTTTGATCTCACAGCCGAAGTGTAATTGAATATTATTTGTGACCTAAACCTCCTAAAATTTCCCCCCCCCCCCCTCTTGCTCTCCCTTGCTCAAACGCCCCACCAAATATCAAAATCCGCCACATTAATAAACACTTCACGTACAGGATATCACCTCATTATCTTTCGAGAGCCATCCATGCCGCTGTGTTCCCCCCCCCCCCCCCCCCCCCCCCCCCCCTCCAACGCCCCCTCTTTCCCGACCACCTGCACGATCGCCTGGACCTAGCACCACGCGTATAACAAGCTGATACATATCTTTGATCTCACAGCCGAAGTGTATTTGAATATTATTCGTCACCTAAACCCCCTCAATAATCTCCCCCCCCCCCCCCCCCCCCCCCCCCCCTCTTGCTCTCCCTTACTCAAACGCCCCACCAAATATCGAAATCCGCCACATAAATAAACACCTCACGCACAGGATATCTTTCGAGAGCCATCCATGCCGCTGTGTCCCCCCCCCCCCCCCCCCCCCCCGCCTCGAACGCCCCCTTCACCCCCCCAACCCATCCCAACCCCACTCCCTCGAACACTCCACCCTCTCTTTACTCACTGATTGTACGACTTACCCCAGGATATACATGATAAACTGATGTATTATTTCCGAAAATGTCACATTTGTCCCCTCAAAATAATGTATAGTTTCCAGACACATATCAAGCTGCCCCCCCCCCCCCCCCGCCCCAACCCCCCTCCCCCCCCCCCCGCCCCCAATAATATACTGGTGCCAAAACCGTCAGATTTATCCCCTCGAAAGGATTTATAGCTTACATGCACAAATTGCCCCTTTCCCCCCCCCCACCCCCCCCCCCCCCCCGCCCCCCTCCAAACCCGCTCGCTTTTGATCAAAACCGGGCCCCCCCCCTTTTTTTCCCTTCACAGCTGTCAGATTTTGTCCCCCTCAGAAACGGGTTTTATAGTTTCCGCGCACAGACTGACTAACATCATCCTGTTGACCCTGATAGCTACACTGTAGCTGTAAGGGGAGTCGCCGACCTATATCCTTAATGAGGACACACAACTCGTAATGCGCGCGATCGGAGTATCACACACAGCTTGCAAAGATGAGTTTCGACGAAATCTTCGATCTCACAGCTGGAGTGTATTTTAATTTTTATAATATTACTAGAATCCAATATTGTTTCTGGGAAATGGGGTGGTTGTCAAACTCATTGCCATTTAAAAAATATAGTATTGTAACAGAAAATATTTTTAATCGCGCTTCCTAAATTAAAACGAATAATAGATTTTATTTTTTATGTTAAAAAGACTATACGAGAATTATCAATGATAGAGTTTGTTATTTTTCATTGACAAGTACTAACGCTAATGCTACAACTACCCCATAAATTGTTAACGCTTCCATGAAGGCAAAAAAACTGAAAAAAGTAAAGTACCACAGATTTATTTTATGCTCCTGGTTGACGAGCAATACCTTCAACAGCTTGACCAGCAGCAGTACCTTGACCGATACCAGGTTCAATCGCAGCTTAACCAACAGCAAGACCAGCAGCTATAATCGATGCAGCAAAAACAACTGAACCCATAAAATGTATTCATGGGCTAGATAAGAAAAGACCAACAATAAAATTCAATTAGACTCCTATGAGAAGTGGGGCATGTAAGATTGTAACAGGAGTACCTGAAGCTGTCCCTATTATTGGACCTCCCATAGTTCAACTATTACGTGGGGGAGTTAGTGTAGGACAAAATACATTAACACGTTTTTATAGTGCACATACCTTTGTTTTACCATTAGTAGCAGCAGCTCTAATGATCACACATTTCTTAATGATAAGAAAACAAGGTATTTCGGGACCATTATAAATCTAAGAAAAATAATATTTAATATGATTTATTAAAGAAATAAGATTTTAGTTTTTAATATATATAAATATAATAATAGGAGATATTATGTCAATCTTAAAAAAACCGGATTTAACGGATCCTAAATTACGTGCTAAATTAGCAAAAGGAATGGGCCACAATTATTATGGTGAACCTGCTTGGCCAAATGACATTTTTTATATGTTTCCTATTTGTATTTTAGGGACTTTTGTATTAGTTATTGGTTTAGCTGTAATGGAACCTTCAGCTTTAGGTGAGAAAGCTAACCCATTTGCAACTCCTTTAGAAATTCTACCTGAATGGTATTTTTTCCCAACTTTTAATTTATTACGTGTACTACCAAATAAATTATTAGGTGTGTTAGCTATGGCTGCTGTGCCGTTAGGCTTAATAACAGTACCTTTTATTGAGAATGTTAATAAATTCCAAATCCAATTTACAAGGCCAGAACGAGCTTTAACTGTCTTTTTATTCAGAACTTTTGTTGTTATATGGGTGGGAAATGGCGCTTAGTTTACCAATCAGTAAACCAATAACATTACGTTTAGTAGAAAAACACTTTTGATTGGTACTATTACTATTAATAGATCCTCAAGACTGTATAAGTCTCCGAAGTCTAGTAATATTAAACTATTTTTTTACCTGATCTATTGCACTTTTTAAAATTGTTTTTCGGCTTCACCAGTCAATTGTTGTGAAAAAATGAAAATATTTAAGTATTCTGGTTGAGAATTCGTTATATTACACGAAGTACTTACGAAGGCTTCCGACACACGGTGCAATTTCACGAAATTTCTAAAGCATCTATAAACCCATTCGTACCAATACGTATAATAGCTACTTGTTCAGCTACACAGCGAAAATAGATAATCAATATATTATTGAAAGAAAAGAAAATACACTCCAGCTGTGAGATCGAAGATTTCGTCGAAACTCATCTTTGCAAGCTGTGTGTGATACTCCGATCGCGCGCATTACGAGTTGTGTCCTCATTAAGGATATAGGTCGGCGACTCCCCTTACAACTACAGTGTAGCTAGCAGGGTCAACAGGATGATTTTAGTCAGTCTGTGCGCGGAAACTCTAAACCCGTTTCTGAGGGGGACAAAATCTGACAGATGTGAAGGGAAATGTATCCTTTTATCAAGTGAATCTTGTAAGTCGAATAACCGGTGAGGGGGGTGGGGCGGAGTTTTGAAGGACGTGGGGGCCTGGTTTTGATCAAAAAGCGAGCGGGTTTGGAGGGGGGGGGGGGGGGGGGAAAGGGGGCAATTTGTGCATGTAAGCTATAAATCTTTTCGAGGGGATAAATCTGACGGATTTGGCACCAGTATATCATTGGGGGCGGGGGGGGGGGGTTGGGGCGGGGGGGGAGGGGGGTGGGCGGGGGGGATGTGCCTGGAAACTATACATTACTTTGAGGGGATAAATGTGACGGTTTTGGATATAATACATCAGTTTATCATGTATATACTGGGGTAAGTCGTACAATCAGTGAGTGGAGAGAGGGTGGAGTGTTGGAGGGGGTGGGGTTGGGATGGGTTGGGAGGGAGGTGGGGGGGGGGGGGGGCGGGGGGGGGGGGGGGGGGGGGCGGGGGGGGGGGGGGGGGGGGGGGGAAGGGCTTTAGGTGAGGGGTTTGTTATACGTGTGGTGCTAGGTCTAGGCGATGGTGCGGGTGATGGGGAAGAAGGGGGCGTTCGAGGCGCGGGGGGGGGGGGGGACACAGCGGCATGAATGGCTCTCGAAAGATAATAAGGTACGCGTGAAGTGTTTATTAATGTGGCGGATTTCGGTGTTTGGTCTGGGGCGTTTGAGTAAGGGAGAGCAAGACGGGGGGGGGGGGGGGGATTTATTGGGAGGTTTAGGTCACAAATAATATTCAAATACACTTCGGCTGTGAGATCAAAGATATGTAGCAGCTTGTTATACGCGTGGTGCTAGGTCTAGGCGATCGTGCAGGTGGTCGGAAAAGAGAGGGCGTTGGAGGGGGGGGGGTGGGGGGGTGGGGGGGGGGGGGGGGACGGCTTTAGGTGAGGGGTTTGTTATACGTGTGGTGCTAGGTCTAGGCGATGGTGCGGGTGATGGGGAAGAAGGGGGCGTTCGAGGCGGGGGGGGGGGGGGGGGACACAGCGGCATGGATGGCTCTCGAAAGATAATGAGGTGATATCCTGTGCGTGAAGTGTTTATTAACGTGGCGGATTTCGATATTTGGTGGGGCGTTTGAGTAAGGAAGAGCAAGAGGGGGGAGGGGGGGGGGGGGGGGGAGATTTTTTAGGAGGTTTAGGTCACAAATAATATTCAAATACACTTCGGCTGTGAGATCAAAGATATGTAGTAGCTTGTTATACGCGTGGTGCTAGGTCTAGGCGATCGTGCAGGTGGTCGGAAAAGAATGGGCGTTGGAGGGGAGTGGGGGGGGGGGGCGGTTGGGGGGAAAATAATTGAAAACTACGTCATGGATGGTCAGACAAATAATGACGTGATATCAACTGTGTATGGGTGTTTATTACTCAGGCCGATTTTGGTCGTGAGTGGGGCGTTTGGACAGACTAGGCGGAAGGGGGGATATTGTATAAAAGATACCTTAATGACGACACAAGACCCACAATACGCGCGAACGGAGTATCACACACAGCTTGCAAAGATGAGTTTCGACAACATGTTCGATCTCACAGCTGGAGTGTATTTTTACTCTTGTAATAAATAGTACTATTATATATAAGGAGTTCAATTTTTCATAAAAACAAGTAATAAAGCTAATTAATAATATGTTAACGAATACCCAAGTTTTATTAGCATAAAGTTTGGAAATTCGGAAATTAATCAATAGCGTCTTTTCCAATGCAGATAAACAACAACCTCATAGCAAATGACTGTTAAAGTGAAGACCCCAACCCAGAATAAAAACCAAAAATAAAAGGCTTGGAAATACAATATTTACAAATGTGGAGCCTTACATCACAACGCAAAGAAGAGATAAAGCAAGTTACAATAGAACATTTGAAAATATTTACAAAATGATATTAAAACCTTGCGCTATTAATAGATGATATTTGGAATGAGAAAAAAAGTTAGGTCAAATTATAGTCCATTACTCCAGAACTAATCTACTGGAGTATTAAACTCAACATTTGTTTTCGGCTCCATCTACCCGATATTGACGACAACTGGCTTCTATAATGGTGCATCCCATTGAGTAAAAAGTATATAACCCTAGGTAGTAGTTCTTCATTTTTTTTTATACTATTCTGTTTATTTTCTCAATATAACTCAAATATATAACGTCCTTAAAAACTCCGCCCTCCCCTCACCGGTCATTCGACTTAGAGGATTCACTTGATAAACTGATGCATTTCGTTCCACAGCTGTCAGATTTTGTCCCCCTCAGAAACTGTTTATAGTATCCGCGCACAGACTGCCTAAAATCGCCCCATTGACCCTGATAGCTACACTGTAGTTGCAAGGGGAGTCGCCGATCTATATCCTTAATGAGGACACACAACCCGTAATGCGCGCGATCGGAGTATCACACACAGCTTGCAAAGATCGTTTTGGCAAAATATTCGGTCTCACAGCTGGAGTGTATTGATTGTTTTATAAAATATAGAAGTTCTAGCATAAGCTATCTTCTTAAAGAAATCCTCCTGGTGAGTTGTAACTGTTATACTTGTAGTGTATCACCATTGAGTTGAGAGTGGATCAATGTTGTTCCACGCACCACTGATGTTGTTACCGAAAAATATCAGATAGATCCGGCTCCTGGCTCACGAAAACCATCAACATCAGAAGCTACATGAGGTGATTTTCGGGAACGCTTCTGATATGATGGATCACACCCTGATTTACTTGACTCATGCGACCGTTGTCAGTGACCTGTGCCACCAGCAAAATTTGGTCTCGCCAATGATGGTATTAAAGGGTTACAGCTCTAATATGACACACAGGTCGCTACTGTGGCTAGATCAGGCACCCACCTTCCCCCCAAGAAAGCGAGATACCACCGCTTCTCCTAATTTTTGAGAATTGACCCTGCGTATGGTCACGTACCTGGACAGAACACCAATCCAAGCACGATACTGAGGATGTACTTGGAGTCGTCTGAGTCACTGGAAATGGCCTTTAAGTACTTGGGAAGCAAGAATGTCACGCCGTAGTAGCTGGGGGGCAGCGGAGCGGACAGGAAAGAGCAAAACGAGCTGACGTGTTCGAATCGTGTTGAACTTATTGACACGGCAAGGCTGTCACGGACGCGTTTTGACGTTCCATAACGTGTATTTGGAACAACGACAGCGTCTGCGTTGCCTATTAGTGGTACGGTTGTCGTACTCTGAAAGAGCGATTGCCCACCCGATTCCGCGTTTCCCCCGCAAGTGTTCCCTAGAATCTTACCGTAGAGGGAACCATCGAGAACGCGTTTCTCATAGACCTCATTCAGCATATATGTGCTACAACCGTGATCACTCATACGGTAGCAGCGTAAGCGTCCACCGTTCCGGCGGAAGACAGAACGAAGTTGTGGTTTGGGGTAAGCATGCTCCTGTACCAGTGCATGCAAAACATCCTTCGGGATTACAAAGTCAAGTTGAATAGACCAGTTTGTAATCCATCGCGCGTACAATAGAAACGTGTGGAATCGTGCATCCGCCTCGGGGAAATATGCGCTTTAAACGTACATATGACTCAACGTGCGCGTCGGAGTACGAGGAATATGTATCGCAGTGGACATATTTCGAAGTCAGCATGCAAGGCACATTAGAAACGGATTCCACAATCCCATGCGAGAACGACTTCGAAACGAGTCTCCTCTGTTTTTGGAAATCATGGCTTTTCTGTTTGTTGAATCTTTGAGGAAGAGCCATTCACGCATTTTTTACGTAAGGCCACAAACCTGCCCTCGCGTAGAAAAAGCGTCAAGAAATATGAAATTAGAGCTGTTCGTGTTCTCTGGTCGTACCGCGCCCCTCATCGCCCTGGATACTCAAAGTATGACCGAGCCCCGCCGAGTGGGCAGCCCGGCACCCAGCGCAACGGGTTAGGCATTCGAGAGGGCGGTGTGATTGACCCCGCAGCTGTGCCTCGGCGCGATCTTTCAGCTGGGCCCAGGGTCCTCTTCCAGTCGTTGACCTTGACCAAACTAGCCGTAGGTGCGCGGAGCAGGCCCAAGACGGACTGTGCCTTGACGGGGTTGAGCCTCGCTTAAGCTGCCGGCTCCATCGACGCTTAGTCTGATGGGATAGGCTGCCAAGAGAGAACGCGGGCCGCAAAAATACTTACGTATACTCTACTAAAATCTTGGTTGATAGAGCAGCAAGAAGCTGTACAAAACGCGTGGTTGACGATCGAGGCACGGCGGGGCACCCGACTGAAGCGCTTTCTTTGGGTTGTGCCAGGTTCTGCCTTCGTTTCAATTTGTTTGGCGTTGCTCTTCTGGCAGATCACACCTTGCGGCATCGGATCCATATACCCTCAAGTTTCAAGTGCACTTTTGCAAGGAAATTGCATTAATTTGCTCCAAACGTCTCTCGGCCGCTACAGAACACTGACTGCGTGGAGATTCGCAGTCCTGCTACTCGTGCCTCGTATCTGGCCGCGATCAATCAAGCCCAAACTCTCAAGCGTCAATCTGGCCACAGATGGAGGCGGAGGATCGAAGGACTCTTTTCATGGATTTGAGTTTTGCGGCTATTTTGTTTCCGATTGACTTGAGAAAGCTTTATCGAATTGGAGTTTCATCGACGACTTCGGCGTTTATTTAGAATCCCAAAACACAGATTAGTCTGTACGTCAATGTTGATTTTGAAATGTGTCTATTACGCTTGCGGTATTTAATATTTCGTATAACATTTCGCATCGTAGGTGGTTATTGACAACCAGAAACACAACGAAGAAAGCGGTGAAGATCGCCGACGGGGGCAGGAAGCCCAGTCTAATTCTGACACAAATATTCAATGGTCGGCGGCAGTCTAAGATCATTACTCGGCAGTTCACAACAAAACGTTCACGGCCTTCATGATTTAGCGAACCCTCGCACCTGGTGTGTAGGAAGAACCAGATTGCCCAGCTGCCATATCAACCGGATCGAGACCCGACGAGCAAAATGCCGCCACGATGGACCCAGAATCAGAGGAACATCCAGAGGCCGCGTAAACGGCGTTAGTCAGTGCCTTAACACAACAGTGGGGGCTTGTTGAAAACAATTTTACATACTCGTACAGCAGTGTCGTAGGTCACGCAAACCTTCGGTCTTCCCGGGAGTTTACCCAATCTATTCCATTACAAGAGTCCCAGCTGAAGCGTCAAGTCCGCGGGCAAAGTCATTTAAAGCACTCATAGCTTGGACAAGACAATGCGTTCATTTACATGACGTCGAACCAAGGCGTGCTCGACCTTAATTCCCTGTCGGCGTTCTATCCACGTACGTACGCAGTGTTTACGTCTATGCTGTATTCTGACCAACAAATACCCTATATGTACCACTTACACGGAAACCGTGGCTCTTCGTGACGTTTGTGTCTCGAACAGCTCCCACACGCCCCCAGCATGCTCCCCTTTCCCGGCTAGATCGATTGACCCAGGCTCGATTTGAAGCCTGATACGTTCTTTTTCGGTCGTCAGCTGCGATAGTTCCACTCCCAGCACGTTGGTCACACCATTCACCCTTGCAATCTCCTCTATGACCTGTGGGACAGACCCGCCGGTGCATCTGGTCGGTGAGGTCAAACAATCGACCTAGTACACTGCCTGCCCGACTCAAGGCGATGATGCGAATTGCTGCACGTCCCCGTAGCATTTGACTCAAAGGCAACGACCATTATCCGCCCGGTTCGAGGCAATATCACGAATTGATGGACGTCCCCGTAGCGTTTGACTCAAAGGCCACCGACCTATACCCGTCACGAGGAAAACCCTTGTATCACACGCGGTGGAAGTATCAAACTCAGCTTGCAAATATGAGTGTCGGCGAAATCCTCGATCTAACGGCTGAAGTGTATTTTTGGTTTTTCTAAAATCGTCTATCGCGAGCAGAAATATCAGACGAACGCGAAATAGTCTACGCCCCACCACGCACATCGACAGCTTCGGCGTGTTTCCCCACGAAACTCAGGAAGCGCGGGCTCTCCGGCAGAAGTCCGCAAGCAACTAGAACCAGAACTGCAACGCCGGGGACCGTCGAAAATCCCAGAACACACCGCCACATATCCTCTTCTCGCCTGATCACGGGCGGCAATTGTGACGGTATGTGTGAAAACGACCAAGAAACCATCGCATTTTACTGTTTGAGAGGGTGATACATTTCGAACTTATATGCTGTACGCCATGGTAACCCATGTGTCGTGACTACGTGGCATCGTCTTGTGTTTAGAGATAGGCGTTTAAGGCACAGTAACATTCACATGCTGGAAGCTGAACGATCATTACTCAGGTGAGGTAAGACACAGGCATCGGCATGCCCCTTGTCTTGCCGAGAACCCCGTATTCTACCAGTAGTGGAGGTCGGCGCCACTGAACCTGTCAAATGTATTAGCCCTAGATTCGATTGAACTCGGCTCAACAATGAGGGGAGGGCGGATACCCGATGAACGAGCTCGCTCACCCAGGTCCAAGAGCCCTGCTGAGGGCGAGTCCCACCAGAGCCAAGAGTGCGATGCCCAGTCCCACAATCACCCCGATCACGCGGCATATCACCGCCCCTCGTTGGCTGGTTGGTAGAAACTCCGCGAGAAGTACATTTGTCACGGGGATGTTTCCGCCAACGCCGAAGCCCACGATGGTGCGCAAAACGATCACTGCGTTGGCGGACCAAGCCAACGCGGTGGCCAACCCCGCGACCACAAAGCAGGTAAGTGACAGCAAGAAGGCTCTGTGGCGACCATGTTTGTCAGCGTACACAGACCAGAAGATAGCACCGAAAAGCATCCCTTTCATGATACAAGGTACAAGGATCAGAGGGGCAGCAAAAGGGGGTGCCAAACAGCGTGAGAGGACGGCGGATGTGTTGCGGAGATGTTGTGGGGATGGTGGTCGCAAATATGCAAGTCTCGGAGCCATGTTGTTGTTGGAGCACAACCATACTGCGGTAAGGTTATTACGTTCGGGCCGCACCATGTTTGACTGACGAGGGCCCTCGACTGAGAAATTTGAATAACCAATACACTTCCAAATCTTGTCGTGTTTACTAATCTACGTTCCCCACACGGCCAAACCTAGGGATGTTTTCAGCTTGATGCGCGTACAATGCTCATATCAAAATTCGTTTCTAGGCAAGGTGAAAAACGCCCGAAAAAATATACCTCCCCTCGTCGACGATGTGACGACATTTAGTGAAAGGGCAACCTCAACTCGTCGATATAAAACTTGCGGCCGTTCGACCCTAGCCGGTGTTTACCGCGATGGGTCAATTCGTCGCGAGAACATTTTTTACAGGCGTGTGAACCGCCGAGACCCAGTGAACAGCGATAAAGATCCACGACCGCATACGTGCATCGAATTAGGCCTCACTTCGTGCATGAAGGAAACCATCGTCGAATCTATGACGCATATTTTTCCCGTTAATAGAGTAGAGGTACCACTGTAGCCTAATGCCACCGTTCAGCAGGACGTTGTGATTTCTTGCATGTGTGCTGATAGTTATGGTTGCAACCATACGCTTTCCGAGTATGACGGTGTGGCAAAGAATCTTGGGACAAAAGGGTGGTTACATCTGTTGATTAGCATGGATACAGCAGTGATAATTTGGCGTACGCGTCAATCGCCCTCTTCAGACGATAACAAAGGCATTGTAGCATGTACCTAGTTATCTCTGGCTCTCATACCTTAAGTAAGTAATGCTTATAGACGGAATCATTAATCGGCCACAGTGTCGCAAATATGTTTACCTTCTTCCCACCTCTGCAACTGGTCGCACCACGGTCTCCAAGGCCACAAGCGCTGGCTAAACTTTGCCCATGGCCTTCAACTCCTACAATAATCATAAATACTTGTCCGCATACCACCACTTACCAGATAAAGGTATCGGTATAATTTGATCAATGCAGTGAGGAAGGAGTGATAAAAGTAGAGAGCAATTAACACCGAGACGAACAGTACTTCTTCGCTGGTGCGTTCTTTGCCCCCGGTTCCCCTCTGGTTTGTGGTCGTGTACTAGAATTTGATGAGCATATTCCGTAGAAAGAATGAAAAAACCCCAACGCACACACAGGTTTGCGGCCGCTACAACCACCATGCTGCGCACGAGTTCCTAGCGACGGTTACGCTGTATTTCCATGCGAGTAGTAAATCATAACTAACCTTACTGCTGCTGCAGTCGCGCTCTTCGAGTGCGCCCTTTGTAATGTAGCAGCCAACACTTCCTGTGGTCAGTTTTTTCCTGTTGAGTCAAACCAGACTTTCAACCAAGCTCACCATACCATGCGACTGAGATGAAAAACGTTTTCGTGTAACACGCGTCCGAATGTCCAAGCCGGCTGACCCCGACGCGTGTGAAGGATGCCGGATCAGCGCAAAATCGATACAAACGGAGCGTGTGGCAAGCATAAAAGCTTCATTCCACTACAAGACTCCCGCCACTGCCCTGCCGTGTCGCCACTTATAGATTGTAGCGACAGTCATAACTTGTCCTGGTTATTGTTCGCCGTGGTGCCTGCTTTTCGAGCTAGCGAACATGTATACAAGACGATCTTGAAAATATGGGAAAGGATAACGGCGGACACGAGCACGACCCCATCCACGGTGGTGCCGACCGCCGCAACGGAGGTGGCAACTGGAACGGAGCGGATTGAGCGACGCGACTGGGACGACTGGAGGGAGAGGAAAGGGGGATCAAGAGGACCCCTCTCATAATGGCACAAGGAATAGCGCGGCAAGAATTGACCCTGGAGACCGGCGATTAGTCCTCGAAGGGGCCAGCCCTGGGGCTGGTGTGTTTGGATCGCACAGACACGCCCTCATTGATGGCGGTGTGGAGTACCGGGAGGGCTGTGGAAGTTTGGGCGAGACGGGGGGTCGCCGCGGCGAATACGCTCCCGGCGATAAGGGGGGGGAGGGTTGAGCCGCGAACGAGGTTCCTCTGGTAGTCGCCCATGGGCCAGTCTAGGAAGGTTAAACCCTGACGATGCCACATTGATGTTCAAAGGGCCGTGATATAGGGTCGGGATGTTCGGTCGTCCGGCGGGCATTGGACATTGAGGGCGAAACAACTATAGTAGTCCTCGCAACAGTAGGGCACCCCGATGAATTTCTCGAGCAAAGCATTTTCTGCGAGATTCGTTGCAGATCCCCATGTTCTCGTCCATACGTGCAGATAGGTTGGTCGCTTCCGTCGATTAGCCGTCTGCCGTTGGGTAGGGTACCCCCGAGGATGTGCGTGCCTGTAGCAGTTGCCATCTCATTCGATAAAAATGAGGCTGTCGTCTTATGCCCATCGCTGTGGTGCTTTCTGCTCGGTCGGAACACGAATGTCGTGGCGGTTCCCTTACCCGTCCCTGAAATGTTGCATCACACCGCCGTACACCCACATCTCCCTGGGTTCGTCGTCGTGGCGACGGAAGTGGATCACGTCAATGGTATAGGAGCCTCCCCATGGTCTCGATAATTACACTCGCTCCAATATTGGGGGCGTATCTGAGTCGACGCGCCCCCACGCCCTCGCTGGGTGCCGGGCAATCGCGTCGCCCCCACGCCCTTGTTCCTGGATGCTTGTCCATGAAACGCTGTCTCTCGCCCGACGTAGGGCGAAGACCCGTCGCGCTGGTCTACACCTCCGTCATTGCGCACCCTTCCTCCGTAACTGGTGGTGCAACGCGTCAAAGTGGATCATCACCATGTCTTTTTTTTTGCTGCCCTTGAGGTCAGGAACCTACTCCTCGGCGGGAGAGTACCCGTCTTGTTATCCTTCCCACCCCTCCGTGGACCCGTTGGTGGTGATGCTCCACCCCGTCTGTGGGGGCAGGATTGTAGCATTTATAGACTATTTCGTCATTGGGAGCGTGGCCGTCGCGTCGTCACCCACATCACCTTGCTATGCTCAGCCGGTCGCGTAGCCCCTCCCCCCTCCCACTCCCTGTGGCCCTGCCCATCGTGGTGGAGTCCCCCGTTGTTGAGACTGGGCCTCCAGTTTAGTGATCTCCTTGCTCACCGGCGGGGGTGTATCCGACGCCCAATTTTTGCTCCAACGGACGGAGTGAAGCCGTGGTCAACCCGGACGCGCAGCGACCACGCCCGTCACGACCGTCGCCCCCCCCCGTCGATGGAGGGGTGTCCATTGGGTTTATACCTCCTGCCCCAATGATGAGGCCCTCACAGTATATTCCCAGCATGTACAGGGTCGAATCATACTGCGCCGGCCTCTCCGCCGCTATGACCGAAGTCCTCTTTGTGACCCACGTCCGCCCCCAGGTTGCGTGGGGTGATACCTTGGCAGCAAACGTCTTCCGTGCGTCAGTTCCAACGACTATCGCGGCGTTATAAACCACCGTTGGTGGAATCTTCACCGTGGGGTTACGTAGCCCCAGATTCGGCTCCTTCAAAGACGGATCCTCTGGCTTCTGCGCCAGACCTTCACGCGCTTGCACCTGGGCCGGTACCAGAGGGTTCCTCTTCAAGACCGAAGTCCCCTTAGTCGACCCCGCCCCTGTTGCCACTGCCGTCATGACGGTGTACCCCCCGGATGGTATGTTCGTTCCTGTGTATGCCGTGAAACGTCGGCGATAGAGTTGTGCGCACGGACACCAACGCGTTGTGGCACCCCACCCTCGTGCCGGAAATGTCCAGGTCGAGTAAATCAACATCAGAGGTGTTCAAACACACAATCACTCACACTATGCCAGGTATGCAACAAAACAGCCGATTACAAAGGTGATTTATTGGTCCCCCGCATCAGCGACATTTGAGACCGCCAGGGATGGCAACGAAATTTCGTATCCTAAAAACGAGGAACATTCCAACGCAAACACTCGGGGGGGATGTACTCTACACTAGGAAGTAAGATTTCATGTCGAGTGCACTACCAACCAACGCGGTTATCGCATTCGTTGTTTTGGTGTTGCATTGTACCATGTGCCGGCTCTTTCGGGATGGCAACAGCGTAAATTTGCAAAAACCGCACGTGCAGCGGGTTATAATCTCACCAAGGAAACCGGAGCCGCCCACAATCCCTTTGGTGATGCTGTCCAGCTCAAACGTGTGCGCAATGTCGTCGACCACGAAGGCAATGTTGAAGCTCTCTATCGAACTGACCATCCAGCCCTGTAGGTTGGGAACACGGGAGAAAGACAGCAGCAGTTACGCGATATGCACCGAGTTTGGTTGATTTCTCCCTCATTGTTATACCATACGGTTTACGACTTGGAATATATTGGAAGATATGTTTTACATCTCCACGTAAGCAGTGGTCTCGTCATTAAGCCATGGTGGCTCTGTGTATACTTCATTACACAATGCAGCATGTACACAAGTTACCCTCCGTGCGTGGGGCGGCAGGAATCAACGACCAGCGAAGGGCGAGTGCGGCAAGCAAGCGTGGCAAAAACAAACGAACGAGTCACAGCTTCTTTTTATATCAGTTTTCCGAAGGCCACTTGGGACATCGACCTGGATGCCACATGCTTCGTATCGTGCTGCTTCCCATGAACAACGTGAGGGAATGCCGGCCTCCGATTACAATGATGAACTGTCAAACGTGTGGGAATTTTCCACTGTTTTTATCCTGAGCTTAATCGAGACGCAAAAAAAACATACGTGATAGCATATGGTAGGTATTGATGTTGGCAGCACCTCATATATACTGGCCAAAAACAAATCATGTTCGTATTTGTGAATTTGAATCATGTTTGCACCAGAGTCCCAGTCTCCCCGCCACAGCCTGGGACACCAAACCTTTACATTGGACAAAATAACTTTCTGAATCTTGAACATCCCGACCCCGACGGGTGCTTTCACATGGCACTTGTCACCGAGTGGAGAACGGGAGAAACTCCCCAGCAAACTTAAGATGCGATCATCAACGTCCTTCAAAAAATATAGATCACTCTAATCACAGGACCTTCACAGCGAGTTTGCTGCCCATCCATGCAGGCCAAGCGTCGTTGAAAACAGTACAGTCCCACGTCAGCAACTCCTGCAGAGCCGTAGTCACTCCTTAGGAGACAGTATGGGCTTGTTTGACGGGTGCAAAGTTCGTCGTGCGCAGACTTGAAGAATGCGAACGCACTACATTGGAATATCTTATCAACATCCAGAACGCATACAACTCCATCTACCATGAGACGCTGCGAATTTTGCTGACACCACGCATCACAAACTGTTTTCAAGATTATCAACCAGCTCCACGACCGGCAAAGGCGTTCGCGTGCGTGTGGACGATGGCGAGTGCTTGGCATGGTGTGGCGTCACCCAGAGGATGCGGGAACGATGTGTGCTCTCGCCGCTGTTTGTCTATGTTCGTTTTGCCGCTGCGATACATGCCGTGCCGGTGCACTTCAGTGAAGACCAACACAACGTAAGGGGTATTATGCCGTTAACGTTCAGGAAGACGGGGTAGTGGTATGCCCCGACGTAAAGGGTATTATGCTGTTAACCTTCAGGAAGATGGGGTAGCGGTATACTCCGAGGCAGCAGCATGTGTTCGGGCAATAGTTTGGAATATAATGCCTCCAGTCGGCATAAGGTCTTGCGAAGGTGACGACCATCACCCTGGCAAAAGGCGAACCAGAAGGTCTACATCTCTCTACTTGAAGGCTGTGTAGCACTGTCGACTAGATCACTCAGGCACACAGCAACTAAAACAATTATTCACCGGAAGATCACTGAGTTTCGTGAGTAATTGGTCTTCTAGTGGATGGTGCTCTATCATTATCGAAATGTGTACCAGGTACCTTGGTGATTTCAATTAGGCACTACGCACTTACGTAAAGAGCTGTATTTCCGTAAGGGGTAAGACCACGAAAGTGCCGCCGAACATCATACTACACAGCCAAGACTTCCCGATTTTTTCCATATATTGTACATGTTACGTCGATTGAAAAACCATCACGATGTTGACCTTGGTACAAGCCACACTGCAGATTTGGGGAGTCGCCGACGTATATCCCTAATGAGGACAGACACGGACATACACCCAGCAATACGCGCAATCGGAGTAACACACAAATCTCGCAAAGATGAAATTCGACGAATTCTTCGATCTCACTGCTGGAGTGTATGGTTATTTTAATATAGTTTACAGGGCTTCCGGGAGCTGGCGCCTCCCGCTAAATCGAGCGAGCCCAACATATTTCGGCCGCTAGTGGGGTGTAAAAACGCAGCGAGTTAGGTAAAAAATCAAATGAAGCATTAGAGTGTTTGTGAAAAACGTTCTTGGCGAAAAAACCATTTCAAAGCCCTCCCGAAGGTAGGATATACGGAATGGTTCTGAATAAAATGCCAAAAGTACATTGGCGAAGGTATTTTTTGACAAAAAACGTGTGACGGAAGCGGGTAGGGTGTTAAGGCTGTCGCGTATATTTTTTATGGCGGACGTGGGGTGGTGGAGATGAGTTTCGGGGAAGGGGGAGGGTACGGGGGGGGGAGTATAACAGCACCACCCTTCAGTTTCGTAGAGCGGCGGCCGAGTAGGACATGATTGGTGGTGGGACGCATCCTTGACAACAATAGGGGGTTGCTTATGCATGGAGACAGAGGTGTACTGGACACTCGACCGGCCAAAAGAGGTGCAGAAACGAACGGTAAAAAGAGGCCAGCCGTAGCAGATTTGATTTCCAACAATTTGCTCGAGTTAATGGTTATGGTGAAAACAGCGTTCCTCATGATAGAAATGATGGACCAGAGACGTCGTAGAAGAGGAGAATCAGTTCTGCTGAGGCCGGATAATTAAGCAGCGGTTACCTGGGTAAGGAGTTGTCCCGGGGGGAGGTGGGGGGTGTAATTGTGCATGACCGCGGTCGTATGACCATAGACCCGCGCATCACTTGCTATGCCGGGCCGGACCACGTCGGGTTTTCACCAACCAGGCCGACATTGCTTGCACCACGCGCAAAGCGCCGTGAGGTTTCCGGCGAGCCGCATGAAGGGTGAACTGCCCCATTTCAAAAACCGCTCGAAAGACGGACATCAGGCACCTTGCGCCTACCTTCTTACTCGTTGATGACAACGCCAATGAGTTACTTTGTTTTTATGTGCGGCCACCCCAGAGACGGCAATGGGTATTACTATGTAACTGTCTCGTGGGTGCCCTACCATATTCGCCCTACATGATGCGATCATTTCCCTTGTGTGGAGTTAGGGTCCATTACCCCGCACACTATGATCTACTCGATAACCATCAAGGTGACCGCCAACAACCCCCCCCCCAAAAAAAACCGATACCCTGGTTGTCTAGCTCACGCAGAGATAGGCATGTATGATAGCGTCGTTGCCGGGAGCCCCTATTTGCAGGACGGGCCTGCAACGAATTCTTGCAGGACGTTTTGGCACACTTTTGTCCCAGGTACCTGCACAAACCCCACCCAACCCCAACCCTAACCCTAACCCTAACCCTAACCCCCTAACCCTAACCCCAACCCCAACCCGAACCCTGACCGTTTGACCGGTACGTGGGGCTAAAAGTGCCCTCGCGCGGCTTCGCCGCGCGTTCGGCAGGCGTTCGCCAAAACAAAAACGCGGGCAATAAAAAGCGGCAGGTGGCCAATCAGAGGAACGTCCTGCAAGAATTCGTTGCAGGCCCGTCCTGCAAATAGGGTTTCTCGTCGCTGCCAACCAACGTCAACCCCTATATACATATAATGTTTTACAGCGTCAGTACCAAGTGAGGCCAACTATCACATATGTATATATACATGTAAAGGTGGGGAGAGAAGAAGACAAGAGTAGGGGTGTGGATGAGGATGGTGGAGACATTGAAAGCCATTGGAGGGTGGGGCGCTTTCAGTTAAGGCCTTTTCGGGTGGTCGATAATATGTTGCCAGGCGGTCTGACTATTAGTAGGTGGAAAGTGGGGCAGATTCACCAGAGACCAAGGGCAGAATGTCCCGGAATTGCATGGCAGGTGCAGATGTTGGGAACGGGGGAGCAGCTCATTTAGTCGGAGATATTGCGAGAGGGTACGCGGTTAGAGGCGAATTGGGGGATATGGGTGAAATGGACATCTTTTGTCGGGAAGGGCTGCTGGGTACGGAAAGACAGGGGGGGGATGGAGCTAGTAAAATTGGTCAAGTTCATGAGGTACTGTTGCGCAATGGAAGGGGACAACGGAATCTCCACCATAGTAGGCAAGTTGGTGGCGATCAGTCTCTACCATGAGCAGCTCGTGGTGCCGTCAGTGCCCATGAGTAACCCATCGATAAGATCGGTTTGGAAAAGTGTCAAGAGAGCACACTTGTAGCTGGGTGGTCAGCATCATAGACAGTGAGAACGCCGTAGATATTGAAGATGCTGACGGGGATCCAGGGGGGCGTTCAGGCACGGGGGGTAGGTGGGAGGGTGTTTTGGATGCGTCCGGCATTGTATTATTTTTGTTGCAGGTGTCCGAAGTTCTTGCCGAAGGGAAAGGGGTGTACCGTAAAGTGAACGGTTTGCGGACGCGGGAAGTGGCGTTTTTAAGGGATAACGAGCAGGCCGAAAGCAGAGCACATGAAACAAATATGGCAGAACTGCGGTTCAGGGGATCAAACAGGGACAAGGAGAGAAAGGGGACGGTCTCGATGAGTGCAAGGACACGGCTTGGGGGGAGAGCAGAAGGAAGGACGGTGGGTCTATTTTGGAGAGCTTTTGTTAAGATGTACAACAAAGAGGAGTTTACGGAGGACGCCCCCCCGATGTCGTGTTGGGAAGGGGGTGGTTGGGAGGCATGGTCCAGGTGGCGGGAAACCCAATGCATGAGGGGGGGTATCGCTAGCGTAGGGGAGATGTGGGGCCAGGAGATGGAGGGAGCAACGGCAAGGCCGATTCCAGAAGCATTCGCGTTGAAGTCAGAGATAATAGGCGGGGCGACAAGGCTTGGCCGCGAGAAGGGTGCCGCAAAACATAAAAATGAAAGAAGGAAGGTGATCGTCGGACGCGTTTATTGAATACGTTAGGGCGAACATGGAGGACCCGGTCTGGGTGCCAGGGGTGTTGAAGCACGAGGCAGGGGGGTTTGAGGGACGGCTTGAACAAGGCACCAGATGGGGCGGAATGGGATAAGTACTCTTGGCCCGGGAACGTAAGGACCGCTTGAGGAACTGCTATAGGAACCAACACGGTCAGTGCATATATCCGGACGGAGAAGGGGGGAAATAGCGGTCTCGTGAAGAGAGGCGTCTCACTAGCGGAGCACAACCGGTAGGTAGGGTCGGCCACGTTTCGTTTGTGTGGGTGGGGGGGGGCGTAAGCGAGACGGGAACGGGAGAGAGCGGCCCCTGCTTCCCCTTCTTTCTCCTATTTTAGATAGAGGTGTGGGAGGCGTACTCATCCGGGGGGGCGGCATGGGAGGTAACACCATTTCGGCTTTTCCACTAAATATAAAGAATCTTTCTTGGAAGTGAAAACCGAAAAAGGAAGGTTGTCGTTGGGGCAACCTGGTGTTTGCGGGTAACGGGTAAAAATAAAGAGCAGTGGAAGAACAAAGTTTCAGGGCTCCGGGCTTTCCATGTAGGACAGTGGGATGTTTGGTACGGAGTAATAATATCGAAACTGAATGTTCCACGTGATTTTCAGGCAGAGGAAAGTACCGAAATGTCAGATGTCAACAAACAACTTTAGAGCTGTGTGAAGGGAGAAGCCGTCGGTGCAAAGTGTTGACCAAGACGAAATAAGCTAGGGAGGTCATGCACGGCCTAAAGAGGACCGTGGCACCGGGCAACAGGAGTCAGGGGGTCGTCAAGTTGTGATTTCTCACCAACCCTTTCACAAATTTGCACGGAGGATGGGCAACCAAAAGGAAAGTGTGACGCAGTGGTCGATTAGTGATGGAATTCTCCTGATCTCCTGATCGCACTGGATGTTTCAAATTGAATCATGACAGTATGTCGATCGTTGAGCCTTCGTGGTGGATTCCCGATCGCGCGGACCGTTTGAAATGGAAACACCCGAGGGCACGCGTAGATGGTGATCGTTTAGTGATGACATCATCCCGATCGCACAGGCCGTTGGAAAATGTAATTATCACGCTTAACAATCGTTTAGCAATCGTGGAAGGTTCCCAGTATGAACGGGCTGTTAGAAACAGAACTATCCGGAAGTGCATTATCACAATGGTCGGTCAGTGGTGGCATAATCCCGATCGCACGGGCCGTTAGAAACGGATTTCGCTACAAGTGCACCCATGATCGTTTGGCAGCCGAGGTAAGTTTCTCACAGAAGCGGGTAGTTAGAAACGAAAAAAGGCACCCGAAAGCGCGCGCAAGGTAGTGGTCGATCAGAGGGGATTTTCCCGTGCGCACGGGCCGTTAGAATCGGAATCACGGTATGATAATTCAAGTAGCGTGTCACGAATTTATGTCCTGTTTGGAAGTATTATAATTGTGGACCGTGGAGATGAATGATGACATCTCGGGATCGACCCAAAACATGCTAAATGGTAGTCGACATAAACGTTCATCAACCGTACATAGTTTAACCGAAAGCACAGACCGGTCGTCTGTCCCCATCACTATTCGACCCGTCCGGAAAAAATCGGACATTTCACGGGCCAGGCATAAGCAGCCCTTGACTTTGTAAACTGCTATTTGCATTTGCTTTTTCGTTGCCTGAGGGCATTAGCTTTGACGGTGGCCCTTACTCGTACGTCGACGGACTGCTGATCACATTCTGTTAGCGTGTGGATACTTCCCCGCTCAGTCCTCCTACCGAAACAATTGCAATCTTTGCGCCATATGGTGCATATGTCCTTATGTGGTGTTTTTGGCTGTTTGAGCTCCTAAGTAAGGTGAGAAACTACCGGTTAGCCCGATGCAGTTGCAGGCTGGTGTTCAAGTAATTCCCCCAAATTATCTCCCCCACGAATGCCGCTTGCGATATCTAGTCGAAGAGAGGATTTTTCGCATCGTTCTGACCCTCATGACCAGTGGAAGATGCTGACATGGCCCGTTTTTCTTACCGGCCCAGGGTTGTGTCTAGGCGCAAAACTCGTATAGACCAATGACAGGTCTTCGAACTTTTCAAGAAATATTCGGGCCTTTTCCATACGGGGGCAAACATAACCTTGCGTGGCATTTTGCACGAGCCGGTTGGAGGTACTCCAAGGCATATCTGTAGAAACTTTCACCCGAAAAAACGAAGGTCTGACCAGGCTATGTTCAACATTAGGCACTATTTAGACAAAGCCTGGATCCTAGATTAACACCAAGTCATCTGAAGTATATCACGCATCCTACTCACTGCACACACCAAAGTCCCAATGCCTACGTCGTTTTTGAGAGAGAGACCGTGAAATGTTGCACTCGAGGTCTGCATGTGCCCATCCCGAGGCCTGGCCTCCGTGTTTTGTTTTATAGGACAGACGCCAGAAATCGGTATACCGCAACCATTCCGCGCCACCGTGGGGTGCAGCAGAATACACCTAGATTGTTTACGCTGATTCGCGATGCTGATTGGTCGACTGAGCCGCGCACTGGTTGTTGACGCCGTCACCGTTTTCTTACGTGAGCCATTCCGCTTTCTGTCGGATAATTTACCATGCCGACCGATGTTGCCAAAGGTTTTTCACGCACCACAGCATTTCAGTTTCCGACCGAATTTCAACCATGGGTACCACGTCATACAGCATACATAGAACTGCGCGCTTTCATGGTTTGGATCCTCTCAGAGCAATAATTGCAACACGCCGTCGGCACAGGTGTGAACTGTTGCTCACCCATACATAGCTCGCACAACCTACGTACACGTATGTATGCATGGCGCCACCAGTGAGTGTGGGCCTATAGGTTTCGCCCGCGTTCAGCGGAACTGACACTCTCCCTGTGTCTCTTCCCCTACTCCTTTCCCCAACATGCAGGGACGTCGTCTTCATCGAAACACCACCACACTTGCTTTCGATTTTCCAGGCGTCTTTCGCCGCTTCAGGGTCTGGAAGCTTCAACGTTTAAATTCAGCGACAGAAAGAAGCCTCAACGACAATTATTCTTCAGGCAAAGATATGCTACAGGATGCGACATACAATAATACGAGTGAGTTCGACGCGGATTCTTCTCCTCTTCCCCACTACGGTAGCATACGTGCCTCCATCGTCTCGCGAGAACAATTGAGCCTTTTCTTCCCTCGTTGACTCGCGTTGAATGGTGCATACCCAAGCTGGTAGGCGCGTTCAACAATTGATATCGTTTCTTATTTTGATTTTGCCTAACGTTTGAAATTCTCATCAAGGTGGGACTCGAACTCAAGGACCAACCCTATTGACACTAGCGTTCGAAGGTAGCCACTAGACCACCGGGGCGGTCGATGTTTACTGGAACGTTTCACCATTTTTCAGCCTCGTTTCAGTATCGTGTACTGAGGCGATGATGACGGTATGGGCGCCGCTGTCGCGGGGAACAGCGTGTTGTGTGTCCTTCACATTAAACTGACATTATCACCCGTCTTAGCCAGTGTCCAGTGCGCGGGTGCTATAATAACACCATGCGGCAATGCCTCTACTCCTAGTACACACAATAGTAGAGTAATTCGAAACCCTGTTGGTTGCTGCCCCCGACGTTGACGGGATGGCTCCATCTTCTGCGTTGCAAGTTGCTGGCTGGCCAGGACTGGCTGTTGTGTTGTTGATTAACTTGTTCTCTTGACTTCCTGTTTCCCGCCTTGGTTCTAATTGTTTTTTCTTCTCCCTTCGTACTGTTTGCTTTTATCTTTTTCTTCCACTTTGTTGCCAACGGCCTGTGTGCTGGCTGGCACCCTTTTCTCTTCCAGCGTATTCATCGCTTGTTTGTTTTTGCTCATCACATCAAAAAGTATTATCTTCGCACTTTTAATAATATTTCTTCCTTCTTCCTACACGTAAATCAGATCAAAGGTCACTAACCAGGCGCTCTTCTCCCACCCCCCAAGCCCGGCAACGGTGTGCGTCTCGTTAGTATATCAAGACGATTTCAGCCCTTTCATCCCTTCTCGACTCGCACTAAATTGGGCTTTCATTGCATGACCGAATCACGTTGCTCCATTTGCAATCTTTATCTCTGTCTCCCACTTAGCTTGTGACCACTGAGTTCGTCTTTCTCGAGAAGGCACTAACGCGGACACTCGTTGTGCTGGATGTAGATGGGTGGAAAAGTCGGTTTTGTTTGAAGGACATACACAATAGTTTTCGAACTGTTACAGAGTGGACTGCACTTACTGGGTATAGAGTACGTGCCATGTCCTTGTATAGTATAAATATACGACTAAGCCATATGCTGGTACGATATACTGCAAGCAGCAGAGCACTTCGTATATCTAGTCGACGCAGGAGGTGTATGCCGTGGATACTCCGATTGAAGTGCGCCGTCAAATCTGCATGTTCCGCCTAGACTAAAAGTTTGGTATAGTATATTTCCCACCACTAGAGCAATCTCTACCAGGTATCGTAGCGCTTGTTTGGCTCGTCTCGACTCTCGGGGCACCTACTGATTTCAAGACGACAGCAGTGAATATGTATGTACGTTAGAGAATGCGCTCGTCCTAGTGCAGAGAGTAAATGATATACACTGGAGAACGTACTCCCACCTACAGACTAGTTGCAATGCAGTGTGGGACAGAGGTGCACAAGCGAGTTGGGTCGCGTTTCCTTGCCCCTCCAAAGTGGCAGAATGAAGGAGGATATGGAGGTGATCAATTACACTGAACGCGTCAGGGTATAGCTTGTCGTCGAGGTACTGTGCGCAGCCTAAGTGAGCCATGGCTTCGAATAATGTGAAGCGGACGAAGGCTGCGGGAAGTGCTGGTGACGGAGAGCGCGTACGATGTGGCCGCCGTGGAAGCTGAGAGGCGCAGCAACATCAGTAGTACCTGAACTGCAGATGCAGCAGCTACACGAAAGGTAGAAAACTGCTGAAGTGGGGTTGCCACACACTCCATTGATGCGAAAGACACCGGGGTACCCGCGTTTTCAGCCCAAGTTACAATTTTTTCGCCCTTTTTGGAAGAATAGTCGAACATACATGAGGGCAGTCCTCGGAAAAGTTCCCACAGGATTTCACGGGAATTGGGATTAATGCACGTTCCCGTGTAAATACAACATCGTTACCGTGGTCCCATACAACGAGTTCACGAGGTGCCCATTCCTGTTTTTTTTTACGTTTCCCGTAAAACGGTCGGAGAATGTGTGTTGTCTTCACATTTGACATAAGTTGTTTCTACCCAACGACATCAGCCGACCCAGCGGTCGTGCCGACTGTTCATTCTTCCACAGACTTACAAATTGTGTGATCACGCACTGCTTGGGTAGACAGAGTAAACCATATTGATGGGGATAACCTATAGTCGGGGTCGGTTTTGCTCGCGCGGCCCGCCTCATGCGAGGTCTCGGATGCGTGGTGGCGGCAGATACATGGGAATCGCCAGGTGTTGATTGTAAAGTATTATTTATCCATTATGATGGCAGTATCGTTGCGTACCTCCGAGTATACACCACAAAATGGACATAGTCTAGATGGACGAGAAGGGGACCAAACTTATACTGCCTTCTGGGGCATTTCCCTGTTGTCATGAACGTGTTCTTTTGTTTTTTTTGCACACCTCTACTTTCCAGCTTGTAGACAAGCCGTGGTCACAGGTGCCGTCCCTTCTCCCTCTGGTTCTTGCTTTCAATTATTATCGCGCATAGGGTTCAGCAATTTCACTGCTCGTCGATGTTTCATCAAGTGTTGCTAACTCACGATCTCGCGCTTCCCCCAAGTCAATCTGTGCACAAGGGAAAGCCCACACTAATTTACACCAGTATGCACTCGATGGGGCTCAAACTCGCGAAGCAGATCTATTATACCAGGCTCGAGGATAACCTGATATTACCGTGACAAGTCGTGGTGCCGGGAAGGTGAGAGGGAAGAGACGCAGGGGTAGCAGCTCCACTTGGAGACAGCACCGGTTCTTCTTGGTAGATTTCTTATTACCGGGGTTGAGCTATGAGAAGCTCGAGGAGACAGGAAAGGAGGAGTGAGACCATGGGGGGGGGGAAGGCTCACAAAGTTCGCTTCCCCCCAGCATTGCTGCTGTGCTCTCTTCTGGCGTTTTTCTATGGAACGTACAAGGAACGTTCTGCTAGATGTTCTATGTTCCTACGGGTGCTTAAGGCGCTTATGTCTATCTATTTTGCCCAGGGGAAGAGCGTTGTAATGCCGACAACACCTTAGTGGTATACGCTAGCTAGATTCTGCTGGTTTTCGTGTCTACTATAGACACGCCTAAGCCAGGTAGGGTCTATCGACGTGAGGTTGTCCCCCCTTGGTCAAAGGGTGGCTGGTCAGCACCATTTAGTTGCTAAAATATATAGAGAGAAGTTGTTGTACTAGATCCAGAACACAAGAAGCAAGCGATCTTGACTTTGTCCCCGAATCCCCATACCAGAATCCAGAAAAGGATAAATAAAAAAGCCCTGTTGTCGTCAGATCTAAAAAACGTTTCACACCTCACAATCAGATCTTCAGCAGTCCACTACCACCAAGAAGATCAGCTGTCGTATCTAACCACCAGCACTACAAACTCTCTGGTGTTCGACTGTTCACAATTCTCCCGAAAGCGCGTACCAGAAAAAATATCACTGACTTACGTCGGTCTGTTCAAACTGAACTATAGCAAATTTCAGACACGCTTAGGCCAGGCAGGGTCTATTGACAAGAGATTGTTCCCCCGTTGTCAAAGGGGGGCTGGTCAGCACCATTTAGGGGCTAAACTAGATAGAGAAGTTGCTGTACTTTTAATTGCATAGCTGCAGAACACAAGAAACAAGCGATTTTAACTTCATCCCCGAATCCCCATACCAGAATCCACAAGAGAATATATAGAAACCAATGTTTCCTTCAGATCTTCACAGGGCCTGACCCATTATTCGTTTTTTTCTTCTGTGGCTCTTATTTTGGGGTGTTCAGGGCCCCAATAAGCGAACTTTGGCACCAAGCTGTATCGGCTTTTCCCAGTTATGCCACGGGCTTGGCAACCAGGTGCCATCGTTTGCTTGTTTTAGTCCGTTATGAATGCGGTAAAATAGCGAAATTTGCAGCAGGTTGCGCCAACTTCCACCGCTAAATTCAACCAAGTTTGGTGTGTTCATGAATTAGCGCGGCTCGCGACTCCCAACGCCGATTGAGAATCTTACTTGAGCTGTGAACCTACCCAACGCCTAAACTAGCGGTGGCATAGGCACCTTATGCTACCCGTCGCTTGTCTCGCCACCTTTTTGCCCCAACTTTCGCCTGTTTTGCCACCTCTTGGCCCAAACTGAACCTATGGCTTTGCGTGTGACCCCTAGAGCCAATTATGACAATAATGATGCCCACATAATGGGTCAGGCCTAAGATCTACATGGCGTATATACCTCACATCAGATCCTCAGCAGTCAATCACCAACAACATCAGCTGCCGTGTCTTACAACTAGCACAACACACTCTCTGGTGGTCCACTGTTCACACTGCACACACCACTCAGCCGTGGCGCGAGCACGCCTCCTTGCCCGAGACCTTGCCCCGCGTCGCACATATAGTATGAACTGTCCACAATCCAACCGCACGAATGATTGCATGCCGTCCTGGAATTGGCCGATGACAGCCAGCGTTGTCAGCGGCATTCCGAAACGAACAAGGACAACTCACAAAAGGATTCAGTCAATGGAGTCACGCGCTTTGGTGAGGTCGATAAAGCACAAGTACAAGGGGATGTCCTTGTTCCCCGCGAGTTCCTGCAGTCGTCGTACTACAAACATCATGTCAACCGTCGAGCGTTGGGGTCTGAACCAACACTGTTCCTCCGCCAGAATGTTCTCGCGTTCGCAATAATCACTCAGGAAACCCACAATGACCTCGAGCGGTGCTTCGCCGGTGTGTGCCACGAGGGAGATGCCGCGATAATTGCCACACTCAAGTCCAATATTTCGTCTTGCGAAGCACCATAATCGTTGCATCTTTCCATTGTTGCGGCACTCCACCTCTCCTCTACACAGCGACGATGATATCGTGGAACGTTCCGAGAGTGTTCGATTCTCCTTCGTCGGCCAAAACATTCAAGAGCTCGGCCGGAAGACCATCCGATCTTACCTCCTTGAGGTTCGCCAACGCACGGATCGCCTCGTCTAGTTCGTACCTAGACGGGACATCCTCCAGTGGTCTGCACTGGGACAACTGCTTAAACTCGTCCACAATGCTCGGATCAAGCATCGGTGACTTTTGTCAAGGATATAACAAAGCCACTTCACCCACCGCTGGGGGATGAGGGCATCATCCCGCAGCAATCGACTTTCCTCGTTCATGATGCACTGCGAGTTTCAAACGTTTTCTTCTCTTCCACATCCATTCCCTTTAGATGTTTGTAGAAGCCCGACAGATCACCTTCTCGGAATCGCACTTCGAGCTGGCTGCCGTAATCTTCGAAAAACCTCTATACAGCTTCCGCCCGTGTGCGTTCCAGCTATTTGCTGCTCGCCTTGAAGGCTCGCCGTGGGCGACGATCTTTTGGAGCTAAACGATCCCGTTTCCTATCGTCTTCCCTATCCTGCTATCGTGCATCCAACTCCGCTGTCGTCTCCCATGTCGCACACGAACCCCTCAGTATGTGTTTGCACTGAATATGGGGTGCTATGTCGGCCGCATTCGACAGTTACTAGTAGCGTCTCGGTTAGAGCAGATGTCATGTCATGAACGCTTCCGCTATTAGTTGTTGTTGTTCTCACATTAACTCGCATCATCAAGTCCGTGGTCACAGGACAGACTCCAGTCACTCTGAAGCTGAGGAATAACCCAGGAAAGAACACAAACAAACCAAAGGTGGTACACGCATATATCACAGCTGACGCAATATATGCCTCCACCGGAAACATATAAAAGTGAAATCAGGAGTCAGCCCACGATGTACCAGGTCCATACTGGTGCATACGTCTCACTACTCGCGCTTGGAAAAACCGACTATACCGCTTGCCCCCCAGGAAAGACTACCACGTATACATTACACGTAGTACCTATCATTACGAATACGCACGACAGACGTAAGTCAATTGGAAAGAAGAAACAAAGGAAGCGAAAGAAGATAAAAGAACAACAAGACAAGGAAGAGAATAAACGAAAAAGGAAAGAAAATAAAAGAAAGACAAGAAAGACAAGGAAGACAAAAAACGACCAGAGAAGAAGAGGAAGCAAAGAAAGGAAAAGTGAAAAAAAATGTCATGCTACCAGACCCTAGGAACTGACTAAAGACGGCATTGGGCTTCTAGAGGGTATCGAGTGCTTCATCGATGGCACTGGGGAGAGGATGCAACATATCAAAGTAGTCAAGGTGGTTATACGCTATCTTGTGACGGCCGTTGGAAGGCTCACAAAATCCAACACGATGATGGTCAGACCCAGCCTTCAGTCTCCTGGGTACACACGCACAACAAGCGCGCAGTCACGATCACCGTCACCATCCTCTCCAGCCTTTCTGATGATCGCCAAACTACGCCCGCATCGTCCGCGTACGGTATACCCGACAATCTCTGCACCTTCACCCCCCTCTTTCCCCGCCCGCCCGCCGACTTTGCCTGTGCGTGTAGTGCCCTTATTTTCGCCTTTCCCCTTTCGTTGGAGCTGCATCATGTTTTCCGTGATGGCTGCATCAGCGAGGAGGCGTTTCTTGGCCACGCGCAGTACCGCCGTGAAAAGCATGGGTGGTTTTATGGTAGCCCCCCCAACTATTGTTTAACGAAATCGTCGGTTTTGAAACCAGCCCACGGCCGTATCTACCGAAACTCGGTGAATAGTCCTTCGCACAAAAGAAAATATGTGAAGGTGTCCTTTCAATGGCACCCTTGCTCGTGTCAGCAGCAACGAAACGTTCGATAAAAAATATCGCAGGTTTTGGGGGGGGCTTTCGTAGAATCAGTCACACGTTAAAAAGCAGTGGCGCGAGCACCCAGTTTTCGGCACTCCACCTCTCCTCCACACGGCGACGATGATATCGTGGAACGTTCGGGGAGTATTCAATTCTCCTTCGTCGGCAAAAACATTAAAGAGCTCGGCCGGGAGACCATCGGGCCCTGACACCTTTCGGTTCGCCAACCGCCGGATCGCCTCCTCTACTTCGTACCTAAACGGGACATCGTCCAGTGTCTGCACGGGGGCCACTGGCTAAGCTTGTCTGCAATGGGTCAAGGGTCGGCGACTTGGTGTTGAGCAGTATATGAAACCGCCTCACCCACCGCTAACGGATGAGGGCATTATCCTGCAGCAATCGATCTGCATCGTCTTTGATGTACTGCGAGTCAAAACTCCACTTCCCTTCCACATACACCCCCTTGAGTTGTTCGTAGAAGCCAAATTGATCACCTTCTCGGATACGCCCTGCGATTTCGCTAAGGTAACCTTCGGAGAACCTCTGCGCAGTTTCCGCCCGCGTGCGGTTCAGCTGTTTGGTGGTCGCCCTTAAGGCTCCTCGTAGACCACGATCGTTTGGAGCAGAACTGTTGATTGTCCTCATTAACACGGCAGTTAGGATCCATTTTATATGATGAGGGAGTTCCACGTATTGGTAAGGGATTTATGTATAAAATATAAGGGAACATTCAGCGGGAAGAATGGCAGGTTTATTCCGGCGATTGCTTCCTTGCATGAATCACCACGAGCTGTCACTCGACGGCTGCAAAATACAAGAGCTCTGTGTCACCGTCTGGAGTCATCATCACGCCTTTCCGAGCCAGTTACGAGTGCACCTTTAGAGATCTATCAACACACTAGTCAGTTAGCCGGTTGATTTCTATTGGTAAGCAACGCCAAGGCCAGCTTATAGAGGTGGGAAAACGACAAACATATGAGATAACGACGGTCAAAACATTGAGGCGAGCGTGTTAGCGAAGAGAGAGAGAGAGAGAGAGAGAGAGAGAGAGAGAGAGAGAGAGAGAGAGAGAGAGAGAGAGAGAGAGAGAGAGAGAGAGAGAGAGAGAGAGAGAGAGAGAGAGAGAGAGAGAGAGAGAGAGAGAGAGAGAGAGAGAGATGAAACATGAGATCGAGGTCCTGCGACGGAAAATGGAGGAGCAGAAGCTACGCGCCGAGAGGGACGCGCTGCACGCTGAGGTCGCTAGAGCGGCCGGCGGGGGGAGGAGCGGAGAAACCACAGCAAGGGATTCTACATCGTCTCCTTCTCTGCCAACATCTGGGCTGGCAGCCCAATCAGGCACGTCACAAATTTCTCTGTCTCGTCCGAATTGGTCTCAATTAAAACTCCCCAAGTTTGATGACATAGAGGCGCACTTTGAAATGTGGCGTAGCAAGTTCCCAGCATTTTGGTCATCAGTTTGTTGCCTGTACGTCCTCAAGGCAACCAATAATCCTGTGATGTTAGGTGACAACAAAGTGTCCCAGGAAGAATTGGAGCGGAGACACACACCGAAGGAGATCATTGATGCTATGTGTGGTGTATGGATTGTTGATGGACTCAATGACTGGGTATGCCATAGCAGAATTCCGCATGCAACAAGCCAAGTCGCCAAGTGGCGCATGGCAGCAGCTAGAGAACTATTAAATTCCGAGACCCCTAGCAGCAACGCACAGGCTGAAGAGATAATTTGAGGCAATACACATGAAGGAAGGAGAGGACCCCCTTGTGTTCCTCGGTAGAGTTGATAAGGCGGCCGATGAATTGGCCATGATTGGTTGAGGTAAAATGGTAGAAGAGGTAAACAGACATTTCATTATTATTATACACAACCCAAAGCAAATCGATTCTCTCTCGCCCGTCAATCCCTCGTTCCGAAATTGACGACATTATTCGGGATGCATATGCGAACGATAAGTTGGAAAAGGAGATGGTGACTAAGGCGTTGGGAGTAAAAGTGGGGGTAGATCCGCATGCCTTGTACGCCGGCGCTGTTCAGCCTGCTGGTGGAGCAGGCACAGGTTCAGGTAGTCGAGGGAGGAACAAGAGAGGGGGAAGGTACAAGCAGCAGCAGCAGCAGCGGCTATTCCAGCAGCAGCAGCAGCAGCAATTTCAGCAGCAGCAGCAGCAGCACGGTTACCCAAAGCAAACTTGTTGGGACAACTCTGGCCCAAATCCATTTGGGACGGGGGGACCGGTTTCTGCAATGGGTTGGGTACCTACCGACCCTCCGTTAGGGGTTATGCCGCAGATGCTTCTGCCGCCGGTGGGAAATCCTACGTGCTGGGATCCCCCACCGCACCCAGTACCATGTGGCCAGGGGGGGTATATGTTACAGATGCCATAAGTCGGGTCACTACGTACCAGAGTGCCCGATTTCCCCAGCACACATGAACGTGGCGGTCCCTCTTACAGCACAACAATACCCCCACCCCATGCACTACAGTAGTGACTGGGTACATGAGACACCCCCTGGTAGTGATGGGTACACCATATCGGTAACTCCCCCCCCACAGTCCTTTTTGAACACTTCCCACGAGCAGAAGAACGACGGTAGTTGTGCGCCTACGTTCAACCCACATTTTCTTACCGCGCAGTTTACACAAAAAGACAAGGATAGTCACAGCGATAACAGCGGTATTTGGGGGGGAAATGGAAGAGAACAGTGGATAGCTGATTCGGGGGCTACCTTTCTTGTAACTGGTAACCCCGCTGGCATGGTAGGTTGTAACCCCCCTCCTCCTGGTAGGAGTACGCGGTAGTAGGCGACATGAGGTCGCTTCAGATGCTGCTTTTTGGGAAAATACCACTGATAATGCACTGCAAGCAAGGAGATGTTCAGGTCAAACTCTTGGACGTAGCTTACGTACCAGGTGTACAATTCAACATGTTCTCGCTCCATGTCATCATGCCGAAATGCTCCGTCTCGCTCGATGCCGAAGGAGTTCATACATAGATGGAGTTCTGCCGTTCTTGCGAAGGGACGCTGGGTCTTTTGTAGAGGCCACTAGAGTAGTAGAGACCCCGATTGCTACCGCCGTGTTGGCCCCGGGAAGGATGAGGAGGATTGACATTAAGGACCTACATGTTTCCCTTGCACATTCCCACGCTGATACCCTCCGAGAATCGGCACGGCAGATGGGAATCAAAGCTTTTGGGGAGCTGGTTCTGTGTGCTGGGTGTTCCAAGACGAAGGGGAGGAGGATGGCGGTACCGTGGACGACGGAGTGCCGTTCCACGAGGCCTCTGGAGCGTCTCTTCGTGGATCTATCGGGGTAACAACCTAGGTCCGCCGGCGGTGCAGAGTACCTAATGATGATTGTCGATGACTACTCACGGATGGGACAGCCGGATTTTTTAAAACGGAAGTCTGACGTCCCGATGGCCTTCGCTGGTTTTCTGGCTGATATTAACGCCAGGGGTACCCCGTCCATCGTCGAATGCATTCGATCAGGCAACGGCACGGAATTTACTAAGCTGGAGTTCGTGGCGTTACTCAACAACCGTGGGATTCGCCGCGAGTACACGCCTGTCAACACCCCGAAGCATGACGGTGTGGTTGAGCGTCAAATGGCCATGACGCTCGAGCTTGCTATGGTGTCCCGCTTGGAGGCTCCCCGTTTGATAGGCGACGCGAAGATGCCGCCGGCGCAGCCTCTATGGGCTGAGGCGTGTAAGTACGCCAGCGACTTGATCAACATGACGGCAAGGGTCAGGGACAAGCCGGACATGCACTCGCCATACCGGAAGTTCCACGGGAGACCACCATTTGCGCGGCTCCTCCCGTTCCTGATTTCGGGGTTTTACCACGTAAGGAGGACCCTGAAGTTGGAGCCCAAGGCGGAGGCTTGTTTCTACCTGAATGGTGGGAACAACCACTCGGCAAATTGTTGCAAAATTCTGCTGTGATGTCTGGGCGTACGTCATACTCCCGCGACGTTCCTTGGGAACACCCGAGGAAATCATTTGTAGGGGTACTGCCTCCGGAGGAGAAGAACCCTCCCCCGCCACCGTCGCCGCCGTTGTCCCCGGATACGCCGGAGCCTCTGGGAGATGCCAGAGCTTCGTTCGAGCCACCGCCACCGTCCTTGCTGTTGCCGCCGCAACCACCGTCACCACCGCCGCTGCCGCCGCCGGCGCCGCCACCGCCACCGCACCGTCGCCGTCACAGCCGCCGTCTTCGTCACCGCCGCTGCCACCGCCACCGTCACCGCCGCCGCCGTCGCCGCTCCCGCCGCCGCAACAGCCACTGCAGCCACAGCTTTCAAGGCGCGCTACCCGGGAGCTGGGTAGTTGCAACTCGGACCCGGAAGATGACGGTGTGCAACTGGGCAGGACCAGGCGGGAGACAGTCCGACACCGAGAGGCTGAGGCGGGCCCGGATGGTGGCGATGTGCAGCTAGGCAGACCTAGGGGCGAGACTGCGCGGCACAGAGAGGCTGCGGGACATAGGCTGCTGTCGTTAATGGCAGCGCGAGAAACAATAGGTCACGTGCGTTTTTACCAAGCCCCGCCGCAAGATAGTCCCCCTCTTCCCACCCGCCCGGTAATCGAGCTTTCAACGCCAAACTCGTTTACTGAAGCATGTGCGGATGAGTATTCGGCTGTTTGGAGGCAGGCGATGGAAAAGGAGTACCGTAGACTGGCGAGCGCGGGAACGTTTGGGGAGATGTAGCAACCAGGCAGACTGAACGTTATCTCCGCAAACTGGGTGTTTGCCTGAAAGTCCAACGAGCATGGCTATATGGTTCGAGCGGAGGCGAGACTGGTGGCGCGAGTTTTTAAGCAGCGTAAAGGTATTGTTTTTTTTCAGACTTTTGCCCCGACACCTGCTGCGTCTTGTTTTCGTTTGTTGGGTGCAATTGCGTGTGAGTTGGGTTTGGATTTGTGTCATTTTGATGTCGAGCAAGCATTCGTTCAGTCAAGTCTGGACGAGGATGTTTTATGCGATTACCCCCTGGTTGTGGTGAAATATCCGGTAAAATAGTCAGGTTAAATCGCAGTCTCTACGGCTTGAAACAAGCGTCGAGGTCGTGGCATAACCATCTTATCACCCACATGAAGAGTTTTGGATTTGAGCAGAGCCTAGCTGATGCGTGTGTCTTGCGATTGGTCGAGTCGGGCTCTGTTTCCATAGTAACAGGAGTGCATGTGGATGATATTTTGTGCAGTAGGGCTTAAGGCTAGATGCGACCAGTGTTGTGAAGACCTTAACCGTCATGTTCCGATCAACAATCTAGGCGAGTTGCGGTGGCATGCTGGTTGTTGTTTTTCGAGGAATTAGGATGCTGGTACTGTGACGATTTCGCAACAAGCTTTCGCTGAAAAAACCGCGGCGAGGTGTGACGTTAGTTCTGGGAGGAATACCCCACTTTCGACTGGTCTGAAACTCGAGGAGTTCGACAAGAATGAACCTGTGGGTGATTAGCCTTTTCGCGAGTTGGTAGGATGTTTGATGTGGCTTGCGAACCAAACACGACCGGATATTGCAAACGCGGTGAGGGCGGTAGCGAGGTACGCGAACCAGCCTAGGGAAGTACACTGGAGGACAGCAATTATTATTTTAGAGTATGTCTTTTCTACAAGTGATTTTGGTATTGCGTTTCAGGAGGGGATTGGGCTTGAGCTGGTAGCGTTTGCAGATGCTGGCTACGCCAGCAAAGCCGCAGACAGGAGGTCAGTTTCAGGTGCAGCTACAATGTGTGCGGGCGCATGTGTTTGCTGGTTTTCGAGAACCCAGAAATGCGTCACATTTTCGACCACTGAGGCCGAGTATGTAGCACTGGCAGACACCATCAAGGAGACGATATTCTTACGGTATGTGTGGAATTTTATTTTTCCGGGGTTCGGTACGTCGTGCATTACGGTTTTCGAGGATAACGAGGGGGCGAAAAACCTAGCACAAAACCCAGTGTGCACGTCGAACTCGAAGCACATTGACGTACGACACCATTTTTTGCGGGAGCGTATTTTTGAGGGGGAGTTTGTAATTACGCATGTAGAGTCAGATGATCAGCATGCAGATGTCTTGACAAAGCCGCTCGATTATATGATTTTTTGCTATCACCGGGATTTTCTGATGAACATTTGATGCGTTTTTCGGGTTGAGGATAGTTATATCTTGATTTCAGAGTACTGATTTTAATCGTCACTTTTTCCAAGAGCTGTTTGGTTATTCAAAATTGAGTTTTTGAGTACTAGTGCCAAATGTCCTGCCGCTGCATGTGGTTCGACGTGTAGTGTGCGGAGTATAACTAGATCGGTTTTCTGTAGCTAATTTCGAGTCGTGGATAATCAGAGAGTTTATTGGAGCCATACATCCAAAGAAAAAGGCCGTTTTTTGTGGCTAATTTCGAGGATGTTACCGTTTTCCTGGTGAGTATTTTCAAGAGTGGTGTTTCCAGTGCAAGGCTGTTATTATTTTGTTTGAGAATTTGAGGATTTGAGAGCTTTGATTTATTTTTAATGGAAGAGTTGAGTTTTCATATTGCGCTTTTGGTTTTCGAATATTATTGGTCTGAGATTGATTTGCGTCGATGACGATATTGCGATATATCAACCCTGAGATGTCGTGCCTTTTCATACTCAGAGCAGGGGGGATATCAGTATGCTTGCCGTGTATAATAAGAAGGGGGGATGTTGATTGTCCTCATGAACACGGCAGTTAGGATCCATTCTATATGATGAGGGAGTTTCACGTATTGGTAAGGGATTTATGTACATGATATAAGGGAACAGTCAGCGGGAGGAATGGGAGGTATATTTCGCCGATTGCTTCCGTGCATGAATCGCCACGAGCTCTCACTCGACGGCTGGATAATATAAGAGTTTTGTGTCACCGTCTGGGGTCATCATCACGCCTTCCCGCGCCAGCTACGTGTACACCCTTAGAGATCTATCAACAAGAACTCACCTGTGCCCTCGCGTCTTTCCGATCCTGCCATCGTACATTCAACTCCGCTTTCGTACACTCGGTCGCACACCAGCCTCTCCGTACTTGTTTGCGCCGAGTAGGAGGTGCTATGTCTGCCGCATTCGACAGTAGCGTCTCGATAAGTAATGAGGCCATGTCATCAACGCTTGCAGCACTAGTACCGGGTATCGGGGAGGCAAGCTTGGCTGCTATCCCGTTTTGGAAATTCATCCGGAGAATAGGGTCCGGCATTAGTCTTGGCAGATCTATTGCTCGCCGGTCCTTCATGACTTTCTCTGGACGATTTCGTGCGATGCGGCCCAAAAGGCGAACATTTCCGATTACGAGGTTGTGGCCCGAATCAGCGTTCTCCCTGGGTGGGGTCCGCACAGTGACATTGCGTAACAATCGCCTACCCACTTGCCGTGTAATTATGTAGCCAAGTCTGTGCTGGGCCTTTTCTCAGTTAGGACTCTGAAACGTGTACGAGATACCACGATAAGGTGCAGCATAGTACGTGTTGAGGAGGGCGAATTTGATATTTGTTGCGAGCATCAAAAGCCGCTACGCGTTGTCGTGCAGTTCATCACGTCCGTATGAACCCAAAACCTTTCTGTCGCTCCACCCGATCCCCCTCATTCCTGTCCGAGAATTTGCGCCTACAGGACATAAAGGTGGTCCCTACTGGGTACCTCCTTGACCACCTCATCAAGATAACCTCAGAAGTATTTTTTTTTCGCTGATGCTTTTGCCGGGAGTGGGATCATAGCCGTCAATACTAGGCACACCGTTCGATTTCTTTTTGAGTTGGATGCGAACCTTCACCAATCTAGCACTGATGCACTCAACCGCGACGTCTCCCTTATCCATCCCTGCCATGATAGACTCTCCAACAGCTAGGTCTACCCCGTGGTTCCCCTTCTTCACGTGCTTTCCTCCGTCTTCTCCTGAGCAAAACACGACGTACCCCGCTGCCGTAAAAGCACATGGTCCATGGCACCTCACCTCCCGCAAACCCTATTCATATCACAATCTACTTCTTCGCAAGTATTAAGTATCACTTCGGCGTAGCCTATGCCGTCCGTGCCCATGAAAGCAAGTGTGCGAACGTTGTACATACCCACGACGACTTACCCAGCTTTCGACCTAGATCTTGCATCCGTTCGAATTTTCTTAGCATTCCTTCGAATCCTCCAATGCTTTCTCCTATTTCTTCGAGCGTCCAATTTCCTCCTTTCCACGCTCCGTTTTTATCAAACAGATTTTTCCCATTTTCCTTCTCTCTTGGCCCATCCCGGTTCTTGCCTAAGCGCCAACATGAAGAGGGCAACAGTCCCGACACGCCACGTCCATCATCTTCCCGGCTTTGGTGGTAACCCATGTGGGCTCGATCTTCGCTTCTCTGTTCGATATGAGCCCCACGCTTTCCGCGGCGGTGATGCGACACTGCGTCCGCAGGCAAGGCTGCTGCGTTAAAAAACTCCGCGAATTTTCTTGTCTTGCCGCTGGCTTTCACCGCCGACCCGGCCATACCCGAGCGCTAGTTCAGCGCACGAGTCCCGTCGACGCCACACAACCCTTCAGGGGCTCTGGCAAGGTTTGGGAAGACTCAGGCCCGATCACCACCCCGCACGGGAAGCAGCCCAGGGGATATTACACATGTACCACCCCGTGTTATGTATGTGCCCGACCCTAACCGTTGTATCTTGAATTCCCCACGAAAAACAATAAGTCAGCTCAACGACGGGCTTCTCCGTGTCCCGCATCCGTCTTCCTGTACATCCATAGATCAAGATAATCCTAACTACGACAGGGTACGACAGGTTCACTACTCCATGCTCCTCCGATGCCTCGAATGGCGGAAACGGAAGCGCGACGACCACACCCTATCGTACGCCGACGCGCTTGCCAAGACATCTACCGAGACCATAGAGGCGACAGTGCACAAACGGAGGACATTGTTTGCGGGATTCGTGGCACGTATGGTGTAGGAGCGCCTGCAACAGAGGGTGATTTTTGGAGAGCTTGTCGCGGGTAAGGGTTACTCAGGGGAGCAAGAGAAGGACTGGATGGCTCATCTGAAGGAGGATATGTCGGCCTTCGGAATGAAATTCGAAGGGTGACGAAAGGCTGCTCACAAGGTCGGCAGATGGTTTTGACGCGCGGGAGCGGAGAATTCATGCGGAATTGGCATGAAACGGCGAGACGAAAAACTGCAGAGCATCGCACAAAGGCTGCTGCAGCGCCATCCACCGTCGACATCTCTAAGAAGTCGGGGAAGGGGGGAGAGCGGAAGGAAGGGAGGGGAGGGGAGGGGGATGAGAGCGGGAAAAGGGGGCGGGCGTCATACCCAAGAGACCGGAGTCTGGGGGCCTTCCAATGTTTTGTCAGTCTTTTTTGTCGCCGCTCCAAAGAGTTGTTCCGTATACATTTGTCCACGATCAACGACCTATCTTTCAGGACCACATTAAAATATCCCACACGAATTACATGTACATTTATCGCCACAAACGAAACCTGGATGCACTTCTGAAGGTAGGTGTGATTACCAAGGTATTGGTGTTTCGAACACTCTGTTGTGTGGTTGCAATAATTGCGATGGCCTCTGACTAGGAGGTTGTTGTTCCTGGTCAATCCGTTCACCACCTCGACGTGATCGCGGATGGATGCTGAGCGAGACAATCGAGAAGCGAGCAAAAATATGTATTCTCGGCGGTACTCTCCAGTTATTCTAAGGAGCGGTTGATAAATTATAACTTGGCAAAACATTATTCCCAAAACGGCGTCATATTTTGTCCCAAAACTAATAATATTTACTGAAACAAAAATCCCCACGGTATTGTGGTAGGTATCATAGTAGTGTGCAATTTTTTTTTTTTAATTTCGATATAGGTACACGTACATACATACATGGATATAGACGTGGCAAGCGGACACATGACTAAAACGAGGAGGAGATAGTAGTGGTTACGACTACTGCCCCGGAAAAATCCACACAGCAGCATCATTGCGAGTGGCTGTGTCCCCGGGGCCCCGTGGGTGGTAATATACAGTTCGGACAAATCGACATGGTATGTACTCTTGTGCAAGCAATATATTTCTAAATAGGTACGTGCGAGCACGACCGCACACAATGTGCTTTTTGTCTACGACCGAGGGCACACAAGGAAAGGTATCCCGCACACCTATGCCCCCCCGCGCCCCCGCCCACCGCCCCACCCCTGAGGCCCACGAAGAAAATACGATATCAAGAGAGAAATATTTTTTTGGCTTTGGTTGCTTGCTTGGTGGTTCATTTATTGGCTGTGCTCCTATGGATGATTTACTGCACACTCTGCCGTTAACAAAGAGGCTTGGCAAGCAAGCCAACATTGCAAGAGCAAAGGATGTCAAACTGTACTTTGGGTTGTTTTCGTATGTAAATCCTTGCGTCAATGCAAGGTGGTCAATGTAGTCAGAAATAATCAATGGTGGGCAAGCGCCGCGCTTGGGCACGATAACCTGTACGCCTTCGTGCCCTTGATGTCCAAACATGGCGCGCACGTGCCTCCTGGTTGTTCCATCGTTCCCGCACAGCCTGGGCTCAAGGTACCGCGGGAGGCAGTTGGCACCGCGTGAAGAGAAACGTGATTCAGGTTTATCCGATCCTCCCACGGCACCTCCTGGTTGCCAATGCTGTGAAGAGTTGATGGGTAGTGTTGGAGAACAGGCTCCCGCACAGTCGGACGTAATCCCGCGCAGTAAGTGGGAGCGTGCACAAGTGTCTTATCGGCGAGACCGCTTCCGTCTGAAGCGTCGGAGAAAACACCATCCATATCAATGCCCGCGCCCTCACAATCCTCAAGCCCGTTCACAACTGCAGTCGCAACCACGTCAGCAAAACTGCCCGCGCCCGCGCCACACTCACCCTTGCTCACAACTCCTATTACAACCAATTGGGCGTCACTTCCCGCGCCCGCACCATCTCACAACTACCGTCGCCATAACGCCAGCGTCACCGCTTGCGCGCCCGTCGATATTACTTTCCATCAACACCGGCGACTCCTTAGCACCGTCCGTGGTGCTCTTCGATTTGAAAAAATCCAGCCATGTGCACCCGCTCCCCATCGCCACCGCGGCACCAGCACCCCTGTCGACACACGTTGGTCGACATGAAACATGCGACACGAGCAATAGCAATTGATCAGCCGTGGAAAAATAATACGAACTTGCTCCTGTATTTCACATACACACATCGACAAGACCTGCAGCCTCACACACTGCGCGACTACAATACGTCCAGCGTGGCAGTTTCCAAACTGCTGAATACGCGCGAACGACCTCCCGTAAACATTACGAAGCAGTGTATCAACGCCATATCAAAAATGAAACATAGATCTTATGTACCACGCAGCTGGCAGAGTTGAGTTTAACTATTCAATCGATCGTATTCACAGCTGGCTTTTTTCATGTTGTTATCGGAACTGCTTGTGCTAGCGAATGCAACAACTGCTGCTCTCACAAGTTCCCACTTGTGTTGAAGCGACTGTTCGTGATTCTCCACGTGGGTCCGGCTCAGTTGCTCCATATTGCGTCCGAAATCGCGCTTGAACTTCTTGCACACCCAGTTGCCGCTGCTGGTCTTCGCGGCGATTTTTTCGATATGCAAAAGTGCTCTGCTACTGGCATGCGAAAGGCGTGCAGGGACAACCAGGGACGCGGGGTAACTCAATTGGTCCACAATTCGCGCGCGTTTTTTTGTCAATTTTGATCATACGGCTACGGCTTCTAGGATTGCTGCTCTGCTGCTGCTACTGCTGCCAAGGCTAGGCTTCTGCTACTGCTGATGTTGTCAGTTATTGGGGAGGAGGCAGCACGACACACACTATTCGATGGTGAGCACTTTTACATATGATAAACCCGAGTTTTGACTTTCCAGTGCTTGCCGCTGCTGCTTCTACGAGGTACTCGATACGCTAAAAAATCGCACTACAGCCCTCATGCCTCTCCACTCACTCTGTGCTGTGCCGAACACTCATGCTCAATGGCCTGGCTCTTGTTCATTCCTGAACCGTCATCAAAGTTGGCTCCGCAGCAGCAGATGAAGTCCTCGCCATCGCCTGGCTTCCCGCAGACGCTCTGTAAGCAAGCAGTCTTGTCAAAGGAGTGTTGTAGCAAGGGGCCCTTCTCCGTGGAGACTGTGCTCATTGTGACCACTCTCTCTTGCTCTCTTCCTCTTTCTCCGTTGCTCTGCGCTGTGCGTAGGCCGTACGCTGGCTGCTGCTGCGCGAGCAGAGGGCTGCTTGTCTGCTCTATAGTACCCTTCCTGCCCCTTTATGATATAGGATTTAGAATGGGTTTGTTTGCATCGGAAATCATGTGGCGTAATGGGGGGTGGGTGGGGTCTTCGTACCCTCCCCCCCCCTCTGGAAGCGTGAAAAAAAAAAGTTTTAGTGCGTACGTGTCGTTTTTTTTTTTGTGGTCTCCTGCTACGACATATTTCGAAAATAAAAAACACTCCAGCTGTAAACAAAAAAAACACTCCAGCTGTAAGATCAAGTATTATGTCGAAATTTATCTTTACAAGCTGTGACATGGAGGGAGGGTGTACCATACATTTTCAACACAAAAATGAGGGGAAAAATAATCGTTCCTCCTGTTGTTAAGATGCGCCACGCGAAGTTCGGAGTAAAAGTCGGCATTATCCACGGGAGAAACCAGTGAGTGGCAAGCATTCGTCCCGTATCGCATCGTACGCATTTAGCTTTCTTTTTCCCCGAGAACACTCTTTGGAGGATGGCGTGATTTGTTGTTGCTGTGGTCCCTGACTCTGTTGCTGAACAGTAATCGTTCACCGGCCAAGTGCAAGTGGTCGTGTTGGTACGCAGCTGACTAAAATAAGTTTGTGTTGCTTCGTACTTGACGTGCTCCTTGCTGCTGATTGCTGATTGAACATTTCTTTTAGTGTTTTTTTGTTTTGTTTGGGCACACTTGTACTTTCCAGCTTCTGGATATACAAGCCGTGATCACAGGTGTCGTCCTTCCTCCCACCCTCCGGTTATTGCCTTCATATGTTTTTATCGCTTATGTAGTTCAGCACCCACTGGTCGTCGATCTTTCATCGAGTGTTGCTAACTCACGCTCTCGCGCTTTCCGCTAGTAAATTAGTGCACAAGAAAAAGCCCCACAAAAGTTTATACCAGTACGAACTCGGGGGAATTCGAACGCACGAAATGGACCTACACAAGGCTCGAGGATAACCTGATACGCCATCGGGGCAATGGTCGCTTTAAAAAATTGCAGTACGAGAGGCAATGTTTTGTTAGTCTTTTTTGTCGCCGCTCCAAAGAGCCGTTGCGTATGTATTGATCCACGATCAACGATCCATCTTTCAGGACTGCATAAATATATCCCACATGTATACACGGGCTCCGCACGCATTCGCCGGCACCCATGCTTCTGGTAGAGCAGGGCAGCACTTCGAATTGCGATTCAATACTTGATAGAGTAAAGAACGTCACCATACACAGTCACAGTCAGCACGTACAGTATGTAAGGTCATGCCAAGAGTTCGATAGAGACTAATAATCACAACAATGTACCTGGTACCTGGTACTAGTATTGTTAGCTACTATGTTTTTAATGAATCCGATTCCGAGCTTCATTAATCAGATTTCGATCGAATAAGTCCTACCACACGCCGCCTGACCCTTTAGTGTGGCGACGGAACGTGTTGAGTGCGTTTCTTATGCTATTTCAACTCAACCAAGCATCCGGGGCTAGTGAGGTCACTGACCATGTCCGCTTCGTGTCCTCTTCGTAGCCACTGAGAGAAGCGCATTAAGCCAGCTTCTAAAAATATACAACGCATGATGTAATAGTGTCATCTTGATCCGAGCCTCCCAGATCGACTGTCTGTGTGTTGTCTGATCGTGGAGAAACGTGCTGACGTTGTTCCAGACGCAGAACACGGTGGTATGATTGCCTTCGTCGTTCAACTCCTCGAATGTTGTTGAAATGCCGCTGCTCGTTGCTAGCTGTGCAGATTGCTCGCTTCTTGTAGATACAGCACGCGACTACAGCACTTACAATTTTGTCAGAAAAAACTTCAAGACTCGAGTTTTATCAGACGAAAAGAAGATAAGTCAGTTTTGTCTGATCGCGCATTGGACAGGAATCATACACAAAGTAGGCGTCACCCGGGCACGATGGGGTCACATGCCGGGATCAGAATAGATCCACACGTGATACCTCCCCGCACGGTGTGGAAATCCCGACCCCACTGGCAAACTGACTTCTGATTGGCCATAGTTCGCTTGTTGAGCCAGCTCAGTCTCGGGAGAAAAAAGGGTGTAATCCCCGGTCGAGAGGTCGGTCCACATCTCTGCTTCCATACCGGGGAAGCAAACGGAGCTACGGTGAGGAAACCCCAATCCCGTTGGCTAATCGCTGATTGGTTCGAGCTTCACAGCGTTTTCTTAGGCGGATAGAGGCCCCTCAATCGGGGGCATTTCCGTCGCACACGGAGAAAATAGGGTCCCATCCCCGACTCATGAATCCCCCGAATCTTTACAGCTCCAAAACCGCGTGAACGATAACGATGACCTCCCGTGTCGACACCACTCCGCACGACGTAGAACTCCAGCCAGATTCGCTTACCGCTGATGGGCTGGGTCTCGGACATAAGGGCAACGCCACCATGGGATGATATAGAGTCCTGTGCCGGTTTCAGAAACGCTGACAAACCGGGGACGATATCCGATTTCTCCCGCGGGTCGACACAGCCCCGCATGATGGTGAGACAATTATCTATTATTCACATTGGCTTATCATTGAGTGGCTGTGCAGCTCGCAGTAGAGCCAGGGACTACCGGTGAGAAGATAGACCAACATACGGGCCGGGGGTGTTTCGACGCACCCGACGAGGAGAGGGCTCCATCGCCGTTCCAGCAGTTCTTCCATACTCCATCAACGCCAACGAACCGGGAACGAAGATAGACTTCTACCTGGTCGACATCACACGGCACGGTGTGGAAGCCTTAGCTAGCTGAGGTTCATATACAACGCCGGCACCAAAGAACAGGGTCCAACCCCGGTTCAGAAACCCCTCAAGTGTTTTCAACCAGAAAAAAGGGGCAACTCGCGCAACTGCTGATTCGAATTTTTATTCGTATACCCAAGCCCCGCGGTCATATAGCGAACTCCCCTCCCCCATCCCCATTACGGTACATGCCCCAATTTTTTTCGCGAGAAGGATACAACATTTTCTTCCCTCGACGATTGGTGACGGATTGTACCTACCCACGCTGCAGAAATATTGGAGATTCAGGGAAATTCCAGTTGTACGAACTAGACCATGAGTCGAAGATGCGGCTCTTGCAAAAAACACTCCCACACCTCTATATGTCTGGCTATGGGGCCAGGAACACGCGAAGAAAAGCAGTTGAAAGAAACGCAGACCCTACGTCAAGGCAAACGTCACCCATAAAAAAACTGCCGCGTGCCGCCGGTGTGGCGGGGGGGGGTAGAAAAGGCTCTACAACCTTCCGCATACAACAGGTGTGGCGGCGGGGAGTAGGAAAGGCTCTACGGCAAACTAACCACGAAAAAAGTGCTATGGCGAGGCGAGCGCTCGTCGATATGGAGGGGAACACAGGTGCTAACACAAGGGAGAAGTCATGCGGAATACTTCCCGCGCAGCGGTCTTTGCCTGCTCGATATCTTTGTCAAACCGAAGGTAGTTTTAAAAGAGCCGCATCTTCGAGTCATGGTCTAATTCGCAGAACCGCAGTTTCCTTTAATCTCCCATGTTTCTGCATATGCGACTCATCAAGGTGGGCTAGTGTTAAAATACGTCCTCGAAAGGCCTGTAATTATCCGAGTTTGAGATCATTTCGATGGGTTTCGTATAATAAGGTTGGCTTTTTATGTTCGGGAAAGTTCGGAAATAGATCGGACGCACGTCCCTCTGATCTCAGAAGCTATCCGGGGCTCTGGTGGAATCGAATAAATCTACGTCTCTACGAAGGAAAAGAAAGCGAGTAATCTCCGACAACCTGCTCAAATGGCAGACCTGCAAGGGCACTCTGTGTCCCCACCCTATAACCATGCATTATCTAACTCATGGATCAACGCTATTCATAGTATTAATAGGGTAACCCCACTAGACCACCGGGGCGATCGGCCATATATCACTCACTGCCCCGGCGGCGTATCAGGTTATCCTTTAGATTGGTATAGGTCATTTTCATGAGTTCGAATCCCCTCGAGTTCGCACTCGTAAAAATTTTATTGGCTTTTTTCTTGTGCACTAGTTGACTTGCGGAAAGCGCGAGAGCGTGAGTTAGTAACACTCGATGAAAATTCGACGATCAGTGGGTGCTGAACCACATATGCGATAAAAACATTTGAAGGCCATAACCGGGGGGGGGGGGAGGACGACACCTGTGATCACGGCTTGAATGTCCAGAAGCTGGAAAGTAGAAGCGTGATAAATTAAGATAAAAAATCACTACTACTGGTAGCGGAAAGGATCAATCAGCAATCAGCAGCAGGAAGCACGTCACCTACGAAGCAACACAAACTGAGTTTTTTCAGCTGCGTACCAACACGACCGCTTGCACTTGGCCGGCAAACGATTACTGTACAGCAACGGAGTCAGGGACCACAGCAACAACAGAGCACGCCGTCCTCCAAAGAGTCTTCTCGCGGGGGAAAAAAAACATCAAACGCGTACGATGCGATACAGGACGAATGCATGCCACTCACTGGTTTCTTCCGTGGATATGGTCAACTTTTGACAGCTTAACCCTTTTGAGTCTTCCAGCAGAAAAAAAAAACTTGAAAATCACCGCTAAGCATCCGTTTCGACAGGAAGAACGATTCTTTTCCCCAGATTTTTTGTGTCGAAAATGTGTGGTACACCCTCGCTCCATGCCATAAAATATGTCGTAGACAAAAAGCATGTTGTGTGTGGTCGTACTCGTACTTACGTCGTATTTGCTTCGAAGTATATTGCTTGGACGAGAGTACGAACCATGTCGATTTGTCCGGACTTGTATAATACCACCCACGAAACCCCGGGGACGCAGCCACTCGCAATACTGCTAAGGGGATTTTTCTGGGGCAGTAATTGTAACCACCACTACCTCTTTCCCGTTTTATAGTCATGCGCCCGCTTGCCACGTCTATATCCATGTATGCATGTACGTGTACCCATACCGAAATTCAATCAATATATGCACTACTGTGATACTTACCACAAGAGACGCTTATAAAACGAAAAACAATCGCGATTTTACGTGTTTAGCGCTAAATTATGCGCACCTGGAGCTTCAAACGCGTCCCGGAAATCGCGATATTTTCGCGAACTGTGATCCGCAAAACACAACCTAAGTGCGAAAAATTGCAAAGCTTTTTTTCCAAATCGCGATTTTTAATGTTATTTTTTGTTGAGTAGAGCCAGAATTCCTGACAAACAGGATTGAACACGCCCCGGATGACACTAACCTACCCACTAGGCTTGCTTTTCCACAAAACCATCCGATCATCACGGCGACAACATGGACAACACAACGGAAGCGATGGACGCGGGGACGGAGTAGATTACACACAGCAGGTGGGTGCTCCCGTGGCCGGGGAAGGGCGGATGCCCGAGATGCCCGGATTCAGAGGCACCACCGCAACATCCAGTGCTCCACCCAGACGAATTTGAGACGGAGTAGAGGTATACCCCCAACCCGGCAACAAGCGGGTAACGGTTAGCGCGCCGGACGCACAGAGGGGAGGAGGCAACACATGGCAGCCACAACATTTCAATGCCGCGAGCGCGAGCCATTTCCACGCTGCGGCATCGTTCATGCCGAGAGCCAAACTCATGATGGATGCAGGCGCTGATGCCTGCCGAGCTACGGTGAGCAGCAGCTACAGCAACAGCAGCAGCCACGTCCTTCGACCGAGCGGTGTGCTGTGTGTTGTGAGGAGTGAGGAGCTGACCGAGGGCTACGGGACTGCCACCGAATTGTTCGTGACTTGGCACATCACCCGAGGTTTTTGAAAATACATACTGTAGTTTTTCCATGTACTTTTTCGAACGCACACTGGTGAGGGTCCTTCCAACGCACACTGTGTCGGGCCCGGGGGGGGGGGGTTCGGGGGGGGGCGCGTCGTTCCCCCCCGACACTGCTACTAGCATCCAAGCACCGTTCGGCCACCCTGCCAACCCAGTGCTGGTGGTGCATTTTGGGACACACACACGAACACCAACACACTTTACACTCCTAGTAGTAGCATACAAGCACCCTTCGGCTGGTCTGCCAACCCAGCGCTGGTGGTGTATTTTGGGACACTCACACGAACACCAACACCCTCTACACTGCTAGCATACAAGCACCCTTCGGCTGGCCTGCCAACCCAGCGCTGGTGGTGCATTTTGGGACACACACGAACACCAACACACTCTACACTGCTAGTAGTAGCATACAAGCACGCTTCGGCTGGCCTGCCAACCCAGCGCTGGTGGTGCATGCGCTTGAACGTTTGCGCCTCTGCTGTTCGATCCTGCTACATCACGATGCGGGACAACAAAAAAAAAACAACACAACACACAAACATTTCACTTCGTTGTGCCCTGGGCTGCGGACAAAACAATCCCTCCCCAAAAAACCCTCCTCGTCCTTACAAAACCATAAAATTCAAACGGCTGCGATTCAAATCAAACGGCGTGACGAACTACACCCTCGCACGCAAACAACCACCTCGTGGGTGCATTTTTGGACACACACACGAACACCAGCACACTCTACACTGCTAGCATACAAGCACCCTTCGGCTGGCCTGCCAACCTAGCGCTGGTGGTGCATTTTGGGACACACACGAACACCAACACACTCTACACTGCTAGTAGTAGCATACAAGCACCCTTCGGCTGGCCAGCCAACCCAGCGCTGGTGGTGCATGCGCTTGAACGTTTGCGCCTCAGCTGTTCGATGCTGGTACATCACGATGCGGGACAACAAAAAAAAAACCCAACACAAAACACAAACATTTCACTTCGTTGTGCCCTGGGCTGCGGACAAAGAAATCCCTTCCCAAAAAACCCTCCTCGTCCTTACAAAACCATAAAATTCAAACGGCTGCGATTCAAATAAAACGGCGTGACGAACTTCACCCTCGCACGCAAACAACAACAATATGGCATCATATATACCATCCGGCTACAGAGCTACAGACAGAAGAAAAGTATGTGGTCGTAAATGATGGTATATCTTACATAATGCGCCTATTCTGCTGTGCTATACTGCTGTGTTGCGTTGAGGTCGTTGTAATTAGGTTCTGCTTTTCGTTGCTTCTACACGACGTCTGTTTGTGTTCCGTGTTCTTCTGCGTTTTGTGGTGTTGTGATGGGCTTGTCAGCAATATTCACCACGAAAGTCGTCGTTGTCCTTTTATACTGGTTTTATACCACCCCCTGCCACCACCATTCATTCGTTATCTCATGTACTTGAAGAAAGACCGACTTTAAGTTTTATTTCGCGTGGTGTGCGACATCGCAAATCGTGATATAGAATTTGGGTTAAAGATCCGGAATAGCGCACTCCTTTGAGTATTATAAGTGCCTTATACAGCAGTGGGGATTTTTCTCACAGTGAATACTATTTAAAAATATGACCCCAATTTAGGAATAACGTCGTGCCAATTTTTTTTTTCAACCGCTCTATACATCAAGACCCCAAGAATAAATGGAGAGTACCGCTCAAAATGCATCTTTTTGCGCGCTTCTCGCTTATCTCGCTCAGCACCCATCCGCGATCACGTCGAGGTGGTGAACGGATTGACCAGAAACAACAACCTCCTAGAAAGAGGACAGCGCAATTATTGCAACCACACAACACAAACAATGCGTTCGAAACACCAATACCTTGGTAATCACACCAACCTTCAGAAATGCATCCAGGTTTCGTTTGTGGGGATAAATTTACATGGAATTCGTGTAAGATATTTTTATGTGGTCCTGAAAGATGGGTCGTTGATCGTGTACAAATATATACGGAACAACTCTTTGGAGCGGCGACGAAAACGACTGACAACTCATCGCTTCTTGTACTGCGATTTTCAAATGCGACCATTGCCCCGGTGGCGTATCAGGTTTTTGTCGAGCCTGGTATAGATAGGTTAATATCGTGAGTTCGAATCCATCCGAGTTCGTGCTGGTTTTCATATTCGTGGGTATTTTTGTTGTGCACTAATTGACTTGCGCGAGAGCGTGAGTTAGCAACACTCGATGAAAAATCGACGATCAGTGGACATATGCGATAAAAAAAGGAAGGCAAAAACCGGGGGGGGGAGGGGGACGACGACGACGACACCTGTGATCACGGCTTGTATGTCCAGAAGCTGAAGAGTAAAGGTGTGCCAAAAAGAAAAAAACACTACTGGTAGAAGAGATGATCAATCAGCAATCAGCAGCAAGGAGCATGTCAAGTACGGGGCAACATAAACTCATTTTTGTCAGCTGCGTACCAACACGACCGCCTGCACTTGGCCGGCAAACGATTGTAGCAACAGAGTCGGGAACCACAGCAACAACAACGCCATTCTCCAAAGAGTCTTCTCGGGGAGAAAAAACACCAAACGCGTACGCAACGCTTACTTGTTAGTGAATATACTTGTAGGAGGTATGAGTTTGTTTGCGTGAATGATGTGACCCCTTGACATAGGGTGGTGCTAGTGCTGATACGTATTGCAGCACTAGCCATGTCGTTTCAACAGTTCAAGCATTGTTTGGTTGCATTTTCACTCGTGGTTCATCCTGCCCGATGCCCTTCCCTTTTTCTCAAGCCACTTTGGGCGACAACGTGCAATCGCCAAGGTGAAAGAGGTGGAAAACAGGACCCAGTCTCGGCTAGGAGACAAATGAGGCGGAGGGAATGTCGGCCTGACGGCCGGGGTCAGCGGTACTCTACTAGAGGGATGGGTTTACTACGAGATGAAATGTGAATGACTTTTTAACGGTCGTTCTATTTCATATTGTTTTTTGCGTTTTTTTTTTCCGTGTGCCTCTTGAAATGGTATGCTGCTGACGACGTATCTGGCAGCAGGTATTGGTACTTGTATGCAATCAGACGAAATAACATTTCATCATTTCCGTGATTTTTCAATACGAGCACGAAACAAAACTAGAGGCTGGGGATACGTAGTAACCCCCCCCGTGATTGAGCTGGTAGGTAAGGTATAACGACATATATGTAGCCCGCTCCCGCCATGAGACAGCAGAGAATTGATCAGCTATGCTGAATGATTTGGCAATTGAGGGTATAATTGCTGTCGTGATTTACCGCCATTTAAAAGGTATCTTCTATGATACTATTTGGTTTATCTTGGGATTTTTCGGGGTTGTGTTATTTTGTGGAAGATATTAGGTATACCAAGTACCGGGTAGGTTTTGGTGAAAGTGTACACGAATAAATTGTGGACGGTCTGTTCTTGAATTAGCAAAATGGGTGATAGTCATCGCGCAAGCATACGCTCATATGGAGGTATTTCATGAATGGTAATTTATATTCGGTTGACTTCTGCATTTTTGTGGTATAGAAGCACCATCAGGTGCTTTCCCAATGGGTTCCTTGGTGAAATCTTCCAATCCTCAACGGTAAATGATATGATAGGAGATGTGATGTTTGATTGCCTAATTATATGGCAGGTGGTGCTGAAAACTAACTTTTTCTGTCAACTCTGTAGGAACAGGTCGCAAGGCATCGTGTCTCGTTCTGCGGACACGTTGATTCAAAATCGATGCGCTTGGACTGATGATGAGATTGATGGTGATTTTCTGCTGTAGGTATAATATAGAGTTACCTATCGATTGAAATATTCTATCTTTCGATCCACGTACAATAACAAACTGTAAAGATTTCAACACGTTGTTTACTACACCTAAGAACTGGTTTGCATACTACACGTAACATCAAACCTTCTAGAAAAATGAACAATACCAGGCGGGTGATATAAAGGGGTGTCTTCTGGCTGCAACCGTCAGATTCGTCCCCTTCAAGTGTTTACAGTCTCCGCGCACATATTGAAATGCTCGCCGCCCCGTCCCCCCGCCCCCCCCGATCCCCCTTGTTTAAACGCACCACCTGAAATCAAAATCTGCCAGAGTAGTAAACACTACCAGCCAGCTTATATCATCTCATTATCCATGTAGCCATCCATGCCGTAGCTCCAACTCATCTCCGCCCCTCCCCCCCCTTTGTTCCCCGCCCAATTCGTTCAAACGCCCGACTTACAATCGAAATCGGCCAGAGTAATAAGAACTTCTAAGCAATTGATACCAACCACGTCATTTTCTTTCTAGCCATCCGTGACGTAGCTTTTATCCCCCCGCCCCCCCCCCCCCCCCTCCAACGCCCCCTCCTTCCCCACACCCCGCTCGATCGCCTAGACCCAGCACCGCGCGTATAGCAAGCCCCTACATATATGGTTAATACGGGCGATCGGAGTATCACACAAAGTGTTGCGAAGATGAGTTTCGACCAAATACTTGATATTAATATAATTCGTGACCTAAACCTCTTGAAAGCCCTCCCCCCCCCCTCCCCCCCCCCCCCGCGCCTTTTTTTTCCCCCTCGCTTTCTCTTGCTTTAACGCCCGACCTACTATCGAAATCCGCCAGAGTAATAAACACTTTCACGCCCTGAATATCGCCTCGTTATGGTTTCAGAGCCGTCCATGCCGCTGCTGCAATTCCCACCCACCCCCCGCCCCCAACGCGCCCTCCTTCCCCACCACCCGCACCATCGCCTAGACCTAGCACCACGCGTATAGCAAACCCCTACATCTATGCGACCTGAAGCCCTCCCCCCCCGCCCCCGGCCCCCCCCGCTACATTCCCCCCCCTTCCCCCCAAGAAATATTCATAGTTTCCACGCAAAAATTGACCTGCCCCACCCGTCCCCTCCCCCTTCCCCCCCTCCCGCCCCCCTTTTCGATCAAAATCAGGCCCCCACGTCCTTAAAAACTCCGCCCTCCCCTCACCGGATATTCGACATACAGGATTCACTTGATAAACCGATGAATTTCCTTCCACAGCTGTCAGATTTTGTCCCCCTCAGAAAAGGGTTTTATAGTGTCCGCGCACAGACCCCCTGTTGACCCTGATAGCTACACTGTAGTTGCGAGGGGAGTCGCCGACCTATATCCTTAATAATGAGGACACACAACCCGTAATACGCGCGATCGAAGTATCACACACAGCTTGCAAAGATGAGTTTCGACAAAATTATCGATCTCACAGCTGGAGTGTATTTTTTTTTTTACAATATAGAGTTGGGAGGATATTGGATTTGAATTTTGACGCTGTCATTTATTTGTGTTTTGGATTTTTTTATGACTCTGGTCCATATCCGAGGGCTGTCATATATTTTCTTGAAGAACAATGGAAATGTGTTATATTTTGGGGATGAATGTGCAAGATGTTGAGGCAATGCTGTTATCAAGGCATGCATACAAGCATAGGGGGTAAATTATCTATTACTTGCGGCCTGCCTGATGAACCGTAACGTTTTGCAACCTACGGAGACAAGATTCATGATTCACGTATGTACGAGCGATAAAGGATATTTAGTTTGGGAAATGAGTGTTTTCTAAGAGATAGATGGTGGTGTGTTGTCAGAATGTCAGCCACCCCGCTGAAAACATGCCTTCTACGTTGTGTTTAGTTCTGGGCTGATTCCGATGGGGTACGCCCTTTATATCAGTCTTGTTTTGGTCTCTGTTCGGTCCAGTTTTTGCCCCTGATTTGTCGGCGGTTTCTGGCCGATCATGACTCATTCCATGTCTTGATTGTGATAATATACTCGGATCTACCCGACAACCTGATACGCCACCGGGGCAGTGAGTGATAAATGGCCGATCGCCCCGGTGGTCTAGTGGGGTTACACTATTAACACTATGAAGAGCGTTGGTCTTTGACCGCCGCGTTGTAATCTTCGGTCACTTTATATCTTTGCAGAAATAATAAACGAGAAGAAAAAGATCAACTAACTGCTGAAATCGCCAAGTAGCGTGGGTACGTACAATTCGCCGCGAATCGTCGAGGAAAGATAATGCTGAATTCTACATGCTAAAAAAGTTAGGGCATGTATGTACCGTAATGGGGATGGTGGATGGGGTTCCGCTATATGATCCCGGATCTGAGTTGTACCATGGGAAGGGCAAGCGTATTGCGAGCATTACACTAAATGGATTGGGAAAAAGAAATGTGAAGTGTATTACTGCTGCTGCTGTGATGACACGATACCCAGGCAACTTGCACCGATCGACTCGATCTGGACCAACTGCTGTATATTATGCAGTTAGTTGGTCAATGTACAACTTCTCTGATCGCAGGCCCGTATGAAATGATAGTGACTTCATTGAAATTGCTGAACTTCTTAGTTAGTGAGTAGTGGTTTCCTCTATCCACGAACTCCGGCCGAGCCAATCAATCAAAGGTTGGGTTACACTGTGCGGAGTGGTATCGAGGCAGGGGGTTAAATGAAATGTCCGCGTACCGCGGGGTTGGGGTATAAGAAAAAAAGTCGGCAGTAGTGTACCGCGAGTTGCCCCATTTTTCTAGTTGAAAATAGCTTTCAAGGGTTTCTGATCCGGGGTTGGACCCTATTCTGTGGTGCTGGCATTGTATACAAACCTCAGCTAGCTAAGGCTCCCACACCGTGCGGTGTGGTGTCGACCAGGGAGAGGTCGGTTTTCGTCCACGGTTTGTTGGCGTTGATGGTGTATGGAAGGATTTCTGGAACGGCGATGGGGCCCTATTATTATCGGGTACGTCGGAACGACCCCCGCCCGTTTGCTGGTCTATCTTACCGGGTGTCCCTGGCTGTACGAGCTGCAAGCCACTCAACGATAAGCCAATCAATGTGAAGAATAGATTATTGTCGCACCATCGTGCGGGGCTGTGTCGACCCGCGGGAGAAATAGGATATCGTCCCCGGTTTGTCAGGATTTCTGGAACGGGCGCAGGACTCTATAATATCCTCCCATGGTGGCGTTGCCCTTATGTCCTAGCCCCAGCCCATCAGCGTTAAGCGAATATGGCTGGAAATCCACGTCGTGCGGACTGGGGTCGACACGGGAGGCAATCGCTGTTGTTCCTGCGTTTTTGCAGCTGGAGAGATTCCGGGGATTCATAAATCGGGGATGGGACCCTACTTTCCCCGTCCGTGTGCGACGGAAATGCCCCCCATTGATGGGCCTCTATCCGTCTAAAACGGCACTGAGAAGCTCGAACCAATCAGCGATTAGCCAACGGGATTGGGTTTTCTAACTGTGCAGGGTGGTGTCGACCCGAGAAAGCTCCATTTGCTCCCCCGGTTGATGGAAGTTTTAGAGATGTGAAACGACCTGATGGGGCCCTATATACCCCCGAGGCGGAGCTGGCTCAACATGCAAACCACGGCCAATCAGAAAACCAGTCGGCCGGTGGGGTTGGGATTTCCACACCGTGCGGGGAGGTATCACGTGTGGATGGATTCTTATCCCGGCATGTGACCCTATTGTGCCCGGGTGACGCCTACTTTGTGTATGAATCCCGTCCAATGCGCGATCAGACAAAGCTGACTTAATTCTTTTTCGTCTGATAAAACTCGAGTCTGAAATACTTAGATTGACAAAATCGTAGGCGCTGTAGACGCGTGCTGTATCTGCAAGAAGTGAGCGATCTACACAGCTAGCAGCAAGCAGCAGCATTACGATAACATTCGAGGAGTTGAATGACGAAGGCAGTCATACCACCGTGTTGAGCGCCTGGAACAACGTCAGCACGTTTCTCCACGGTCAGACAACACACAGACAGCAGTCGATCTGGGAG
>JABAKD010000026.1:1120045-1567545 GCA_012845835.1 Undaria pinnatifida
GCGTATTACGAGTTCTGTGTCCTCATTAAGGGTATAGGTCGGCGACTCCCCTTACAACTACCCCTTACAACTACAGTGTAGCTATCAGGGTCAACAGGGTGATGTTAGTCAGTCTGTGCGCGGGAACTATAAAACCCGTTTATGAGGGGGACAAAATCTGACAGCTGTGGAGGAAAATGTATCCGTTTATCAAGTGAATCCTGTAAGTTGAATAACCGGTGAGGAGGGGGCGGAGTTTCTAAGGACGTGGGGGCCTGGTTTTGATCAGAAGCGAGCGGGGTTGGAGAGGGTGGGGGAAGGGGGGGGGGGGGGGGGGGGGGACTGGGGGGGAGAGGGGGGGGGGCTGACGGGCGGGAAATTTGTGCGCGGAAGCTATAAACCCTTTTAAGGGAATAAATCTGACGGTTTTGAGAAAAGAAAAAATAAATGAACTAGCTTATCATAGGGGGGGGGGGGTCGGGGCGGGGGTGGGGCGTGTCGGGCAGCTCAATCTGTGCGTGGAAACTATACATTTTTTTGAGGGGATAAATGTGGCGGTTTTGGAGAGAATGCATCAGTTTATCATGTACTCCGTATATCCTGGGGTGAGTCGTACAATATATTATAAAAAATGAAATATATGTATCACAGCTGACGCAATTCATGCCTCCACCAGGAACATATAAAAGTGAAATCGGGAGTCAGTCTACGATGTGCCAGGTCTATACGTCTCATTACTCGCGTCGGAAAAACCGACTGTACCGCTTGACACCCAAAGAAGACTACCACGTATATATTACACGTAGTATCTATCACTACGCATACGCACGACAGAAGCACGCCAATTAGAAAAAAGGAAAAAAGAACAAAAAAGAAGAGAAAGCAAAGGAAAGAAAAGCTGTGTGGCGGCCTATGACTCATAACATATCCTGCAGGTAGGTTTGTATTCATCATGCTCACATTTCGTTTGGCACAATAGCTGGCCTTTTGAGGAACAACAAAAACAACAGCGAAAAGCGCTCGCAGGCTTTTTTTGAAAATAATTTCACTTTTGTTTTTTTCATCCAACTTAACAATGTTAACATCCTCGCATCACTATACTGTAGTAGTAACTCCGATCTGGGGTCACGTGTAGCGGGCGCCCCTCCCCCGTCCCCACCACGGTGCGTGCCTTCACCTTTTGTCGCGCGCGTATAACTCAGTATTTTCTTCCCTCCTCGTCGACGCGCGTCGAATTGTGCGTATCGACGCTGTTAGGCGCTCTCAACAGTTGATTCTTCTTCTTCGCGTTTTTGCAAATCTCACCACGATGGGAATCGAACTCAAGGACCAACGCCATTAGTAGTAGTAGGAAGCTGTATTCTTGTGCAACAACTAACCATCGCCGGTAGCAATCTATTTTCTCGCTTGATTTTGAGAATGAAAAAAATACACAAGTACATCAGCCAAAGTGAGCATATATATGCCACCTTGATTTTGCGCCCCCATCAATTATCATTCCCCATATTTACGTAGTAAACAGACATAAACGTAAGAATGGCGGAACAGTCTGGAGTTTTGTTACGGTTCTATGACATCTTCAACAGCTACTATGACAGAGGCGTTTTCGTGATAGTAGGGGCCGCGCTATTTACGTCCTCTCCCTAAGACGGGTGTGGCTGCCCCACTCGGACACTTCCAACTCTTCAGTCAATCATCTCACAATTCCTTGGGTTCACGTTCATACACCCTTCGGATAAGCAATCAAGTTACCATTTTCACACTTCTTTCTCAGGAAGCTTCACATCTTGAGCACCTGCACAAGGGACTTGCTCTCTTTCACCGGGGAACTCACAAGCGCCTTCTGAATTCGGTCGTATCGGTCCTTCGGAGTTCAGTCATTAGTCTATAAATACCTGAGGCGTGCTACAGATATGGCCTATATTATAAAAAATGAAAATACACTCCAGCTGTGAGATCGAAGATTTTTTTGTCGAAACTCATCTTTGCAAGCTGCGTGTGATACTCCGATCGCGCGTATTACGGGTTGTGTGTCCTCATTAAGGATATAGGTCGGCGACTCCCCTTGCAACTACAGTGTAGCTATCAGGGTCAACAGGGTGATGAAAAGCAGTCTGTGCGCAGAAACTATAAAACCCGATTCTGAGGGAAACAAAATCTGACAGCTGCTGTGGAGGGAAATGTATCCGTTTATCAAGTGAATCCTGTAAGTCGAGTAACCGGTGTGGGGGGGGGGCGGATTTTTGAAGGACGTGGAAACCTGGTTTTGATCAAAAGCGAGCGGGATTGGAGGGGGGGGGGAAGGGGGAGGGGGGGCGGACGGGCGGGCAATTTGTGCGTGGAAGCTATAAATCCTTCAAGGAAGGGGATAAATCTGACAGTTTTGGGAAGAAAAAACCAAAAAATGCACCAGTTTATTATGCGGGGGGGTTGGGGCGGGGGTGGGGCGGGTGGGGAAACTCAGTGCGTGGAAACCATGCATTATTTTGAGGGGATAAATGTGACGGTTCTGGAAAGAATGCATCAGTTTATCATGTATATCCTAGGGTAAGTCGTACAATCAGCAAGCAGAGAGAGGGCGGAGTGTTCGAGGGGGTGGGGGTGATATGTGGACCTTGCGATGCTAGAACGCTAGATACCCTCGTCTGCTTCGCCATGAATATCCTCGCATGTCTCGCCCTGACTCCAGACCTCGCTGCACAAGGTTTTCATTCGTGACATGGTGTCCATCCGAGATACGCGCTTGCCCTCGCAGCGGATTACCCAGTGTATCTCCCTCTGGTTTTGGGTTTCTCGTCGTGATCACTTTGCTGCTTTTTCTGCTGCTGCATCTTTTGTGCTCCTCTGCTGCTGTATCGTTTGTGCTCCGAGCGCATGGTCGCTCATTTTGTTTCTTTTTTTTCAGAGCGCGTGCGGGCGACTTTTAGCGCGCGCTCCTGGGAGCCCAGCCTGTCCAGCAAAAGTTAGGTGGACACGGTGCATTGCAGCAGTTAGGTGGACACGGTGCCGCCTTTGCAAGCGTCCCGCGTCGATACCCAATTGCGTCGCTTTCAAGATTCTATTTTCTCGTCTTTTTTGTGTTTTAGTTGGGGTTTTTTCACTTTAACATTGATTGTCTTCAACTTCTTTTTTACGAGTTGATCCCATATTACAACGCAGAAGTATTGCTGCTGTAGAAATTTAATTGTTGGCGCTGTGGTACGCTGAGCTCACTGCAGTTGTTATCATTGTTGTGTGGCTCGATATGCTCTCTGGTATCGCTTGCGGATTCATTATTAACAGTGTACCGGGGGTACACATGAGTGGATGCTGAGCACGGTTTTCTTGTGATATTTTCACTTGCTCTCCCGCTAACGTCGACGTTTCCCCGTTTTTGCTCTAGTTCGTTCGTGATCAAACCGACTCCCGAGCAAACATTCGGTTGCCAATTATCACACACCTTGGCCCGTGATCGAACCCAACTCCACGTTTGCTCGTGATCAAGCTGGAGGTGGTCGCGGTTGATCATTAAAAAAAAACGCTTGTCAATTGGTCACGTACGCTATGCATGCCTACCTTCATCTGTCATTTCATTTTGCCGGGAAGGGTTCCACTTTTGTCAGTGCTGCCTCGTCAGGTTGTCGTTGCGGTTGTGGCTATCTCGACATCGTTTCTGTGTGATGCAGTAGTTGCTGAACCGCCATCCTGTTTTTCCATCCCTTCCTTTGTTTTATTTCCCCCATTATTTTGTGTTCTGTTTTGGATGCAGGCGATGGTTGCGGTGTGGACATCGCTGTCGTCAGACACAGCAAGCAGCAACCACATGAATAGTGGGTTCTCTCTAGGATGAGGCAACGACACGGATACTAGAGCCGCTTGATGATGTATCTTGTTATTTGATATTTGAACCGGATGTCATGTGCGCACGCATAGTTTCGTTTCATCGTATAGTCTATATTGAAAGGCTCGCATGCTCCGCTGTATTTGTCGACTCCCTGCCGTTGGAACTCATCTCTCTAGCAGTGTATTCTGCTGCTAGGACGCTCTTTTCTGCTGTTGTTGCTGTCTGACCGCCTCTGCCTGTCTCTACTGCTGGTTGGTTTGTTTCGCATGTCCTTCTCAATTGAGCAGAATAGCATGATTGCGCACATACTTTTGCGCTCCTTTGTTTGTACAAAGACTCGAATACTGCGCCATATTCCTCAGTTAGCTGTCGTTCACTCATTTCTTGTGTTGCTTTCCGCTGCTATTCTGCTGTTGCTTTTTGCCGCCGTTGCTGCCTTGCTATGCGACGTGCGCTTGTTTTTCTTTTCGTTTTGTTTTTTTCGTGCGTGCTTGTGTTGCTTCTGTTCGATTTGATATGTTTGTTTGGCAGGAGGGGGAATGTCTTCTAAAGATGGCTCCGCACTTATTGTTGGGACCTTTGTTGCCGTCTCTAATTTTAAACGAGTGCGGCAACCCGGCCCCTGTTCGGCTGCGTAGCTTCATCATTATTTACCGCCGTCCCGTTAACGTCCGTGCCCACAATTGGTTCAATTGTTCCTCTGTTCCGTTCTTTCCATAAATTTTCATATCGTGAAGGGGGGGGGGTGCCGCTGTCGTCACAAGCCTGCCACGGCACGGAATCACCCGACACCAAGCGACGGGTACCAATCTTGCATATCTAACGCGAACGCGATGGAAGCACACCAATCTAGACCAGCCCTTCCCCGCGCGCCGTTCCCTCGCGTCAAACCCCGGCTTGTGCGCACTCTCCCGTTCCGAACCCCTGTCCGCGCGCTGTTCCCTCGCCCCGAAGCTTTACCCGCGCGATGCTCCTTTGTTCCGAAGCTCTGTCTACCTGCGCGATGCTCCTTCGTTCCGAAGCTCTACCCGCGCGATGCTCCTTAGTTCCGAAGCCTTCCCCGTGCATCGATCGCTCGCCCTGAAGTCTGGCCCGTGCGCTGTTCCACCGTTCCTCCGCTCCGAACCCTTGCCCGTGCGATGTTACGTTTTTCGTTCGCTCCGAGCACTTGCCAGTGCCTCCTGCTCGTCGCGACGCCTCGTCTCTGTCCGCCAAAAAGGTGTCTGCGCCATGTGTAAGGACCTGAGGTACTTGTTCAGACTGCAAGATTCACGTGCCCGACCAAAACCCCGGCTACTGGCGACTGCGCTAGAGCGACCACAACTGGGTCCGCCGACAAGACGAAGGGTTTCTTACCCTGTTTCTGCTTCTCGTAATAATTGTTCAGTTACAGTTTGACCACGAGTCCGATTGAGAAGTTGTTGGGGGAAGAATGATGCATCCAGTTGGTGGCAGCTGTTCGATTTGGAGTCAGGTAGTTCGGTCAAATGTTTTGTGATGCTTTGTTGCTCTAGCGGGGTGAATGTTGTGTGTGGTTATTTGTATCTAGGAAATTACTATGGTGTGCAAGGGGCATGTTTACGTGTTTGGTCATAGTATTGTGTCTTCTTTGGCCGGTCTTGGTTTGCCAGTCTAAATTCTTCATTTTCCTGGTGTTGGTTATTGTTGGCCGTGTTATTTCGTTTTACTTCTTTTTTTTTTTTTTGATAACCGTGTTGGCTGTTATGATTAGTTTTTGTGCTGGTTGTTGTTGGCCGTGTTGTTTCGTTTTGCTTTTTGCCTTGTTCGACTCACTTCTTACTTTGAAGGCTCAACTGTTGCTACAATCTTTCTGCGATTGCAATGATTTTGTTTCGGAATTATTAATGGGATTGTATCGGGCTTTTGCTCGCTGTATGAGTTTTCCCCAGGCATCTGCGTTGATTCTATTTCGCAGCTCATGGGGGGTATGCCGTGTTTCTAGGATCGGGAGTAATTTGAGAAGAGTTGGATAGGCTGTTGGTACAGTCTCTCGAGAAGTGACAGGGTCGTGTCCACTATTTGGGTATGAGGTGAATTCAAATGGACTATTAAGTGGTTGTTTGGTGAGGGCTGCATACTTGTCCTCGACCTTCGGCCGTTTATTTTGTTTGCGGTATATTGTGTCAGATCCGTCCTTTTGATGTTTTAAAACCTGACGTCGGAGTTCCGCTTTTGCCAAAGGTTTAGGATTTCTTTGCCCGTTGTGCTTTTCTTTTCTTTGCAGTATGTTGCTGAGTTACCGACGTTGCATTTTGGTGGAGGATTATATAGTATGTGCGCAGACTAAAAAAGGAGTAGACGAGTCAGTTCCGTGAAGTTGCGTGCTGCTTTCGTGCACGTTAATTTCGTTCACATACGGACTTTTAGCCATTGAATAGTGGTCAAGCGATTAAACACGCAGTAAAAAGGCAGGGGGGGGTGTTTTTATCGAGGATTTCCCTCTTATGGCCCCTGTGTTTTCGGTTTGTTAGCCTATCCTCGAGGTCATTATTTCTGCAAAGAGCTTTGCGGCTCTTTACCTTTTGCTATACAGTCACAGGATTGCTATAGCATATTGCTCTTGTCATCGAATTATGCTAGGGGGAATGTTACGGTTCTGTGACAACCTCAACAGCTACTATGACAGAGGCGTTTTCGTGGTAGTAGGGGCCGCGCTATTTACGTCCTCTCCCTAAGGCGGGTGTGGCTGCCCCACTCGGACACTTCCAACTCTTCAATCAATCATCTCACAATTCCTTGGGTTCACGTTCATACACCCTTCGGATAAGCAATCAAGTTACCATTTTCACACTACTTTCTCGGGAAGCTTCACATCTTGAGCACCTGCACAAGGGACTTGCTCTCTTTCTCCAGGGAACTCACAAGCGCCTTCTGAATTCGGTCGTATCGGTCCTTTGGAGGTCAGTCATTATTCTATAAATACCTGAGGCGTGCTACAGATATGGCCTATATGTGGACCTTGCGATGCAGGTAGGCTAGATACCCTCGTCTGCTTCGCAATGAATATTCTCGCATGTCTCACCCTGACTCCAGACCTCGCTGCACAACGTTTCGATTCGTGACCGTTTTTAGGGACGAGAAGAAAATATCGGAGAACCGGGTAGTATAGGGGGAGTGGTTCCAGGGGGCGGAATGGCGGACCTCAGCAGCAACAACGTAGAGCAGCAACAGCGCACCAGCAGCGAGTATCGGACACAGCAACCGGTAGAGGTAGAAGGAAGTAGCGCCCACGCAACAGCGACAGCAGCAGCAGTAGCAGTAGGGAGTAGACCGGCGGCAGGAGCATAGGGGGAAGAGAGACGTCACGGGGAGACACCAATCGCAATCTACATTTTTGGGCAGGAAAGTGCGACAGGTCATGCAGCTTCAATAGAAGCAGCAGCAGCAACACAGGAGCCTCAGCAGAGTGGAGGGAGAGTTGTACGACAGGAGCATACGAGAACAGAGATACAACAGGTACAGCAGTAGTAGTAGTGTCATTGATCGCAAGCTACTGATGGACAGCACACATCGTGGGAAGAGCGTTTTGTAGCAACATGGAATGTGGATGGGTAGAGAAGAGATAAGAAGTACGAAAGTTGTACAAGCGTTGTCGTATAGAGATGCCGAACGCGCAGGTTAACGCATAGATTCACTAGTAAGGACATGTTTGCGACACCATGACGCATACCGAGAACAAACAGTTAGGCGAGTTCCGAATGTATGGGTAGCGAAGCGATCTGTTCCCTGAAGCCATGCACTACATCAAGAGCCACGAGAGAAAACCCAAGAACGTAGAAGGGAGCATAAACTTTTCGATTTAGGGGGAGTTCGTATGAGACAGAGGCCGGGGAGGGACCCTGGGCAGTTTGATATTTTATCCACAGGCTTGTCTGTTGGATTGGCTGCTGTTAGTTGCTAGTCTAGGCCTGTGTATTATTATGCACCGTGCACTACCTCATATACTCTGTGATATCATACCAGTAGCGTGCGGAGGAGTTGCCCTGAACGACATTGAGAGGCGGCAGGTTCTATACTGGCCTGGAGTTGGAACAATAACGTGTTTAGAAAATTTCCTAAAATAACGATATCAATATAGAAAGCGGAAACAATGAACGGATCTAGGATGAAAAATACCACGGAAAACAAATATTGGAATGTAAGTGTGTAACATGGAAGGGCAGGGGATTTGTATTTAATGTTGACCGCAGCAGTGACGCGGTGATATTTAGCGTCACTGGGGATGAGTTTCACGATATCACCACAGCCGCTACGAATACTAACCACTAACGGCACTAATCTACAGCCTTGACATAGTACAGTTGATATTCTGGCTTTGCAGTCTTAATACTACTTTACCACTATCACTACTACTACCGCTAATACTACTACGACTACTACCAGTACTAGTAGTACTACTACACTACTACTACTGCTGCTGGTGATGCTGCTATACTGCACTCTACCACTAACCCTAACTGCTCTTACTCGGGGATTACGATACCGCTTTATGTGCTGTTCAAACTATTAATAGTGGTGTAAGGTGCGACTGCTACGACATGGATGAGGCGGATGGCAAAGGGCGGGGGGGTGCGTCGCTGGGTGGGGGGGAATGTAACAGAGGAGGGAAAGGGGAAACGAATGTATATATGCGTACAACTCTACATTTTTTTAACAGGGATGAACGGCGTGGGGGTGGGAAGGGGTCGCGAACTAAGGCAATGAGCCTAGGAAGGACGAGGCGAGCAGGGTAGAGTTCATAATCAACACGTTGGGCCTTGTTTCGGTGTTGTAAAAGAGGGCGCACGGTGGGGACGGAGTCAGGGAAAATAATCAAGCGAACACACAGACAAACAAGGGAGGGGGTGAGTCAAGGAGCGTAGGCCGGAACGGTAGGTGGGAGCATAGCGCGGGATATAGGGGGTCTGGCCAATCACAGGTGTGGTAAATGGGGAAAGAGGGGATGATGTGTGAGGGGGGGGGTATATCAGACCGTGTAACTCAGGAGAGAAAGGAGGAGGGAAAGGTAGAAAAGGGGTCGGTGCGCAGGGTACGTGGCGGAGGGGAATTCTTCAACCGGGCCGTGCACAGGGAGGCGGGTGGAGAGCGCTCGAGGGAGGTAGAAAGGTACTGCAAGGGGCAACAATGGTATCGAGCCGCGAAGTGCGCGGTGGGACCGTGCACGGAACGCGGGGGGCAAGCGCATGGCGGGGCCGTGCGCAGAGTGCATAGTACCGGGCGTGCGCACTCCGACGGAGGGAGGAGGGTCCTGCAATAGGGCTGCACATTGAACGAGCCAGAAATGCACGGCAGGGCCGTGCACGGAATGACGTGGGCGAGTGCGTGCGGGGCAGCGCATGGGGGTCGCTGTACATGGGGCGCGTATTCGGAGGGAGGGGTAAACCTACGGCAACGAGAATGGACATGAAACGAGTAGTAGCGCCCGCGGCGGGGGCGTGACCTGGACGGGGGAGGCAGGTGCTCCTAGGGGGGGGGCGTGAAGAAAGGGAAACCCGCTCAAAGGGTTCACGCACGGGGGGGGGCGGACGAAGTGTACGGGAAATGTGCCGCACATGTCAAGGAATGGGAAGCTAGTGGTAGTGGCGCCGAAAGGATGCGGGGGAAAAGAACCGACGGGGAGGGGTATAGCAAGAGAGCGGAAAGGTGAGGAGAGGAAGGATGGGAGAGGCAGCAGGGAATGCTACTTTTTTTTTAAACGGTAAGATATATCCTTACATGGGGAAGGGAGAGATTGCAAGTGCGAACACGGGGACGAGAAGGGAGGAAAAGACAAGCGGGGGGAGGGGGAAGGGGCGAGACGCGAACAGCTCCTGGGGGGCAGAGGGGGAAAAAAAAAATTACATGAAGGACAAATGAGGTCACGGGCCCTGCCGGAGCGCAGAGCCAGACACGGACAAGCGGCGACCGGTGGACGAGTGCATGCACAGCGAGGATCACCGGGCAGGAAAGGCTGGGAGTCCAATGTCACAGGGGGACGCCACCAAATCCGGTCAAACCGGTCAATTCAGAAAAAATAAATTGAAAAAAAACAGGAAAAGAGGCTCGAGGGAGGGTGTCGGTAGGCGAAAAGGACCAGAAAGGAACAAAACCAAAAGAGGGGGAATGGAGAAAGGAAAGGGAGAGGCAATAGGTTACGAGGACGATAGAGGAACACGCGGGAAAGGGCTCGCGAGCGGAGGAAGGAAGGGGGGTACGGAAAAAAAGGAAGTACAGGACCAGGAAGGAAGAGCAAGGGGCATCAAGGCCGAAGGACCGCCGAAACAAAGAAATGAAGAAACCAATGATTACCGAGCCGGAAACGAGGGCAGAGCGACGGCAGCCAAACTGCAAGCTCAAAAACGAGGCCGTAAACGACCCGGCCGGGGGGAAGCGCAGCATGGGGGCCGCGCAAAGAAAGGAGGGGGGGATCTGCAGTGACGTGGCCGTACACAATTAGGTCGCCAGGGACGTGGTAACGGGGCCGTATAAAACGGGGGCAGAGCGACGGCAGCCAGGCTGCAAGCTCACGGGGCGTGGGGGTGGGGGGAGAGGAGGCAACGAGGCCGTACACGACCCGGCCGAGGGGGACCGTGGCAACGGGGCCGCGCAAGGAAAGAGGGGGGGGGGTGCGGCTACGAGGCCGTACACGATCAGGCCGGTACGGCACGCGGCATCGGGGCCGCAAAAAAGGGGAGCAGAGAGACGGCAGCCAAGCTGCGGGCTCACGGGGGGGGGGGGGGGGGGGGGTCGGCAACAAGGCCGTACAAGACCCGACCGGGGGGGAGCGCGGCACCGGGGCCGTGCAAACAAAGAGGGGGGGGGGGAGGCGCCACGGCGCCGTACATGATCAGGCCGGGAGGGAATGCGGTAACGGGGCGCATAAAAGGGGGATACGGCGACGGCAGCCAGGCTGCGGGCTTACTGCGGAAGATGGGTGGAGGTATGGTAACGAGACCGTACACGACCCAGCAACGGGGCCGCGCAAAGAAGGAGGGGGGGGGGGGGGGGGGTCCGGCAACGGCACCGTACACGATCAAGGCGGGAGGAACGCGGCAACGGGACCGCAGAAAAAGGGAGCAGACGGCAGCTAGGCTGCGATCTCACGGGGGGGAGGGGTGTGTGTGTACGGCAACGTGGCCGTTCACGACCCAGTCTTGGGGAAGCGCAGCAACGGGGCCGCGCAAAGAAAACCGGGGGGGTGTGCGCGGCTACGGGGCCGTACACGATCAGGCGGGGAGGGCACGCGGCAACGGGGCCGCAAAAAAAAGGGGCAGAGCGACGGCAGCCAGGCTGCATGTTCAAAAAGGAAAAGGGGGGTGAGTGGCAAAGGGGCCGTTCAAGGCGGGCGGGGGGCGGGTACGGCAACGAGGGCGTATCCGATCTGACCGGGTGGGAGCGCGGCACCGGAGCCACGCAAAGAAAGAGGGGGGGGTGCGGCAACGAGGCCGCAGAAACGGAGGCAAAGCGACGGCAGCCAAGCTGCGAGCTCGAAATAAAATGAGTGAAAAAAATCAAAATAATAAACTAAATATGGGTGGGGGGAGTGTGCGGCGATCGGGCGGCACACGACCAAGCGTGGGTGGAACGCGACACCAGGGCCTCGCAAAGAAACGGGTGGGAGGTGCGCGGTAAGGACGCCATACAAAACCAGGCTGGGTGGGAGCACGCTGACAGGGCTACGCCAAGAAAAGTCAGGCAGCAGGCGGAAACTGGACCTGGCGGATGTGAAGGGCCAGATTGTCAAGAGGATGTTGGGGCTGCGGCACAAACTCGGAACAGGTTGAATGGTCTTGATGCAGAAGCTGGGCGTGCAGAGCGCCTTTAGGCAGGTGGGAGTGGACCCAGCCAAGGCAGCATTCGTCGGGTACGGGCGGAGAGCATATTTGTTTATCGATTTGCGGCTTCAGTTCGGGTGGAGGGGGAGCCCAGGGCGGCGGTGAATGATCGCCAGCGCGATCTTAGAGGCACAGTGGCAGACCACAAAATCAGAATTGGCGGGAAAGATGCTGCTGAATGAAGAGGAGGCTTGGGGAAGGTGGAGAGATGCGTTGGGAGGGGTGCGGCGACGTTTGCAGCGGAGCAAGCTACATCTGAATTGGCACGAAGAAGCGGGGGGAGGGGGGGGAAGGTGGGGAAGGGGTAGGAAAAAGACTAAAGCAAGCCGGCTGCGGGATCTCACGGAGGGGTTTATAAAAGACGTGGAGTGGTAGAGATGGCGCCTGACAGAAGGCTTGGCGGGGAGAGAAGAAGAGTCGGCGGCGCCGTTCTTCTGGTTTGTTAAACAGCCCTGCAGAAGGACATGGTTTGGACGTTTCATTCGAGGCGGTAAGAGGGTCGGGCCTGGAGACGAGGGGGAACTTGGAGTGGAAGGAGCGAGGGTGTGTTCGGAGATTGCGCCCAGCGACACACTTGGGGTGAGTTGCGAAGTCGACTCGAAGGACTTATGCGCAATGTTGGTGAATGTGGGTGAGCGGGAGGATCATGATAAGGAATGGAAACTGGTTCGGGAATGAGATGGACGAGTTGGAGTTGGCGGATGAGCTGGCAGAGATCATGGCCTACTGCTGCACGGGAAAGAAGAAATAGTAGGCGACCAAGGCGGGGAGTTGATGACGGTAAACGTTTACCACGAGCAGTGGAGATGGCTGTCACTGCCGTTGAATTAAATAAGGATCGAGGACGCGGAAGAACGATTCAAAAGGGCACTTGTGAAGGGGAAAATCATGCGCGGGTGAAGAGGCCCCTGACGTGGGAGATTATCAGAGTGATGGAGAAGAGCTTCGGTGAGTGGGGGATGGGAGGGAAAATCGGGTGGATCGGACAGACCTGGACGAATCAGCTGTTGTCGAGGGCCACAGAGCTGTTCGCGGAAAAAGGGAGGAAGCTGAACCGGGGTCTGCTGCTTGAGGAGGGGAGATGCGTCCTTCTTCGAGTAAGGGGTGCAGTTGGAAGCCCGCAAAGAGGAAGGCAGCAGATACGATGAAGATACACTTAAAAGGGGAAAGGGGATCAGGAGAAAAAAGGGGCGGTAGCCGTGAGAACAACAAGACCCGCGCGGGGGAGGGAGGGGGGGGGTGGAGGGGGAAGGAACGCAGTGGACTTAATGGTGGAACTGGTCGAATACTATGGGAGGAGAGTTCCGGGGAGGTAGGAAATCCCGCGGATTGCATACAGGAGCGGGGGAAGGCGCAAGGTATGAGAGGGAAATAGACGTGTCGCTCAAGGGGCGGACTGGCGAGAGTGGGGGGGAAATCGATGGGGAATGGGAGGGGGGCAGGGTCGGGGACTGGTTCCGGAAGAATGCGCGCCCGCACTCCGGAAGGATAAGGGGAGCGACAAGGCCAGTGGAGAGAGGAGCGCAGCCATGGACGATCCAGAGAAACGGGAAGTGGGCGTCGCAAGAATTTTGAGGGCACGTGAGGTCTACCACGGAATATCCCTCCGGGTGTCCAGGGTTCTACTAGGAAGGAAAGGAGCGCCTAGTAGACAACCGGAGCAAGGGACGAGATGGGGTGGGGACAGGTAGAGTAGTGGTAGGAGCAGGCATGGAACGCGGCTTCTGAATGGGCTTCCGGTTGTTGAGGTTATCTGTTTGGAGTACAGGGAAGGTCAGTCGTGTACATTATCCGGGATAGGGAACGGGGGAGAGCGGGGGGCAGGGGAAACGGGACGAGGGAAAGCCGCCAGATTCCACCCCCCTTTCCCCGGGGAAAACGCCATGATGTTATTGAACACGCCTTTTTTCGTGAAGAAGAGAATAAAATGTAAGAATGACGGAACAGTCTGGAGTTTGGCGGAACGGAAAGGAAATATCGGAGAACCGGGTAGTATTTAGGGGGGGGGTGGTTTCCGAGGAAAGAATGATGGAAACATAGGAGAGTCTCAGCAGCATCAGCATAGTACAGCAGCGGCAGCACAGCTGCAGCAGCGAGTATGTATCGGACACGACAACCGGTAGAGGTAAAAGGAGAAGTGCCCATGCTGCAAAGACAGAAGCAGCAGTAGTAACAGTAGGGAGTAGACCGGCGGCAGGAGCATAAGGGGTAGAGAGGCCGCAAGGGGGAGCACCCATCGCAATCTCCCACCCACCCACCAGATTGCTTCATTAGCAGGAGGGCAAACAAACAAACAAACAAACAGACAAACATCGGGTACCTGGTTCTGTGAAGAACGTGATGCAAGAAAATCGGAAAGGAAAGGCTGCAAGGAGAAAAACACTGTTGTAATTTTTTATCTCACATTTACTCGCAAATTCAAGGACTGTCCGTGGTTACAGGGCAGGCTCCAGCGACTCGGAAAACCGAGAAATACCCCAGGGAAAAAACACAAGCAAACCAGAGGTGGTACACGCATATATCACAGCTGACGCAATTCATGGCTCCGCCAGGTCCATACTACTGGTGCATACGTCTTACTAGCGCCTAGAAAACCGACTAGATATAATACCGTTTGCCATCCAGTAAAAACTACCCCGTGTCTATAAGATGTTGTACCTATCACTACGCATACGCACGTCAGACGAGAGTGTTTCGTACAAAATAAACAAAGAAAAAAAAAGACGAGAAGAAAACGAAAGAGAAGAAAAGTAAGGTAAGCGAAAAAGGAAAGGAGAGAAAAGAAAAGACTAGAAGACAGAAGGCCATTTGGAAAAATATCAAAGAAAAGGAAAAGACGAAAATGAAAAAGAACGAAAAGAAAAGAAAGGTAAGCCAAGGTAAGCCAAAAAAAGAAAGGAGAGAAAAAATAGAGACAAAAGTGACAAGACAAGAAGAGGAAGCAAGGAACGTACAAATAGAAGGGTATGAGGAATGATATCAGGAACGGGAAGACTGATGCTGGAAGTATTCATCCCTATACAAACGTAAAATGAGTTCTGCCATCTGTAATACGTTACACGTGGTCATACCATGTTCATCACATTTCCCCCTTCATCTTTTTCGCTGTAGCCCATCTTAACCGCACAAGAAGAATGACCGAGCAGAGTGTGGCAACTATCATCGTGGCATCTCCCTCGTGGCTCTCGTAGGCCAAGTACTCCTCAAAGTACTCCTCAAACTCATCACGGGTCGGCGTGGTAACTACTACTGCGAACGCGAGAACATTCTGCCGGAGGAACAGTGTGGGTTCAGACCCCAACGCCCGACGGTTGACATGATGTTCGTAGTACGACGACTGCAGGAACTGGCGCGGAAGAAGGACACCTCATTGTACTTTGTGCTCTATCGACCGCACCAAAGCATACGACTCCGTCAACTGAACCCTTCGATGGGATGCTCTTGCTCGTATTGGAGTGCCACCGAGAATGCTCGCCGTCACCCGCCAATTCCATGACGGCATGCAAGCATACGGGCCGTTGGATGATGGAGAGTGGTCGCAAACGTTTGACGTCGGGCAAGGTCTCAGGCAGGGGCGCGTGATCGTGACACTGCTGATCAACATTTTTTGCACGGCGGTATTGCGTGTGGCCGAGAAACGCTTCCTCTTTGATGCAGCCATCATGAACATGGTCCAGGTTCAACGAAAGAAGGAGTAAGTGGAGAAGAAGCGCACACCACGCGAAGGCGAGGTTGACGGGCGGGGGGCAAGGAGGAGGAGGAGGTAATGGGTGAAAAGGTTGTGGGGTATGCTGTGCGCTGACAAGGCGGGAATCGTATCGCGATCATCAGAAGGGTTAGAAAGGAGGAAGATTGATGGTGATCGTAACTGCGTGCTCGGCGTTCGGGCTTACGATCTCCGAAATCAAAACGGGGATAATGTGCCTGCAGAATAAAGATGCCGCGGGAAGGTGTCGTTCGCCATCAATGCAGCCGGCCAGGTATACAAACAAATGAACTAGTTGGTGTACTTGTGCGGGGCCATCAGCGCGAACGGAGACCTTAGCATCTAGATAACGAGGCGTCTTCAGAGGGCCTGAGCGTGCTCCCAGCGGTACAAGACGGAAATCGATGATCGCCCGGGTGTGCGTTTACGGTTGAAGGTGCGCTTGCTGAAAACTGAGTTGACCGAGACACAATATTAATACTTTACGGTTGCAAAACGTGGAGTACGGACAAACCTGACTACGAAAGGGTACGACGGGTTCATCATTCCATGCTCTTCCGATGCGTCGGATAGCCGAAACGGAAGCTCGACGACCACACTCTATCGTACGCCGACGACACGCTTGCCACGACAGTTTCCGAGAGCATAGAGGTGATAGTACGCTAACGGAGGATATTTTTTGCGGGGTTCGTAGCACGTATAGAGAAGGTCGGTCTACCACAGGGGGTGATGTTTATGGGGCTTGTTGGGGGCAAGGGATACTCACGGAGGCAAGAGAAGGACTGGACGGTGCACCTGAGGGAGCATATGTCGGCCTTTGGAATTATTTTCTAAGGGTGGCGAAACGGTGCACGCAGAAGAACCCCAGATGGTTACGACGGGTAGAGAAAGGAGCAGAGTCAGTCATGCGCAAAAGCCTTGACACGGAGAGATGCAGAGCTGCAGAGAAAAAATCAAAAGCCGCGGCAGCACCATCCACCGTCGATATCTCTAATCGGCCGGGGGGAGGGAGGCGGGGGGGGGGAGGGGGGGACGGGGGGACCAAGGCTACGGTAGGGGGGGTACCCCCGTTTTCACTGGTGTGTTTGAGCCACTTGCGTGAGTGACTCTGTACCTCACGAATGAATATGGTTTAGACAGTTGTTTTGGATCAGCTTAGATTACCTTGGCATTGCGGATCGATTTCGTCAATATAAAACATGAAGAAAACGTAAGATCGCAAAATAACAAAGGGGTTACTCGCGCGAGTGACCCCTAGCCACTGAAATTCAAGGCCCAAAAAGGGACCCCCCTACCGTAGCCTGGGTCGGGGGCGGGGGGATTAGTGGGCCAGGGTGGGCGACGGGGGGAAGGGGGGGTGGCATATGCCCAAGTTACTAAGATCTGGGTCTGACCATCATCGTCTTGAAGCTTTTGTGGGAGTTTCAATGGTCATCACAAGTTAGCGTAACGCCGCCCTGACTCCTTCACCAAGTTGCGTCCCCAGCGCCATTCATGCACTTGATACCGTCAATGAGAACTATCCCTGAACGATAACGTATGTGTTTCAGATCAGCACCGCAAGCTTCGAAGAGAATTTCGTTTTTCGGGACGGGGGAGAGGGGAAACCGATTGGGTTTGAGCATCAACGAGAGCAAGTGCGAATGAGCGGGCCGAGTGGGCTTAGGCGGCAAGGCGGCTGTGGAGAACCACAGCAGGAGGATGCCACACGGAGACCCACGACTTGCACGCACACCATCACCATGAGAGCAGCGATTGTCTATTGTCAGGGCTTCTACGAGGCAGTAGTACAACATGTTACTTGCGTCACTGATTTTTGTAGTGTTGGTAGAGTTGTATACCCTTCTTGGGGAACGATCCCCCGCAACTTTCAACTTTAGGCACGGGCGTCGTAGCTCAGAGCGGCGCTGCAACCTGGTAGATAACTCGGAAAGACGGGGCGATCATTGATTTTTGTGTGGTGGTCTCGTACCGGTGTACACGTCTCTCTACTCGCACATGGAAAAACCGGCTATGCCGCTTGCCACCCAGGAAAAACTACCACCACGTATATATCACACGTAGTACATATCACTACGAATACGCAGGTCAGATGCAAGTCAACTGAAAAAAATAAACAAAGAAAAAAGAAGAGAAACGAAAGGAAACGAATGGAACGCAAAGAAAGCGAAAAAAGAAAGGAATTTAAAGACTCAACCAGAAAAGAAAATAAAACAAGACAAGAAGAAGAAGCAAGGAAAGAAAAATAGAAAAAAACATCATAATAGCAGGCCTCAAGAACCGACAATAAACGGATCACACACAGCTTGCCAAGACGAATTTCGACAAAATATTCGATCTCACAGCTGGAGTGTATTCAAATTTTGTTAATAAACGGCACTGACTGGGCTAATACAGGGTATCAAGTGCATCAATGGCGCGGGGAAGAGAACGCAACAATGCAAATAAGTCAGGTATGGACCAGTCAGTATGGACTTAGCACATCGTAGACTGACTGCCGATTTCACTTCATATATATTTTCTGGCGAGGGCATGAATTGCGCCAGTTATGATATAATACTTTGTGCTCTTAGCCCCACCAAACAGTTTCCTCGGCGTACACAAACACCTGTTGCAGATATACGTAACAATCCCCCCCACACACACATAATATGGTGAACGACCACCGAAAAACAATATGTACTAGACAACACAACTTTGAAACAATGCTTCAACGAAAGCTGGATAATCAACCTATATACACACATGTAACAGCAACTACCCGCACACAAACGCCTCGAATAATAAGAATGTTCGCACGCTAAAACAACATGTACGTTCACATGAACGCACGATGGCACGATAGGGAAGACGCCAGGAAACGGGTCCGTTCTGCTCCAAGCGATCATGGTCTACGTCAAGCCTTGAAGGCGACCACCAAACAGCTGAAACGCACGCGGGGGAAAGCTGTTCAGAGTTTCTTCGAAGATCACGGTAGCTAACTCGAAGGACGTACGCGAGAAGGTGAGTATTTCGGCTTTTACAAACACCTCAAGGGGCTGGATGTGGAAGGGAAGAGGACGTTAAACTCGCCGTACATCCAAGAAGAGAAGGTCGATTGCTGCGGGAAAATGCCCTCATCCGCGACGGGCGGGTGAAGTTGTTTTGCAAACTGCTCAAACCAAGTCGCCGACCCTTGATCCGATCATTGTGGACAAGCTTGAGCAGTGGCTCCCATGCAGACCACTCAACGGTGTCCCGTCTAGGGACGAAATACAGGAGGCGATCCGTGCATTGGCGAACCAAAAGGTGGTACGGCCCGATGGTTCCCCGGCTGGGCTCTTGAAGGTTTTGGCAGACGAAGGAGAGTTAAACACCCTCGGAAAGTTCCAGGATATCATCGTCGCTGTGTGGAGGGGAAGTGGCGAACCGCAACAACGGAAATTTGCGACGATTAAGGTGCTTCACAAGAAGAAAACTCGGACTGAGTGTGGCAATTATCGTGGTATTTCTCTCGTATCTCACGCCGGCAAAGTACTCCTCAAAGTCATCGCGGGTCGCCTGAGTGACTATTGCAAACGCGAGAACATTCTGCCGGAGCAACAGTGTGGGTTCGGACCCCAACGCTCGACGGTTGACATGATGTTCGTAGTACGAAGACTGCAGGAACTGGCGCGGGAGAATGACACCCCCTTGTTCTTGCGCTTAATCGACCTCACCAAAGAATAAGACTTCGTCGACCGAACCCTTCTGTGGGATGTCCTTGCTCGTTTTTGCGTGCCAACGAGATTGCTTGCAGTCATCCGCCGATTCCACGACGGTATGCAAGCATGCGTGCGGCTGGATGATGGAGACTGCTCGGATAAATTCGACCTGGGGCAGCCATCACGGACAACATGGTGCAGCTCCAACGAAAGAAGGAAAGCGAGAAGAAGGGCACTTCACGCACAAGCAAAATCAGCGGGCGGAGGGGGAAAGAGGGGTATGAGGTGCAGAGATTGTGGGGTATGCTGTACGCGGATGATGCGGGCATCGTATCGCGATCATCAGAATGGCTGGAGAGGATGATGACGTTGATCGTGACTGCGTGCCCGTCGTTCGGGCTTACGGTATCCGAGGCAAAAACAGAGATAATGATGTGTCTGGAAAACAATAGCGGGGGGCAAGTGTCCTTCCCAATCAATGCAGCCGGCGAGGTATACAAACGAACAATCGAGTTTGTGTACTTTAGCGGGGCTATCACCGCAGACAGAGACCGTAGCATTGAAATAACGCGGCGAAATCAGAGGGCCTGGCCGTGAATCCAGTAGTACAAGATGGAAATCTGTGATCGCCCGGGTGTGCGCTTACGGTTGAAGGTGCGGTTGCTGAAAGCTGAGGTGGTCGAGACGTTTCTTCACGGTGGTTGCATCACGTGGGGTCCAAAGAAGCCTGACTATATGACAGGCTACAACGGGTTCACCACTCCATGCTCCTCCGATGCCTTGGATGGCGGAAACGGAAGCGCGACGACCACACCCTATCTTACGCCGACACGCTTGCCACAACAGCTTCCGAGAGCATAGAGGCGATAGTGCGCAAACGGATGATATTTTACACCAACAAATATTTTCAGGACGTCAGCCGTGAGTTCGACGAATTTCGCTGATGTCCAAAACCAATTGCAAAGAAGGTGGTGTGGTGAGCGAATGCTATAGTGATCTACATGATATATGGTCTTATTGATTCAATCGTCAGGTTTGTCCCCTTTGAGAATTTATAGTTTCCGTGCACATATTGAAATGTCCCGCCCCCCGCCCCCCCCCCCCCCCCCCCCCTCCCCTCCCCCTCCACTGACCTTTTTCATAACAAACCCCGACCCTTCCCCCCCCCGCCCCTCCGTCCCCCGATTCCCCCCCCCTTCCGCCTAGTCTGTCCAAACGCCTCACTCACAATCAAAATCGGCCTGAGTAATAAACACCTATACGCAGTTGATATCACGTCATTAATATTTTTCTGACCATCCATGACGTAGTTTTCAATTATTTTTCCCCCCAACCCCCCCCCCTTCCAACGCCCCCTCTTTTCCGACCACCTACACGATCGCCTAGACCTAGCACCACGCGTATAACAAGCTGCTACATATCATTGATCTCACAGCCGAAGTGTATTTGAATATTATTTGTGACCTAAACCTCCTAAAAATCCCCCCCCCCCCCCCCTCTTGCTCTCCCTTACTCAAACGCCCCACCAAATATCGAAATCCGCCACATTAATAAACACTTCACGCACAAGATATCACCTCATTGTCTTTCGAGAGCCATCCATGCCGCTGTGTCCCCCCCCCCCCCCCCCGCTCCAACGCCCCCTCTTTCCCGACTACCTACACGATCGCCTAGACCTAGCACCACGCGTATAACAAGCTGCTACATATCATTGATCTCACAGCCGAAGTGTATTTGAATATTATTTGAAACCTACACCTCCTAAAACCCCCCCCCCCCCCCCCACCCCCTCTTGCTTTCCCTTACTCAAACGCCCCACCAAATATCGAAATCCGCCACATTAATAAACACTTCACGCACAGGATATCACCTCATTATCTTTCGAGAGCCATCCATGCCGCTGTCCCCCCCCCCCCCCCCCCCCCCGCCTCGAACGCCCCCTTCTTCCCCATCACCCGCACCTGTGCCTAGACCTAGCACCACACGTATAACTAACCCCTCACCTAAAGCCGTCCCCCCCCCCCACCCTCCCCCCGCTCCCGCCCCCCCCGCCCCCACCCCCCACCCTCCCCCCCCCCCCCCATCCCAACCCCACCCCCTCGAACACTCCACTCTCTCTTTACTCACTGATTGTACGAATTACCTCAGGATATACATGATAAACTGATGTATTATTTCTAAAAATGTCACATTTATCCCCTCAAAATAATGTATAGTTTCCAGGCACATATTGAGCTGCCCCCCCCCCCCCCCCCCCCCCCCCCACCCACGCACCCAATAATATACTGGTGCCAAAACCGTCAGATTTATCCCCTCGAAAGGATTTATAGCTTACATGCACAAATTGCCCCTTCCCCCCCCCCCCCCCCCCCCCGCCCCCCTCCAAACCCGCTCGCTTTTGATCAAAACCAGGCCCCCCTTTCCCTTCACAGCTGTCAGATTTTGTCCCCCTCAGAAACGGGTTTTATAGTTTCCGCACACAGACTGACTAAAATCATCCTGTTGACCCTGATGGCTACACTGTAGTTGTAAGGGGAGTCGCCGACCTATATCCTTAATGAGGACACACAACTCGTAATGCGCGCGATCGGAGTATCACACACAGCTTGCAAAGATGAGTTTCGACGAAATCTTCGATCTCACAGCTGGAGTGTATTTTAATTTTTTTAATATATATATATGCGCCCGCCCGCCCCCTTTTGTTCCCCGCCCAGTTCGTTCAAACGTCTCACTTACAATCGAAATCGGCCAGAGTAATAAACACTTCTACGCAATATATATCACGTCATCGTCTTTCCGGTTATCCATGACGTAGCTTTCATTCATCTCCCCTTCCCCCCTCCAACGCCTGCTCCTCTCCTACACCCCGCACGACCGACTAGACCCAGCACCGCGCGTATAGCAAGCCCCTACAAAAGCAATTAATACGCGCGATCGGAGGATCACACAAAATGTCGCAAAACTCAGTGTTGACCAAACCCTTCACCTCATAGTTTGAGTGTGTTTTAATACTATATGTGACCGAAACCTCTAGAAAACCCTCCCTCCACCTTTCGCTCTCTCTTGCTCAAGCGCCCCACCTAACATCAAAATCCGCCGAAGTAATAAACACTTCCACGCCCTGGATATCACCTCATTATGTTTTTAGAGCCGTCCATGCCACTGCTGCATCCCCCCCCCCCCCCCCCCCCCCCCCCCCCACCTGCCCCCAATGCCCTCTCCTTCCCCACCACCCGCACCATCACCTAGATCTAGCACCACGCGGATAGCAAACTCTTACATCTATGCGACCTAAAGCCCTCCCCCCCTCCCCCACAAGAGGTATTCATAGTTCCTACGCACAAATTGAGCTGCCCCACTTGTCTTTTCCCCCCCCCTACACCCCTCCCACCCCCCTTTTTGACCAACACCAGGCCCCCACGAATTTCAAAACTCCGCCCTCCGCTCGCCGGTTATTCGACTTACAGGATTCACTTGATAAACTGATGCATTTCCTTCCACAGCTGTCAGATTTTGTCCCCCTCAGAAACGGGCTTCAAAGTTTCCGCGCACAGTCTGCCTGACATCACCCTGTTGACCCTGATAGATACACTGCAGTTGCAAGGGGAGTCGCCGACCTATACCCTTAATGTGGACACACAACCCGTAATACGCGCGATCGAAGTATCACACACAGCTTGCAAAGATGAGGTTCGACAAAATATTCGATCTCACAGCTGGAAGCAATTTTATTTTCATACTATATCATGTAAGTAAAAGTTCCACCCTACAAAAAAAAACAACAAAAACAAACAAACAAACAAACAAACAAACAAGAAAACAAACAAACAACAAAAAAAGAAGCAAACAAACAAACCAACAAAAATACGGGAGTCGGTGAGCCTCGAACCCACTGTTCTAGCATATTAACTTGAGTTATCATGTATGTGCGCGTGAACGCTATCATGAACGCGTGATACATATGATAGCAAATTATGTTTTCCTAAATGGCTCTATTTCCGTTGTCATCATTTCGGTTTAGTTACATCAATAGTACGAAAGGCTTTTGTTTTCAACAGTAGCTGATCGCAGTAAATATTAATCTTCGTATGAACAATACCATTTATAATACGCTTTTGTATTTTGTTTTCACCTCGCTCCCTCTTGCTTACACCCCCCACCTACTATCGAAATCCGCCAGAGTAATATACACTTCCACGCCCTGGATATCGCCTTGTTATCGTTTCAGGGCCGTCCATGCCGCTGCTGCAATTCCCACCCACCCCCCTCCCCAACGCCCCCTCCTTCACCCACCACCCGCACCATCGCCTAGACCTAGCACCACGCGTATAGCCAACCCCTACATCTATGCGACCTAACGCCCTCCCCCCCCGCCCCCGCCTCCCCCCCCGCCACATTCCTCCCCCTCCCCACAAGAAATATTTATAGTTTCCACGCACAAATAGACCTGCCCCACCCGTCGCCTCCCCCCCCTCCCCCCCTCCCGCCCCTCTCTTGATCAACATCAGGCCCCCACGTCCTTGAAAACTCCGCCCTCCCCTCACCAGTTATTCGACTTACAGGATTCACTTAATAAACTAATGCATTTCCTTCCACAGCTGTCAGATTTTGTCCCCCTCAGAAACGGGCTTCAAAGTTTCCGCGCACAGTCTGCCTGACATCACCCTGTTGACCCTGATAGATACACTGCAGTTGCAAGGGGAGTCGCCGACCTATACCCTTAATGTGGACACACAACCCGTAATACGCGCGATCGGAGTATCACACACAGCTTGCAGAGATGAGGTTCGACAAAATATTCGATCTCACAGCTGGAGTGTATTTTAATTTTTTTTAATACTGAGTAATGTAGTCATGCAAAAATTGTTTTCATGCATGGGGAATAATTTTCATCACCTGTTAAATAAACTGGCCGATCTTGTTTGCGAGATTCGCAGCACGTATGGGGAGGAGGGTCTGCCACAGAGGAGCTTGTTGGGGGTAAGGGCTACTGAGGGGGGCAAGAGAAAGACTGGATAGATCATAGGAGGATGTGTCGGTCTTTAGAACGAAATTCGAAGGGTGGCGAAAGGCTGCTCAGAAGGCTGGCAGATGTGTTTGACGAGTAGAGGAGGGAGCCGAGTTGTTCATGCGGAATTGGCACGAAACGGAGAGACGCAAAGCTGCGGAGCGACTCGCAAAGGCTGGGGCAGCGCCATCCACAGCGTCGGCATCTCTAAGCGGCCAGGGGGAGGGTGAAGGGGGGGAGGGGAGGGGGGGGAAACGGGGAGGGCGGGGGGGGGAGGGGTGGGGGGGGGGGGAAGGAGGGGCGGTAAGAAGGGGTGGCGTCTTGCCCAAGAGACTGAAGTCTGGGTTTGGCCATCATCGTCTCGAACGTTGGCCTTCTAAATGGCCGTCTCCAGACAGCATAAGACCGCCCTGATTTCTTCGCCATGTTGCGTTCTCTCCTCAGTGCAATTGATGATGCACTTGATATCCTCTATGAGCCCAATGCCGTCTTCAGCCAGTTCCTTAGGGTTTGCTAGTATGACTTTTTTGTATCCTTTCCTTTCGTTGCTTCCTCTGCTTGTCTTGTCTTTTTTGTTGCTTTTCTTGCCTTTGGTTTTCTTTCCCTTCCTTTTTCGTTCTTTTCGCTTCCTTGTCTTTTCTTTTCGTTCCTTTCCTTATTTGTTTCTTTTTTATTTTTCCTTTTTGTTTTTTTTTTCTAAATGACTTGCGTCTGCCGTGCGTATGCGTAGTGATAGATACTACGTGTAACATATACGCGGTAGTCTTTCTTGGGTGGCAGGCGGTATAGTCGGTTTCCCCAGGCGCGAGTAATCAGACGTATGCACCGGTATGGACCTGGCACATCGTAGACTGACTTCCGATTCACTTTTATATGCGTCTGGTGGAGGCATGAATTGCGTCAGCTGTGATATATGCGTGTACCTCCTTGGGCTGTTTGTGTTTTTCTCTGGGGTATTCCTCAGCTTCAGAGTGACTGGAGCCTGTCCTGTGACCATGAACTTGATTATGCGAGTAAATGTGAGAACAACAACAGTATGAATTCCAGTCAAAAGATATAATCCACTTACCCTTTGTTTCCAAACTGAAGTCTCTCCGCGTCATAAATATCACATCGTCTACATGTATTGCAAGCATAAAATTACTCTCCAGCTGTGAGATCGAAGATTTCGTCAGAACTAATCATTGCAAGCTGTGTGTGATATTCCGATCGCGCGTATTAGGGGTTGTGCGTCGTAATTAAGGATACAGGTCAGCCACTCCCCTTGGAACTACAGTGTAGCTTGGACCAGAGTCAACAGGGTGATGTTAGTCAGGCTGTGCGCGAAAGCTGTAAAACCTGTTTTTGAGGGGGACAAAATCTGACAGCCGTGGAAGGAAATGCATCAATATCTAAAGTTATCCTGTAATTCGTATAAGCTGTGAGATGAGGGCGGAGGTTTTAAGGGCGTGGGGGGCTGGGTCTGAACAAGAAGGAGCGGGGAGGCGGGGGCGAGGGGGAAACGGAAGGGGAAACACAACGTGTGCGCGAATACTTTAAATCCTTTAAGGGAACAAATATGGCGGTTGTGGAAGGAATGCATCAGTCCATCACGTGCATCCTGTAAGGCGTACAACCAGTGAGGAGAAAGCGGAGTGTTTGAAGTGGTGGGGGGGGGGGGGTTCCAACAGCTTTGCGTCGCATTAATGAAGGGGTTTGCTATAAGCTTGGTGCTAGTTCTAGTCGATGGTGCGGGTGGTGGGGAAGGAGGGGGCGTTGGAGTGGTAGGGGGGGGGGGCGAATTGGAGCTACAGCAAGGTATGCTAGAAAGGTACTGAGATGATATCAACTGCGTGGTAGTGATTATTACTTAGTAGGTGGGGCGTTTAAACAAGGGGGAGCAGGGGGGGGAAAAGGAGGGGTGCATTAGTTGGAGTTTCGGCATGAATGGCAGAATAATAATGAGGTGATATCAGTTGTCTGGTAGTGTTTCTATAAAAACAATTTCCCCCACCCCCCGCGCTCCATCTTGTTCAATCGCTCCACCGAAAAACAAAATCTGCCAGAGTAATAACACTACCACGCAGTTGATATCACCTCTTCATATTTGTAGCTATACATGGTGTAGCTCCAATTCGCGCCCCCCTTCGTCCCCCCAGACGCCCCCTCCTTCCCCATCACCCGCACCATCGCCTAGACTTAGCACCACGCGCATAGCAAACCCCTAAATATATGCAATATAATGATATTGGAAATCCACCCCCCCCCCCCCACCCCTTCGAACACTCCGCCTTCTCCTCACTCGTTGTACGACTTACAGGTTATACATGACAAAGAGATGCATTCCTTCCACAACCGTCAGACCTGTTCCCTTGGAGAATAGTTTCCACGAATAGATTGAGTTACCACGGCCCCTCCCCCCCCCCTACCTTCAGTCCCTCTTGTTCAAACCCAGGCCCCCACGCCGTTAAATACTCCGCCCTCTCCTCACCTGTTATACGGATTACAGGACACACTTGATAAATTGATGAATTTCCTTCCACAGCTGTCAGATTTTGTCCCCCTCAGAATACTAATTACAGGACACACTTGATAAATTGATGAATTTCCTTCCACAGCTGTCAGATTTTGTCCCCCTCAGAAACGGCTTTTATAGTTTCCGCGCACAGACAAACTAACATCACCCTATTGACCCATGTATAGGCTACAATGTAGTTCCAAAGGGAGTCGCCGACCTAAATCTCTAATGAGAACACTCACCCCGTAATACGCGCGATCCGAGCACCACACATATCTGATATCTTGCAAAGATGAGCCTTGACAAAATATTCGATCTCACAGCTGCAGTATATTTTCATTTATACAATAGCGCAATATCGGAGTATCACACATAGCTTGCAAAGATGAGTTTCGACAAAATCTTCGATCTCACAGCTAGAAGAGTGCATTTATATTTCAAGAATATAACTCATATTTTTTTGCAAGCTGTGAGTGATAATTCGATCGCGCGTATCACTGGGTGTGTGTTCTTGCATTAAGAAAATAGGTCGGCCACTCCCCTTGGAACTACAGTGTAGCTTGTACCAGGGTCAACAGGGTGATGTTAATCAACCTGCTGTGCGCGGAAACTATAAAACCCGTTTCGGAGGGGGACAAAATCTGACAGCTGTGGAAGGAAATGCATCAGTTTATCAAGTGTATCCTGTAATTTGTATAACGATGGGAGGGCGGAGTATTAAAGGGCGTGGGGGGCTGCGTTTGAACAAGAGGGGGCGCGGGGGGCGTGGGGGGGACGGGGGGGCAAGTCGATCTGTGCGCGGAAACTTTAAATCATTTAAGGGGACAGATCTGACGGTTGTGAAAGGAATGCATCAGTTTGTCATGTATATCCTGCAGGTCGTACAGCCGGTGAGGTGAAGGCGGACAGTTCGAAGGGACGGGAAGGGTGGCTCTACATATAATTACAAAATTTTAAATACACTCCAGCTGTGAAATCGAATATGTTGTCGAAACTCATCTTTGCAAGCTGTGTGTGATGCTCCGATCGCGCGTATCACGGGTTGTGTGTCCTCATCAAGGATATAGGTCGGCGAATCCCCTTGCAACTACAGTGTAGCTATGAGGGTCAACAGGGTGATGTTAGTCAGTCTGTGCGCGGAAACAATAAAACCCGTTTCTGAGGGGGACATAATCTGACAGCTGTGGAAGGAAAGGCATCAGATTATCATGTGAATCTTGTAAGTCGAAAAACCGGTGAGGGGAGGGCGAAGTTGTTTTGGGCGTGGGGGCCTCATTTGGATCAAAAGGGGGCAGGAGGCAGGGAGGGGGGGGAGGGACAGGTGGGGCAGCTCAACTTGTGCATGGAAACTATATATCTTTCTTGTGGGGAGAGGGGGAGGGAAAAGGTGTGTGTGTGGGGGGGGGGGGAGGGCTTTACGTCGCATAGATGTAGGGGTTTGCTATACGCGTGGTGCTATGTCTAGGCGATCGTGCGGGTGGTGGGGAAGGAGGGGTCGTTGAGGGCAGGGGGGGTGAAAAATGCAGCAGTGGCATGGACGGCTCTAAAACGACATGGGGGGGATATCCAGGGCGTGGAAGTGTTTATTACTCTGGCGGATTTTGATATTAGGTGGGACGTTTGAGCAAGAGAGAGCGAGGGAAAAAAGAGTGCAAGAGGGAGGGGGGTGGGGAGGGTTTCCAAGAGGTTTAGGTCACATGTAATATTGAAATACACTCTAGCTATGAGATCAAGTATTTGGTCGAAACTCATCTTGGCAACGTTGTGTATGACACTCCGGTCGCGCGTATTTTCATATACGTAGACCACGGTTACGGTAAGGAGGGTACCCCCATTTACAGTGGTGTGTTTCAGCCAGTCGCACGAGTGACTCTGTACCCCACGGATGAAAACAGTTCAGGCAGTTGTTTTTGGCGCAGCTCAGATCACTTTTGGGCTGCGGATTAATTTCGTCAATGCAAAACATGAAGATAACGTAAGATCGCATAAGGGCGAAGGGGTTACTCGCGCGAGTGACCCCTAGCCACTGAAATATGAGGCCCAAAAGGGGATCCCCCTACTACCGTGGCCTGGGTCCGTAGGGGTTTCGTATACGCGCGGTGCTGGGTCTAGGTGATTGTGCGGGGTGTGGGGAAAGAGGGGGCGTTGGAGGGGGGGAGGGGGTGAATAAAAGCTACGTCATGGATAGCTGGAAATATAATGACGTGATATCAGTTGCTTAGAAGGTTTTTTTACTTTGGCCGATTTCGATTGTATGTGGGGCGTTTGAACGAACTGGGCGGGGAACCAAAGGGGGCAGGGGGGGGGGGGGGGAGGGGAGAGATGAGCTGGAGCTACGGTATGGATGGCTAGAAGGATAATGAGATGATTTCAGCCGGCGGGTGAGGCGTTTGAACAAGAGGGATCGGGAGGGGGGCGCATTTGAATATTTGCGCGGAAACTATAAGCCCTTAAAGGGCACGAATGCGACGGTTGTAGAAAAAAGACACCCCTTTATATCACCCGCCTGGTAATGTTGATTATTCGAGAAGATTTGATGTTACATGTAGTATACAACCCAGTTAAACAACGTGTTGAAAGCTTCATAATTTGTTATCGTACATGGATCGAAAGATAGAATATTTCAATCGATAGGTACAATCGTGTACTTACAATTATTTTCTGGCATCGCATATATATAGCTTCTTGCACAACTCATAAATTAATGCGTCACAACTGATCAAAACCAGGCACCCACGTCCTTCAAAACTCCGCCCTCCCCTCACCGGTCATTCGACTTACAGGATTCACTTGATAAACGGATACATTTCCCTCCACGGCGGTCAGATTATGTCCCCCTCAGAAACGGATTTTATTGTTCCCGCGCACAGACTGACGAACACCACCCTGTTGACCCTCATAGCTACACTGTAGTTGCAAGGGGAGTCGCCGACCTATATCCTTGATGAGGACACACAACCCGTAATACGCGCGATCGGAGCATCACACACAGCTTGCAAAGATGAGTTTCAAAAAAATCTTCGATCTCACAGCTGGAGTGTATTTTCATTTTTTAGAATATACTCCAGGTTGGTCGAGAACGCAGGAACAAACAGACCGAGAGACGAGGTAATCACAGCAGCGCAATTCATTGTGGAAAAAAAGAGCATTTTATAGCTATTTAGTCTAGAGCAGCGTAAAAAACGAACAAAAAAAGCTCATAGTGGATTATACCCTAGAAGCATAACAACGAAGGACTAGCATATAGGCGCCAAGAATGAGTATAATCGACCCAAAACAAGGTAGCATAACTGCTATCGTGTGTTTTGTGTATATAAGCAGGGGTTTCCAGGCAGGGGTTGGCAAGTAGGGAAATGGGCGCAGGATCGGGTAGATCCCAGAGAAACATGCCTTCCAGCTCCTAGTGAGCATTTGTGCGCTTGCCCGGGTAACTCACTCTTCGGTATTTTTGGGCATGATCGTGCGCCAGGGCTGTATCAAGAGCTAGCGATGGGTTGCGAGAGTCAGAGCTGCAACAGCCTAGCCAGTAACCATGTTCTCCCAGTTGGCCTTTGTAGCTTTGGCGGTCGGTATGAGTGTGAACTCGGTTTCCTTTGGGACGTGATGATGGTGACAAGATGCGAACAGTTGACTTTAGCTTGTGGGGTGCCAACCGGGAAACCCCTTGCGGGTATCACAATCGTGCGGCGTGCATCGCGTGCGTCATGGACGCTGCTCAGAGGGATTCTCTATATTATGACTTATGCGTGCAAAGCCTAAGCTTGTGGCATATCGGGTGCAAATATTACGGATGGGGAGGCTAGGGATAGAGGCGGATCCGATGTCTATGTGGGTCTGAGTGGTCTCTAGCCATTCCTGCGGCAGGACCCTAGGTCTTGTGTGCATTGTACAGAGAGGAAGGTGGCAGGGACCCAGCCTACAAAGCACTGCTACCGACCTGATGATAGCAGCCTCCCGATCGGTACCGAGTTCGGTGGTTGAGCCTGAACAGCGGTAGTGTAAGCCTTGAAGGTGGCTTGTGAGAAGAAGTAGAAGGTCTCCGGTCGTGGATACGGTATTCGCTTTGTGGATTATTGCTAACTCAGGGCAAGCAAAAGAGTACAGAGCATAGGGAGGCAAGGAACCAGTACTGCTAGTACCTATTGGAACTAGCGCATTCCCAATAGTGCAACTCCTATCAACCGTAACAATATATTCGTAACATCCCCCCATTAGTATGAACAGCTGTTTGTCAGCTGCAACATACTAATTAACGGTAGCAGGGATAGTGACAACCGCGAGGTGACACACTTCCTTTGTCGAAAACTACCGGTGATGTCTTTGAGTAGATCGAACGGCCAACCGAAAATTACAAGAGGCAAATAGTGGCAAAACTCAAATAAAAAAATCCACGGCTCTTCATAATTCTCACTGCGCGTTTGCTCGCGGCCCGACATCGACTTGCGCGAAGGTAAACCCGGCTTCCGGGAAAAACCCTTCGCTCTTCATCCCGAAAGCCCTAGAATTTAGACAACAACCGAAAACATCAAGTGACTCTTGGACGAAAAATACTCTAAAAAAAAAACGTCCCTCGCCTGGTGAATCCACTGTAGTTGCTGCCCGGCTCTCAACACCTACAGCGCGGGAAACACCTGGCCATCCAGGAAAAAACCCATTGCGCAAAGCCCTACAACACCAAGCTCATACAAACGCCACGGCACACCGCACGAACCCATTTGGGTGCTACCGGGCGCAGGGCCACCCTTCGACTACCAATCAGACCAGAACATCTAATCAGCACGTCTCCAAATATTCAAACTTTAACTGGCTCCCAACTAGGGGCACGCTCGAAAATCGACAACACAACTGCACAAGACTGGTACGACAAAGCCAACAACAATCCAAACTCTTCACTTCATATATATGCGACCGCATCTTGTACGGACATCCATGATCACCCGCAGACAGTCACACAATCCAACACATCCTCCTCATTCAGCCATCACGTAAGCCCGAAATCCTTTCCTCCCAAGGCTATCTCGAAAGTCTTTCCAGTTCGCGTCTAGACAGCTCCTCCCAGTTCCCATCAGTGTAGCGCACACGCCAGTGGGGGGCAAGGTAATCGCACACCTGGCCTTGAAGTTGGATGCCTCCGGCTAGCTCCTTCTGAAAGGTAAAACTTATAGGAAAAGCATGCAAGGCTTGTGCGCGGGACAACGGAGCACGGGACTGTACTGAGTTGGGTACAGAAGCGTTTGCTAGCTGGGAAAAATACAAGTGCCAGAGAGCAACGAAACAATCCAACTGAAGGGGCGTGAAGCTACGTCGCATGGTCTCTTCCGACAGCCAGTCCGACACTACACCATTTCCTGACTTCCCTTTGTACTTCCAAATAGTCCCCATGCCGAAAGCCGGTTGGACTCTGCGACAGTAGGCGATGGTGACTAGACCTAAACTCTCTTCAGCTCCTGCAGGCAATTTGAAGTCGGGGCCCCACGCATACCGGGCGAACTCTTCAGCTAGCGAGTGTCGGAAAGAAAGTGCTCGAAGGTGGAAAGGTTTCACATCGGCCGTAGATACCCTTCGGCTGCGCTTCTTTCTACCATTCATCATGACTTCTACGCTAAGACCGGGCTGGATCACCCCCGTCACTTTCCACGGTCCTGTGTATAGATCGTGTTGCAACTTCCTTCCCCTGTGGTCACGATGTCGACTGCTCTCGGATTCGCGCACTAGCACCAGACTGTCCTTCACGACGCCAACTCCAGCGGACGACCTCTCGATGGAGGCGTTCGCCTTCGCGCGTGCCGCCACTCGAAGCTCGTGCCGTTTCTCAACGGCGAGTTGTACTTCACGGAGATTCTGCTTGCGCCTCTCCACGAAGTTGTCGAGTCCCCGTTCCTGATCCATCTCGTCCGTCAGAGGAACTAACGAATCCAGAGACGTGCGAGGCTTGCGGCCGAAAAGGAGTTTGAAGCGAGTCATGGTGGATGGGAGCGAGATATCTGGCAAGGTGCGTTTGATCCACATAGCAGGCGAAAAATACTCGTCCCATCGGTCAGGCCAGGACCTACACAGCTCGGCTAGCACCTCCTGCAGCCATTCCCCCAGTTTCTCAACCGACCCTTGGCCTTGAGGGTGATCAGCAGCACCAAACACGATGTTTGCGCGCAACCATCTGCACAAGTGCTTAACCACCTCCGCATAAATTCTGAGCCTTCATCACAGCGCACCGTCTTTGGAAGTCCGTCAGTTAGACACAGCTCCACCAACACTCGGGCTACGCCTACAGCTTGCTTGGTTTCTAGCGGGAACCCGAAGGGGAACTTTGAGGCGCGGTCTACCACGAGCAAGATATAGTTGTTGCCAGTTTGTGATGGTGTGTCAATCTTGAGGATGTCCATTTGCAACTTGTCCCACTGCTCAAGCGGTCTACCTGGCGTCATGGCTACTCGTCTGCTGAGCGGTCTCTTACGTCTACGACAAGCACATGACAACACATAATGTCGAGTGTCTTTCGTCATCGTTGGCGAGTGGAAATGATCGCGTAGATGTGACAGCGTTGGACCCAGGCTACGGTAGGGGGGTCCCCTTTTGGGCCTTATATTTCAGTGGCTAGGGGTCACTCGCGCGAGCAACCCATTTGTTCCTATGCGATCTTACGTTTTCTTCATGTTTCACATTGACGAAATTAATCCGCAATGCAAAGGTGATCTAAGTTGCGCCGAAACAAGCGCCTAAACCATCTTCATCCGTGGGGTACAGAGCCACTCGTGCGAGTGGCTCAAACACACCACTGATATTGGGGGTACCCCCCCCTACCGTAGCCTTGGTCGTTGCTCCTACCCCTGCATGACCGTGTAGTGTGTGCACCAACGCAATGATGTCGGATACCATGGCAACTGGAATAGCAGGCAGTTTCTCCCCTTCCCATCGTCATACCGAACCACATCATGCGTGCCTAGGCTATACCTGTCACACCCGCTTCCCCCCTGGCTAGAGTCAACTCCATTGCTTAGAACCTTGCGAACCTGACCCAGATGGGTGTCGTCTCGTTGCCGACGAGCTAGCTCGGACGGCCTTGTAAGTACCCGTGCCGTCAGATCGATGGCGGATGCTCCACCGGTCGCCTGGCTCGACGAAGACGTCGCAACCACCCCCCGTGCGGCCAGCACCTCACCTATGTCGTCGTGGCCAGGTCGAACGGGGGACGGCGGTAGCGTCGATGGCGGCGGCGCCGTATCGGGGGCTTTCACCGTGGTGAGACCGACGTTTTCTCTGCCCGGTATGGCCTCCAGTACGCTTGGCGGGGGCAGCTGCGGGTCACCGATCGGTCGTAATTGCACCGAAGGGGCACGGTTCCGGCCGCTACGGCGAGGTACATCCGTCTCAGAGTCAAGAGCAGCACACGCGGCGAAAGGCAACGCTCGAAAGGAGGACAAGAGGGAGTCAACCACCTCCGAGGTGGGGTGAGAGGTGGGGTGAGAGGTTTGGGAATCTGCATCCCCTACGTGGTCTGCCTGCGCGGGGTCCAACTCACCCAGCCTTACACCATCCAACTCCGGTCCAAGGGTCTCTAATGAAGCTACTGCAGTAGCGGACGACAAATCATCCGGAAACGAATCGTCGACATCGACCTCTACCGGGCTAGCAACAGGCAACCTGGACAATGCATCGGGTACTACGTGCTCTACCCCAGCCTTCCATTCCAGCTCCATGTCGTACTCCATCAGCCTCAGCGCCCACCTGTGTAGCTTAGAACAGCGTTCACGGCCTCGGAACAACCATGTGAGGGCAGAACAGTCTGTCACAAGTTTGAACCGTCGACACGCTAGGTAAGGCCGAACATGGTCTACCGCCCACAAGACTCCCATGCACTCCCGTTCCGTGGGACCCCGTCTGGCATCGGTTTGTGAAAACCGGTGGCTGCCAAACGCTACCGCTCTGGTGACACCGTCGATTGTCTGCATTAGCGAAGCTCCTACACCCATTGTGCTAGCATCCGTATGTAGTTCAAACGGGCGCTCAAGGTCGGGGAAAGCGAGAACCTTCGGGGAGGCCAACGTTTCTCGCAGAGACTGGAAGGCGTCTTCCTAATTTGTGGACCAGGGAGTAGTAAGCTTGCGTGCATGTTTCGAAGCTAAGGCTTTGTTGCGCAGGATGTTGGTTACCGGAGCGGCGAACAGACTGTAGTTGGGTACAAACTGACGCAAGTAGCCGGTTAGACCCAAGAACGTGCGCAGCTCTTCTACGGTGAGCGGTCGAGGCATGCGTGCGATTGTATCTAGCTTAGACGGAGCAGGGTCCAGGCCTGTACTGTCAATGATCATGCCGAGGAACTCCTGTGACGCTGCGCCAAAAATGCATTTAGCGAAGTTCACAGGCAACCCCGCCGCTAGAAGGCGGTTCAGAACGAGAGTCAGAGTGGCGAGGTGTTCGTCTCATGTGTCGCTAGCGATCAGAGTGTCGTCAAGCCAGCTAAACACGCCTGAGAGATACCCCAGAGCTGACTTTACTCTACGAGTGAAGGCTGCCGGCAGCACTGTCAGTCCGAAACCCGCGCGAGTGAATTCCCAGAGCATACCATCCGCATCTCGAAAGGCTGTCTTGTAACGGTCTTTCTCGGCAATTTCTATCTGGTGAAAACCGGAGGCGAGGTCTAGCTGAGTGAAATATTTCTTGCCCTTCAAACCGTCGAATATCGTCTGCATGTCACCCAAACCCCCGCTATCCGAGACCAAGAGTTTGTTAAGCTCACGCCAGTCGATGCACAGCCGCCATGTACTATCCTTCTTCTTAACGCACAAGCTCTGGGCAGCCCACGGAGACATGGATTGGCGGATCACGCCTCGATCTACCAACTGCTGAATCTCTGCCTTGATCATGCGTCGTTCTTTCGGAGAGAAACGTCGTTGCTTGGCTGCAAAAGGTGTGCAAAACTCGTTGATAAGAGGTAGGTCAAGCTCACCGTTGATACAATCAGGCACTCGCTTCGGGTCGATCGGAAACAGGCCATCCTCGATAAATGCTTCGAGACCGTTGACGAGCTGCTGCTTCTTGAGCGACCCTAGCGTCCCCAGGTTGGCCTCCTCGACGCGAACACGCGGGATAGGTTCCCGATCGGCTGGGGCCGTGCTCGGGGTGCGCGGTTCACGGGGAAGAAGGGGTGGGTCGGCAGCGGAAGGCGAGGCATCAAACAGCAAATCGAAAGCCGGCTTGCCGCGAACGTTGAGTGCTACCATGCGAGCTACTACTCGGCTATCCTCGACTGCCACCTTCTCCTTACTGCTGTTGACCAACTTGCAGTAAACAGGCGACCCCCGAACCCACCACATCACCGCACGAGCTACTCCCACTACCGCCCCCTGCTCTAAATCAAACCGCTCGGTCGGCAAGACCATCACGAGCTGCCTGTCCTGCGGTTGCGGCCCCACAGCCGCCGCTTCCACCGCGCGAGTGGTGAAACCCTCGACGACGGTGGTCTCCGGCACTTGTCGCACGTCCCACTCGAAGGAGGTGTCGTCCTCCCACACCAAGTCCTCGTAGCTGGGAACATCTGTGGGGACGGCGGGAACTTCGGGGGGGGTCTCGGGGGCAGCCGTAAATAGACTGAACTGGTCCCGAGTGTTGCAGAGTGGACTGGCAGCATGGGGGGCGTACGGTGCAATCGACAGAAAAGGTACCCAGGACGCGGCTGGCACAGGTCTAAAGCCTCTGTTGGAGCTAAAATCGAGCACGCTAGCATTCCTCCTAAAGAAATCTGCTCCCACAATGAAACCGTATGGCAACCCGTCTACCCCTCGTACCTCTACGTCTCTCACACGCGCATCGCCGTCAAACAATACTGGCAGTGCTACGGATCCTAGAATACGCATCGGAGGGGTATCACTGTCGCGAGGGTTGGCAGCTTAAAGGGCTCGCGCTCTACGCTCGTCGAGACGTCGTCGAGTGAGTCGCTTGAGTCCACGCCACAGGGAAAAAGATATGTAGCTACCACCTCCTGCACCAGTGTCTAACAGAATCTCAACCTTACGCGGTCTGCGGTGACGATGCCGATGATAAACCTGCCCCGCTACCCACAACTGGTCCCCGCTATCCTGCTCCTCACCCCGTGAGGGGTCCACCGCGGCCACCGGGTTCCCCAGGCTTGCGTCCGCGTCGCCTGGGGCGCACCTTCAGGCAGAGCCGTTGAACGCCGCTGGGGCTGCACCGTCGTTGGCCCCCTCGTCGTCGCTCCCCGCCGACACGATCCCGAAATCACACATCAAGCGGTACTGGCCAGGCGTGAGCGAAGCTACGCGGTTCCTGCCTCGCCCTGCCTCCTGCCGGGACTTGATCCCGTTGTACAGGGCCGGTGGCACTAGCGCGTGGTTCCACTTGCACCGGGGGCGTCGGCAGTTGCCCGCGAAGGCATGGCGGTATCACACATCGTGCGATCGCAGGTAATCCAGGATCTCGCTTCGAGGCGCGGGCGGCGGCGGTCGTGCTTCGGTCGGAGTCGACGTTGTGGACGTGGTCGGAGGGGGGGCTGGCGCGGCGACCGCGGCTGGTGCGGATGGAGCCGGGCGGTGCGTGGACGAGCGGGAGTCGAGCGGTACTCCATGCCCCCCAGGAACCGTGGCGGTCTGGTTCTGATACGCAGCAACCTGTGGTGCGACAGGCGGTGCCCACGCAGGGAAAGGCGCTAGAGCAGAGAAAGGGTCAGTCAGCAGGGGCGGCGGCAACGCCGAGGGCGCGCCGGTCCCTTGGTTGACAAACAGTGCCCGTTCTTCTGCCATTGAGAAAAGGCGGTCTGGGCCGGCTATCTTTGCCTGTTTACGCGGTGCCGGTGGCGTTATGTACGACGCATTACGCGACGATAGGACGCCAACAAACTTACGAAACAACTTCTCCGCTACCACGCCGCGTTGTTCCATCGCTTCTCCCAACGTGTCATGCCACTCCATGCGCAAAGGGCTGAGAGAGGAGGTTGTTTCGTACGCTGTCTCATGCAGGGTCGCGGACACTCCGTTGCGGTCGAACGGGTTAGGCAGCAAAACCTCGACAACCCCGTCGTAAACCTGAAGTAGGTCTACCGGGGTCGCGAAACGCCGAAACAAAGCCTGTTCGGTCAGGTACGGTGGCTCGGGATCGGCACGTGTCGCGCGGAATATAGACAGTACACGGCCGCCCGCTGCAGACCATCCTTCCCCCGGGGTCAACGCCAACGCCGAAAAAGCCGAACGAGCTAGCTCTGCTGCACCCCCAGTTAACGCGTGTTCTCTTACCTACAGACGCAGCCAGTCGGTGGGCGTGACCTCGTGGTGGGGTTTCGAGACAACCTCTCCGGTGATGAGGTATACGTGCACGTGGTCAGCATTAGCTACCTGTTGGCTCACTGACAGGTATTCCTGCACTAAGTCGGAGATGAGTTCGACGCGGCGGGGAGTAAAGTCATCGGCGAACGTAACGTAACGCCCATCGACGTATACGTTCCGCTCCAGCCGCAGCTTACCCGACTCCACTGTGAGAAACACACTCGTGATTTTGTCCTGTAGCAGGACCGCGGAGATGGCTATTGTCAGGGGGCCGGCGGAGGGGCCGCCGTATACCGGGCAAGGCTTGTCCGCTGCAATTCTCTTACGCATGCGATATATGAGCTTGGCGGCTTGAGAGGAATCAAGACTATGGTTATCCCGACCAGAGTCGGCCCACCTCAGAGCGCGTTGACCTCCGCCTGCCGACCTTTCCTTATACGACGAACTCACGCCCCCATAGCCGCTCGGAGCCATGGTGTGGCTACGGCGTCGAGACTTCTTGCGCGGGCGGTGCTCGTAGTCAGGGGAAACAGAGCGGGCACGGGGGGCCAGGCCGGGTGGGTCAACATCACGATAACTGTCACTGTCGCGGCTGCTGCTACCACTGCTGCTGCTACTGTCGCTAGGCGAAGGCGAAAGGCTGCGGGGGCGAGAGCGTTTATGCTTGCTGCTACGGGAGCGCCCGCTACGGGAGCCCTTGTGGCTGCTAGCACGCTTGCTGCTACGATAACTCTTGGGGCAACCAGAACTCTTGGAACCACTCGATCGTAGGGTGGCGCCGCGAGGGGCTCCACCCTCGACTTCGGTGCTGCCGCCAGTGGCCAGCTCGTCCCGAGCACGAGCCCGAGCCCTCCGGCTCCGCAAACGGCCCCGCTCACGGCGGCTACCGTCCCGCCGACCGCCCTACTGTTCAGCCGCCCTGTGGCGATCGTTTTCGTCGAGAACGGACACCTCGGCCTGCACGGTGGGGCTCCGGCTCCGGCTGCGGCTCGAGGCGCTGCCGTCCCGGTGCTGGTCGTCGTCCCGCCAATCGAATCGCGATCCGTCCCCGTCGACCGGGGCGCCAGGCGACAACGCCCGCCTCCCCCCACCGCCCTGGTGGCGCACGGGCGACGCGTGGTCCCCATCAACGGAACCGGCCGCACCCCTCGACAATACCTGATTGTTTTGATAAGACATCGCTGCTAGTGCGAGACAGACGAAGAGGGAATCGTGTAAGAGATGCAATACGACGAAATGAATTCAATGCAACGTCATGAACAATGATGCGAGCGAGCTCGACGAAAGAAAAATGAAACGGGAACGGCAGTTGCGAGGCAGTAAGAATCGCAAGGAGGAAAATAGGTGTTGAAAAAAAAATATAAATTGAAGAAGACAGAGGACAGAATTTGAAAAGACAGCATGACAGGTGTTGGGAAAAAAACAATATTAAAAAAATATACAAGGACGAAATCTGAAGAGACGAATGACAAAATTGGAAAAGACGGCACGAAACACTGGTGAAACAATGCAAAGGGCACCACGTATGCAGCGGTGTGGGAGCGCTCGCGCACAGAAACAGCGAGCGTCGCGAGGCGTACATGTGAATGCAAACAAGGTGACAATAAATCCAGAAACAGCGGTGTGCTTTTTTTTTTTTGTGCGCTATACAAAACGATGAGAACGATGGGCTCAAGCAAACAGTAGGTGGGCTGATGAGACAGCACGGAGAGAGAGGAGTCGTATACCAGGCTTATACCAAGCGAGTAACACTTCGGTGCATTTTTGTTTTTGGGATGAAGGTCCCAAGCTACAGTATACCCACCCACAGGGCAAAGCAAATACCTAAAAAAAACACAGCACAATAACACAACCCACAAGCGCGCGGGAATCCAGACGTTTTCATTTTTTTATTATTTGTTTTTTCGATGAATGAGCGAGCGTCAAGCGCCGCGTCACTAGTAGGTAGGGTGGGAAGGAGTGGTTTAACTAGAGAGGCCCAACCCACACCAAAATAGCGCGCTGACACCACGGTGGTCGACAGGTCTCTGCCAAATGTGAGACTAGTCCAGGGGGAAGAGGTCACGAGGATGATCCCAAACATGCACGAGGTTCAAACACTAGCACGCAGCTCGACTCGGGGTGTTCGGTCTTACGCACTTTTCACTCTCATCATCGTTTCTGGCTGCCGCACGGGTGAGTCTGCTGCTGTGGAGTTGCAAGGGCGAGAGACACGACCCATCAATGATCACTCAATCCGATCAACCTGGTAGTTCAACTGTCCAGTGGCAACCACTTATCCACGCGGGTACAGGAACAGCTATTGCGGTGGCGGCAACGGGCAGAGGAAAAAAAAAAAAAAATCGAACACACCCAAGCGCTCTGCCTTCCCCTACATATGCGTATGAAAAAGCGGATGGACGCATGTGTATGTCCAACATAAACGGTGTAAAACGCGCGCCAAAACGAAGAACACAGGAACTACAAGCACTCTAGGCCAGGGTATGAGAGACATGTGTGCGCCAGGCGAACGGTGGCTGCGCGCGTGAACGGCAGGCCCAGGTAAAGGACGCTGGAGCGCACGGATTGGGACAAACCGCAGGCCGTTGAAAAGCCCTAGACAGGAAAAGGAAAAAAAAACAGAAGCGCCAACACGTGCCAGCGGGCAAAAAAAAAACAGAAAGGCGCGAAAGAGCTTACAAGCCACGCGGCTTCAGCATGAAAAGCGTAACTACGGCTCATCTACAGCACATAGGACACCATATTACGGATGGGGAGGCTAGGGATAGAGGCGGATCCGATGTCTATGTGGGTCTGAGTGGTCTCTAGCCATTCCTGCGGCAGGACCCTAGGTCTTGTGTGCATTGTACAGGGAGGAAGGTGGTAGGGACCCAGCCTACAAAGCACCGCTACCGACCTGATGATAGCAGCCTCCCGATCGGTACCGAGTTCGGTGGTTGAGCCTGAACAGCGGTAGTGTAAGCCTTGAAGGTGGCTTGTGAGAAGGAGTAGAAGGTCTCCGGTCGTGCATACGGTATTTGCTTTGTGGATTATTGCTAACTCAGGGCACGCAAAGGAGTACAGAGCATAGGGAGGCAAGGAACCAGTACTGCTAGTACCTATTGGGACTAACGCATTCCCAAAAGTGCAACTCCTATCAATCGTAATAATGTAACCGTAACACATAGACATCGCAACGTAGAATAAAAAGAGCATAATCATTAGCTATTACTAGTGCCATAAAAAAACGGGAAAGTGTAGCACAATGGATGCTTCCCTAGCTATGATAGGAAGGGTTGCACGTAGTATCGTTATGATGTCTCAATAATTCATTTGTCCATTATCCAAAATCCACCATGCACGGACAAGGCCTCGCCAGCAACAATACGTTCACCATCCTCTATTTTCAACTATCCACCATGCACGGACTAAGCCTCACCGACTAGACCTATATACCTCTTGGCTATGCTGTGTGCGTTGAGTTTGTGCGTGGTGTGTTGCAAAATTGGTGTTGGGTGCTTAGTGAAGCGGCGCAGTTAGATGGGTTTCCTTCGAATAACGAGGCAATATTCCAGAGGAGTTTATGACGCTTTGCGTAGGAAAGTGGTATTTGTTGAGGCGTGGGAGGGATTCGGATTTAACAGACGAAATTTGTGTCGATCATTCAGAGAGACAAAAATTAGGATACCCAGAGAGCAGCGGCAGAAGAGCTGTCGCGCTTGCCAAAGATGGTCGTCTGTGGCCGAGTGAAGCGAGAGTACGTAGCACTGTAAGATTGAAAGGGGTCAGGTAGTGTGTTCATCATAATCGATCGACTTTCGGGCGAGAGAAGAGAGCAGCACCTTCACAGACTCTGGGACTGCGCAATACACCCGCACCCGGGTCGGTGTCGCCGGCCTTGTTTCATGAAGAGAAGCATTTTCCGAGAGGCTGAGGCAGTGCAGCACGCAGCAAAACGTTTGAAGCAGTCAAACTTCCGTGGTGGCAGAAAGAAAAATCCAGGAACAACAGCTCGCAGACCGAACTGACATTCGGTGTTGCAAAACTCTCCACACTCACACCACAGCTCAGAACAAATGGTTTTGCGTGCGCAGAGACCAATGTTAACTTATTCCACAGACCGAACAGACGTCGACGGGGCGAAACTCTGCACACCGCAGCACCGAACAGCAGGTTTCGTGTGAGCAGATACGAAAGGTACCCTGCTTGCGTGGGAAAAGCAAGTCAGATCAACCCAGAAATCGAAAATCCCGCTCAGCCTAGTGCAAGGAGATTCAGAACAGCAGGCTCCGTGAGACGTCGCATTGCACCCGTACCCGGATCGGTGTCGCCGGCCTTGCTTCATGGTGGGAAGCAGTTTCCGACAGGCAGAAGCAGTGTAGCGCGCAGTACAACGTCTGAAGCAGGGCCGTGACAACCGCCGTGGCGGCAGGAAGGAAAACGCAGTTATAGCAATAGACTCGCTCAATCGTTCCACTCAAGCAGAGAGAACCCGCATGCGTCGGAACAGCAACTCCGATCTACCCAGAAAATTCCGATAAGCGTGGTGCAAGAAGGTTCAGAACAGCAGGATCTATGTGAGCAGAGACCAAGGTTACCTCTATTCGCGAACCGATCAGATATCGGTGGTGTCGAACTCTCACACCACGGCGCACAGAACAACAGGCTTTGTGTGTGAGCAGAGACGAAGGGTACCATATTTCGCGAACCGAACAAACGCCGATTGTGCGCAACTCTCACCCCACAGCACAGCACAGCACAGCACAGCACAGCACAGCACAGCATGCAACTGGAGTACCAGTGAACGCAGTAACGTTCAGTACGGAAACCACAGCATTGTCACCGAGAACCTCCCAGCAATCTGAAACAAGTCGGGCAAGACGTCAGGCGCCGATATGCTTATTGAACAGAACCCAGCCGCGCACGAAATCCCCATCACCAGAGTCTCTCCGCTGGCGGCTGTCGTGACACACAAGGTTACGATAACCCATGATATTTCGTTCGATGTGCAGAGCAGAGAGAACAGAGGGGGTCTAAAAGGAGACATTGACCCCCCAATGCCTGTGCGCTGAAGCGCTGCTCAAGTTACTCGACGAAGTCGTGACGTTGACGAAAAAAATGTCAGGAATAAGGGATGCTGATAAGGAAGGCCGACGTGTCAGACACGTTTCGGAACGCGCGAGTAGACCCGGTCAAAGCCCACCAGTTTTGCTACACCATATGAGACCTGGTTGCAATTGGTTTTCGTTTGACGTTCGGACGGTCGAGATCGCCGGGGTTTCGGCGCACCATGTCGGCGGCAGCCGCACTCGCGCACTGCAACACCGCCATCGATTCACCTCCGTTGTTGTAAAACGAACAAGAAATAATGGCCCACATAAAGGTGGTGGAGCATTGAGAAGAAAAACAACAACAACACAAAATACCGCCGGACGCAAAAGTCAGACCTCAAAGTGGGGGGGGAGGAATTCGACCCATTCGTCACAACCGTGTACGTAGAAGACCACCTGCAAACCACGGTACACCACACTGACAACGACACTGCAACCGAAAAGTACACGGGCTTGGACACCATGATAGACGGGTTAGGCTTCACTGTCAGCTCTCACACCATGACAATTTCGATTCCGGGAAAAAAGATTGAATCGATACAGAGATTGCTGTTCGAGCAATGGCCCCAGAGCAGGAGGGAAGGGACGGCGAGGGACGTGCCTAGCATGACCGGCAACTTGTGGTACCTCACGTACGTAGTACGGGCTGGTACATATTTCGTCCCCGCCCCCCTCCAAACCCGCTCGCTTTTGATCAAAACCAGGCCCCCCCTTTCCCTTCACAGCTGTCAGATTTTGTCCCCCTCAGAAACGGGTTTTATAGTTTCCGCGCACAGACTGACTAAAATCATCCTGTTGACCCTGATAGCTACACTGTAGCTGTAAGGGGAGTCGCCGACCTATATCCTTAATGAGGACACACAACTCGTAATGCGCGCGATCGGGTATCACACACAGCTTGCAAAGATGAGTTTCGACGAAATCTTCGATCTCACAGCTGGAGTGTATTATAATTTTTATAATATTTCGTGCGGGGATTGCCGCGGCTGACCCGGATGAACAACTTGGGAGGTGGCAAAAAACGAGAACCGTACGGTAGGACTGGGTAGAGAGTTTCCCGCTGAACTTATCTTCTGGAAGTTGGCTGTTGATCACGAACGACTGCGCGAAGGCGAGGCGTAAAGCGATTCCTGCCACACGACCCTCAAAAAGGCACTACTTGCCTGACGCCAGCCTCAAGGCAGTCGACGGTTTTTGGGTCGACAGAAAGGTGCTTTTGGACATACGACTTGTCAAAATGACTTACCGCAAACCGCACGAGCAATACCGACCGACGAGAGACTTATACCTTTACGATACACCTGTTAGAGTTACTGGACGTCGTCGTGACCGCGTGGGTCATGTTTGAACTAGGAGTAGACAGGGCGGACGTCAAGCGGTCCCCAATTCTGATGCGCGGTGACAACACGGCGGTACTATACCTTGAATGTCTCGATGCCGGGGTGCGAGTGACAAACGAGCATGCTCACTCATGAGAATGCTCGGGCGTCTCGAAATCAAGGGGGGCTGGAACCATACCTGAACACACGTTCCCGGCGCCCAGAACACACTAGCTGATGGTATATCTCGTTGACCTCGCGTAATCCCGGCGGACAAGGTCAGAGAGCTCACCAACTCCGACGACTGGTCGGAACAAGACATTCAGACGAGGGGCAAAGGGATTTTCGATACCGTACTACAGACAAGGAACATTCTCAGTAAGCATGACGATTGCCTGTGGGACATATTGAGCAGCGCACAACCCGGCTGATTCGCGTTCATGAGGGGGTATGTCTCTCGATCAACATACGGCATTCGCTTTTACTATGTCCACTGTTTGCTTATGTTGCTGTGTCTCGTGTTCGCACACGCCCCAGCAGAAACAGGGGACAACAAGCTAGGACACAAAGACGAGGTAGCGCGATTAGTTGAAACGCTCGCGCTAGATTCAGTTGATAGGAATACGCAGAAAACGTAACAATCGAAGTGGAACACCGTGGTAATAGACACAAACGGACGGAAAATAAACCGTGGTTGCACACGCGTGCGGACCCCAAGGATGAGTATTCCAACAGGGTTGTACGTTTTGGTCCAAATCATTCCTGGCCGATTGAGCTCCCCACGTGAGGAAATAACGGTCAATCTAGTATTTTTACGCGTGTTTTTCAAGCTCCTTTACAGTGTGGTTTTCCCTATCGGTTCGGTGCGGCTCGGTGCGATTAACCGCACCGAACCGCATCGTAGGTTTTTGCCCTTTTCATAATCGCACCGCACCCCACCGGAGGATTCTTGATTTCTGAAAATCAAACCGAACCGCATCGTAAGAGTATTTTTTACCTTTCAAAGCAGCACAGAACCGGGCCAGCTGCGCTCTCTGCATTTTTGGCGGAAGTTCATGAAAGCTTTCATAGTGGCTTCCACCCACGTGCACTATCATCGTTTTTGGTGGAAATTTGTGGAAGCTTCCATGCCGCGGAAGTTTCCTTGGAATTTTCCGTGGAAGTAACTTCTACGGACGTTTTCGTGGAAGCTTCCACGAAAGTTACTTCCATGGAGGTTTCCGTAAAAGATTCCACGGAAGTTTCCGTGGAAGCTTCCGCGGAAGCTTCCGTAAACATTTCCACGGGAGTTACTTTAACTGAAATTTCCACGGAAGCTTTCGTGGAAGCAAAGTGCTTTCACGGAAGATTTCACGGAAGCTTTAAGGAAAGCTTCAACGAAATATTTAGCAGGAATCTTTCGTGGCAGTAAATTTCTTACACGGAAGCCTTGATGGAAATGAATTTGCTTCCACGGAAGCTTTCGTGAAAGACTTTCACGGAACCTAACGTGAAAGCCAATTTGCTTCCACGGAAGCTTTCATGGAAACTTTCGCGGGAGTATATTTGCTTCCACGGAAGCTTCCACGGAAACTTTCGTGTAAGTGAATTGCTTTTACGGAAGCTTTCACGGAGTAATATTGCTTTCACGGACGCTTTTACGGAAGCTTGCGTGGAAGTAAAGATAAATGAGAAACAATAAACCGATGGGTCTAACTACTCCCACCAAAGCTTGATAAAATAAATCCCATGGAAACTTCCGTGATGGCTACCATGAAACAAAAACACTGCCACGAAAGCTTCCGTGAAAGATGCCGGGGAAGCAAATATACTTCCACGAAGGCTTCCGTGTAAAATTCCATTAACGCTACTTCCACTGCTTCCACGGATAAAATAAGTGGACATCCCGTGGATACGTCCATGACAGCTGCTCCCACGCAGCCTTGGACAAGTACAGCGTCCCGGGAAGCGTCCAGGGAAGGGATGGAAGCTTCCACCGAAACATTGGTGAATGTGTGCTTTCCAGAAAGCTCCCATGGAATTTCCTGGCACGTTCATGCCCAAACCATGATACGTCTTCCCCCGGCACTTACACAGAGGGCACGGAAGCTTCAAGGGGTCAAAGGGAACCAGTACAATTGTCAACCTCACATAGAATCCGTGGAAAATCCCGCCGAAAATAACAAGGGCTTCCACCTCCAAATTAACAAGCAGGCGGGAGGGCGCGCAAAACGTATACCAGGTACATATGCGTTGCAAACTGCGGTTAAATTGCAAGGTAAGCACTGAGCGGTGAGAACTGGGCGCGCTGGAAGGGTCCGACGTTTTGTCGAGTACACGCCTACGCACGTGACCTGGTCTGGAATCCACTTTTCTCGTGATGTTCGCCATGATTGGTGTGAGCTAAAGTAAAAAAGGAAATCGTGGTGGACGCCGCCAAAATAACGTTTAATGTTATTCACGCAACTATCCCATAGCCTTTACTGGCGGTAGTCGGCCTACGCCATGATAGAGGCGTCGTTCTATAGAACGGAGTATAAGTGGTGGCTGCCGATAGGTTCGTCGTTGGTCTTGACGAAGCACAAAAAATACCCGACTCCTGGTCCTCCCGCCTTTCGGCCCTCTTTGGGTGCTTCGTACAATGTACACCTTCAAATTCCATGGATACTTCCTACGCGGGAGAACATCAAAGTAAGCCAACAACATGCATCACTCGCGAGATTTTCAACTTTACGAGCAAGCCCTTCCTCACCAACATAAACCGGTGTGGAAAGCGGGGGAACAACGTCACCCCTTTCCACTGTGCACAAGTCCGTACGCCCCCCCCCCGACACCGCAGTACACCCATACCAAAACTAGCGCTGGTGCAGGCGAGGCCTGAAGACATCAACATCGGACCACGTCATCCAGTTACCAAAGAACAAGCAGCATATTGCAAGTACTCGGTCCAGGCTACAAGCCGGACGCGCCGACGCCATGACGCTAACCCTAGGGGTTCACGACATAGTTCATAAAACGCTTCATAACCGTATCCAGTAACGCCGCACCGTAGGGGCCCAAGCAACGGCCACATCTGGCAGGGGGGAAGGGGAATAAGACAATTAACAAGAAACCTTCCTAACGTATACCACCTTTGATATCTATCAGCAATCGGCGACGAAGTCAATCTATACGAATAAAATATGCCAGCCCAGAGTATGGGGTGAGTAGGCATGAAGGAGTGTAGGACACCCGCAGCTTCCACCAGCCTTTCTGCCCACAACAACGCATAGCCATATACCTCGTAATACTCTGTACTCCGAATCGTTGTCAATCGTTGCGGATGACTTCGTTGCAAGGGAACAAACCACCCCCCACCCCTCGCCCCAACCCACCTTCCCCGCGACACAAAGGTGTTGGCGACACGAGGGTGTTGCCGAATGAGCAACGCAATCGCAGCACCTGCTGGTCATTTTCCACTCTTTGACAACGGGCATCAAAAAGAGGACAGTACCTATTCAAGGGGAAGCCACACGCTCATGAGTATTGGCTCAAAGCGCCCCCCCCCCCCCCCAAACCCACGTCCACCATGACACCTGGGCGACGGCGAATAGACATAACAACATCAGCCGGTCATTTTCCCCTACTTGAAAGCAGAAACAACAGGATAGCGTCCAATTCCCGGAACGCCACAAGCTCATGACGAAAATGTCCTCGCCCAACCCCCCCACCCCAGTTCTTGCCCCTCGTAACGCTGACTTGCCCTCCACCCCTCTCTCTCCATCCCTCCTCCGACGTGCGCGAAAACAGTGCTGAAAGGTCTGCCTCCCACCACGTTCTGCGAAGCCGTTTGCCGTAAAACAAAACCAAATACGGCTGTGAACACTAGCCTACAATGTGCACATGACAACCTCCGTTGTAAATGCACAAAAGAAGGAACAGGCTCTGAATCCACGGCCTTGCCTCCTCTTCCCTTGTGATGAAGGTCCGCTTGGCCTCTGAACATACGGCATTATCTGAAGGCACCCAAGTATTCCACGCTGGACGTACAAACGTTGTTCGTTTAGTCTAGACCCTAATTGCATATAGACCCACTGCATGTATTTCCAACGCACACTGCTGGGGGCCTTGCACGGGACACTGTCGGCACCCTTCGAACGCACACTGACGACGGCCCAGTCGGGGGGAAAAATTCCAGAGGGGGTGACGCGTCACCCCCCCCACCCTACACTATTTTTTGCGCCCTAGCACTGTTCGGCTACCCTGCCAACCTATTACTACACTGCTGCTGTTGAGGAGTTGTAGGTCTCCTTTTCTGGACTACACCCCACAGAGTTATGCTTTCCGTCCTATTGCAACACCGCTATACGCGGCTTTGAAGTTGCGCTTGTGCACTCAACAGTCCTCCTTCGTGCCTCTGTGCGTCTATTGCAGTGCGTCCACTGCACACACGTGCTTCCGACACATAATGTTTTCGGCTGCTTTCTCTGCTGCCGTAGCACTCAAATACAACAGTCTACTTAGCGCTTTAGACAGTGTTCTGTCACTTCCCTGTCACACAGCGCACACCATATACTTTCCTGTGGTTGCTGCGTTGCTGCTTACGCTGATCTTCTCTTGCGACTGCTGTCGGTGTCTGCGTTGAGCATTCCCATGCTCCCTCGTGCTGGGCTTCATATTTTCTTCGCCTATGTTTTACGAAGAAATGTCGCAAATCTTTGTGACCTAGGCTGCCTAAATATATCCTTTCCTGACAACCACAGCCTTCTCAAAGAACGTTAACAAGACACTGACGTTTATCCTTTCGCCCTCAGCACAAACCCCTACTCACACAGCGCACAACACACACTCACTACGTCGGTGTCCCGTGGGGGACATCTCCCTCCTAGTAGCGTCTTGCTCGGAGTTTGCGCGTCTGCTGCCTCGCTGCTGTCAATGCTGCTCTCTTGCGACCGATGACGGTGTCTGCTACTACTGTGGGTGCCTGCTATGAACCTTCGTACGTTTGGTCGTGCTAGATTTCTGCTTGTCTTCGGCTTCGTTCCCTCCGCAGTGCTGGTTAAATTACGTGGAACGCTCTGTACAAGTAATCACTGAACAGGTTTCCTCCGGCTTCATCTCTTGTCGACTGCCACCTTAGAACGAACACACTTAGGATGCTGACACCCCTCCTTGAGCACGTTTCGCGCCCGACGGATTGGCGATCACAAGTGTCGATCACGCATAACATGGTGGGCCAAGCAAGGAACGCGAGCTAACTCTTTGACTTCGGGATGAAGACTGACCGCGGGAAATAAATTTGACGGTTTGAAAAATCAAGTAGGCTCTGAGATATGTCGAGGAAATTGAACTTCGAAAGGTACCACGGGCCCTACAAGGAGCCTCACGAGACAACGTGGTAGCGAAGGAATGGGCGTTTGACCCATATATATATATATATATATATATATATATATATCTTCATATTTGTGCGCGTGGGCCATGCTAGGCAAAAATGCCCGGCATCTCTTTCCAGCGTTTGGCCGTGCTTCTATGCGTGCTTCTCGGAGGTCGTCGCTTATTCCGTAAATGCTTGTTGCTGTGCTCTCCATAGCATAGGTGTTGAACCTCTGTACCGACCGCTTTAACTGTTCACTAGCTAACTCGCAATCGCTTCTTTTTGGTACCCGCCAGCTATCCAGCCAGTTGTCATCCTTCATATCAACGTCGAAAAATAAATCGTTACAAAGGGTGAGTGCTTCGTGCTGTGTATGCAGCGAGCTCTACCTCCACCCTCTTTTGAAGACGGCTTTAATCACAGCATCGAAAGCTCTGCAGCCTGCCGTACCCACTGTAGTTGTCACGGGTTGACAATGAAACAAAGCCGGGTGGAATGTTGGCACGCTCGCTGTAAGCTGGAGATCCTTCAAATAATATGGCGCCCTCAACCTTGATGGTTTGTCGTGCCGCCGCCAGGCAAGATATTCCCAGTACAAGATGTGACGAGGTTGTTTGATCCTAGTTGTCGACCGTCAAAGTGAAAGCCCCGCGTACCAATCGAACAGCCTCCGTTCCCGCTCCTGCCGCTATTGCTGGTGGTGCTACATAGCAACGGCCCACAGCAAGGGCGAGACCCACGCTTTCCACGGTGTATGAGTGTGTGCGTCATTGGTAATGAGCCCATCTCATTTCATGGCACTGGTATAAGTGTGCTACATCATAGTTCCTTCTGCCAAAATATACTGACACTTCCTGTACAAGGTCCTTCTGCCAAAATATGCTGACACATCCTCTTCTGTGTTTAGGAAACGCTTAACAACAGTGACGGACGTACGATGACGGGGGAGGCCTCGAAAGTCGCGGTAGCCCGGGGGATTTTACGCGGTTTGGGTGATCTATTCTCCCGATTAAATTGAAAATCGAAGTTAGTTGGTACGTGCTTGTAAACGAAGACCACCCGAACCACCACCCACCCATCCACCCACCCTCCCACCCACCCTCCCACTAACACCGACGTTCTTTAGCCAAAAATATCTTCATACGTCGGGGTTAGTGTCACTGGCGCGCGTGTTCTTTGCCGGGAATGGTGCATCCGCAAACCGCAGTCACTTAAAACTGCCCATGCCGTGCACCACATTGCAGAACACAAATCAAGGTCAGGGAATTCACGGTCTAAGGACGGCTAACACGCACGCCGATAACAACACAACCCACACCCCCCACGCCTACCAACTTTAACCCACGACCAACAACGTTGTATATTTACAAGCGACGTTTATCGAACTCCACGCGCCGAGATATAATGACGAAGCCCTTGTAGCGGTCTTGTTGGGGAGAAAATATCACGTACATTCCACCACTTGTTCCAGATTTTGTGCGCAGGCGCAGGTTCGACGTCATGGCACCCATACCTACTATTTAGCAGGAAGAATAGATAATGCCAAGCAGCCGTTTAGCAGGGCGCAGGAGCCGCTTACGTCCGGCAACGTAACTAACGTCGCGTGCCATTCGAGCCACCAATTCACTATCGCACCATGTAAGCGTTCCACCCTCTTGCATCCATTATTTGCACTACTGACACGTCCTCTGCCGTGTCCTTGCCGTCGCTGCAACACACGTGCTGGCCGCTTACCCACCCGACCGTGAAGCTGGAATTGCCTTCATCTCACGCGGAGCTAAGCCTTACGAAGCACGACAACTCCGGTTGCTGTTTTTGACCCCTTACGCGCACGGGCATTTCAAAGAGACTCTGAACTGCGGCATCATCGCCGAGTTGGGTCCGTCGTGGGAACACGAGGGGATGGAGGTCGTGGCCGGTTGCCTGGACTCCACATTCGACGACCCCGCTAGCGGGCCGAAATTGACCTTCTACGGCAAGGGCTGTGCTTTGCAGCGCTGCCGCTTGAATCATCCCGACGACTCCTGGTTGGGAACTCGTCACTTTGTGGACAGGTGACATAGTCCTATCCGGATTTTGATAAGTCTCTCGTTGTCGGTAAATCTGGTCTAGCATTGGCCTTCATTACAGGCGAGACAAGGGTTGGGGATGGGTCCGACGTGTTCGACGTTCCGCGCGTAGTGATGACAAAACTCTTCTTGACATTGCCCTTCGCCCCCACGTTACCCACGATTCAAGATGCCTTTAACGTGTGGTGAACTATCGAAGGGCTCGAAGCGGACATATCTCTTAGCGTCCCCGACACGAGCATGCCACGGTGGGCGAGAATAAGACTTCTGTAACGGGCATGTATGTGACATGTGACATGTGAAATGTGATAGAGGTGCACCACTTGTTTTGATAAGATTCCTCAACCAGGGGGCTTAAGATCTCTAATTTGGAGGAACATGAAACCGCTACGGACCCAGGCTACGGTAGGGGGGTCCCCTTTCGGGCCTTTTATTTCAGTGGCCAGGGGTCACTGGCGCGAGTAACCCCTTTGCTCCTATGCAATCTTACGTTTTTTTTTCATGTTCTACATTGATGAAATCAATCCGCAATGCAAAGGTGATCTAAGCTGCGGCAAACCAAGTTCCTAAACCATCTTCATCCGTAGGGTACAGAGCTACTCGTGCGAGTGACTCAAACACACCAGTGAAAATGGGGGTACCCCCCCTACCGTAGCCTTGGTCTACGGGATGAAAAATCCCATGGGCTAGGTACACAACGAAAGTCACGCCAAACGAATGGCCTATTTCCGACGATTTAGGGTTAAGGAGCCCGTCATGAACAAAAACTCGAACCGAAAAGTGATGCCTTTATAGTAGCACACGCCCCAAGGTATACCCACATTTAACGGCTTCTCCAAAAGTACATACGAAACGGCGCCTAACATTTTACGGCACGCGTGCGTCTGCTGAACGTTGGCAAAAAAAACCATACAACTTAGGTTCCATTTCCGGGGGCATTCAGAGGCGGACTGCGCCGTTTTCTGCTCTCTCGAGGCGCGGGATGATCCGACGTCATGCGGCGTAGACGATGACGGCAGAGAATGCTTCTTGTGGAATAGTTCCATGGCGGAGAGCAGCAACTCGTGGATCCACGGTATGCCTGCTCCACGCATCGCCTAGTTTCCTTCTCTTCACAAAGCGGTGGCTTCAGTCGTTCACGCTGCCAAGTCGACCCTGGGAGATACCGATGACGACCTAGGCTCTGACAGTTTCGCGAAAAGCTACTGGAACAAGTTTGCACGAAGGGTACAGCTTCGTTAGGATCACAGCTGACTGAGCAACGGCTTCTTGTTCCTACTGTAGATTCGCGATTCTCAGCTGGTACCTCCCCGACGGCATCATATACGACGTGAAACGACATGAGCATACGCCTCTACTGTTGCTGTCACACAGTCGCGACGTTATTCCCCGAAGGACTCAACAGTCGAAAGCAAAATGAGTGTCAATATGACGACGACGTAATCTGCTCCGTACTTGTTGCAACCTTTGGTCAGGGTTCTGGCACATAGTCAAGCAGATGCCTCGAGTGCTGCCGGAGTTGTTCCTTTACCAGTGCGTTTTGGTGAGAAATGAGTGCCTCTTGGCTAGGACCTTGCTTGACAAAAATCCAACCTTCCACGACTAAGCATTGATTGAAGGTGGAGGACATCTTCCTTCGAGTGTGTGGGCGCGGTGAGGGCCCAAGTAACATTGATAGTATGGAGCTGGCGACTGCTATGATCAAGAAACGAAACGCTCATGATTCCCAGGGAGAGGGAGGGAGAACGGTTGGGGTGTGAGGTAGTGGGCGGGGAAGGGCGAACGGGCGGACAAGGGTTGGATATTACTCTGTGGGTGTGGCATGCTTAGCAGCCAAGAAACTGTAGCATTTGTGACGTAAATGGTTGGTATTCCATGACCGGTCTAGCCTCCCCTTGGCGGTGTCGTACCCACAGACCCACCACTCGCTGTCGACAGGTCGTACGCCGAAGGTGGTTTAGGAGTGGCACACGGGCCGCTTGTGCCGAGGAAGTTTGAGGGCTCGGAACGACCATACCTTGACCGGTAACGTGTACAACCTAAGTTGGGGTATGTTCGCACAACGCCCGGTGCCGAGTCATCATGTCAAACGTTACTTTCCAGCGGAAACCTGAGTCATCAACGGAGCGGAGACGTGGTTCACAAATGACCACTGATGCTCACCAAACAAGTTCCAAATATAAAAAACAAGAAGCGAAAATACACCGTGGGCAAATGATGGGCCGAGTCGGCCTGAGAAGCAGCCGGCGAAATGATAGTTTGATACGGCGAGATTTCTCGTCTGCGACAGACACCGATGGATGAAACGAGCAACTAGGCCATGGAATGTCAACGGGGCGCGCCGGTGAGTCACTCTGACCCACACTCTCGTCACAATGTTCACAGCGCAGCCGTGACATGTGGCTGGCGCAAGCCAGGCGTGTGATAGAAGCATACTTGGGCGCTGCTGTGTGGAAAAAGGGCGACAAAAATGTCGTTTCGTTCCGTTTTCACCACAGGAGCGGCACGGGGGTATCTTCGCACGATGTCTTCTTTGAAGATGTCGGAAAAAAACTTAGCAGCGTCGCGTTTCCATTGTCATCGGTATAAATACCTCGAATTTGGTATGGTGGCGTCGTTGGCGGGCCGGGGGCGTGAGGTTGGAGGTACCATATTACGATAAAATCGACGCTGAGGAATAAGGGGTATTGTTCGCGCAGTATCCACATTTACACACGGGTGGGGCCCGGAGTCCGACATATCGCACACGATCGAGCACATTAAACATGAAATATACAAAATACCTCACCAGATAAGATAGAACTAAGTGTTAATTCGATGCGGCTGGCCGGTAACGCTTCCGTGCCTGCTGGCGGGCCTTTCATAGTTTTGTTACCTCCTGGCGGGGGTTTCAAATAGTTTGCCGCTGGTCCATATGACTCTCGTGACTGCTGGTGGGCTTTTCGTATAGTATTCAACGTCACGGATGCCGTTTTCGTTGCAGGTTTAGGCATAGCTTCTGCCCATCTGTGCAACTGGAGTTTCGGATTGAGGTGGACAAGGTGCATCTTGCATCTGTTTTTGAATTATAAGTCAGACCGACCAACTTTCACCTTTCGCATGACCACTCGCAATTAACTTTGTCTGCTTCGAACCTCTGCGACAGCCTGCAGAGAGAGAGCATAGAGCAGCGTGCAGAAAACGCTACCAGTACAACAATGCTCCCGCCCCATCGCGTGACATCGCCTGAGTGCTCCTGTGTGGAGCTCTGCCACGCATGGTCAGTCGGTATGCCTCGGTGGGTATGCCGATGCCGGAATCCGGTTCGATTTGTGTTTTTGGTTGATCTCGCTCGTGCCGGCTGCATCGCAGCAGCCGGCAGCCTGTCAAATACGACTGACAGACAGAATTGTGGCCTCGGGCGAAACCTTATCTCGGCCGACTCTGACGGTACTCGTCGGTGCGAAGGTCCTCCGAGGATGGAGTACCTACGCCCGTGGCTCGCTATGCTGCCCCAGTTGTCTGTGCCTGAGAAGCTTGTGTGGTGTCTGTTACAGCTCTGCTGTTTATTCATTGCGCGAAGTCGCATGATTTGTTTTCCGATACTTTTTTCTTGTTGCTTTCCAGAAGAAAAGCTCTGCTGAACAACAAGCTGATGCTATAGTCTGTCCAACATACATAGTGGCCGCGGGAGGGGTTCCAGCACTCTGCTACGATTCTGTATTGTGCGGCGATCGGGATTTGCGCCTTTCGAGTTGTTGCGGCCGCCCGAGGTGTAGTCTCGCTCACACGAAAACCTGAATCACCCGACACACCTGAAGCTTTGAGTGTATCAAAACGGCTGTTCGCACGTCAACGTTTACCAGCAAATGTTGCGCATGGCCGGCTACCCATTGGTCGGCGTACTGCCCGAACAGTCTGGAAATGCATTCAAACGGTCGTACTCACAACTGACGGTTTCCTTTTTTTCTACGAAAAAATTCAATTATTCTAAAAACACGGCGAACGCCACCCGGAAGAACTTCAAAATTTGAACAAATTTCCGTCGGACATCACCGCCGTGTGTAATTTTACTACTCTATCACGGCTATTGTTTTTGAATCTCAGCAGTGCGCAGGACAATGCTGCTGCTGTAGATATGTTTTGCTGGTTACAGCACAGCATGTCGGCAGAAGTAAATGATGGGCTGTCCCAACACAGCAGTACCTTCGTTTCCGATACACTCGACTAAATTAAATTTCAGTATAGTCTAGGGGCACACTCTACCGTTAAAATACGAGCGAACGCGTGGGGGTAAAAGACGCAAAGGCATCCGCCTCTTGCGTCACTGTTTCACCGAATGGTAACCTTGTAGAAAGTGCACACTGGCGATGGTGGTGGTGGTATTGGTGGTGGTGGTGGTGGTGGTGTTGGTGGTCAGGTTGTGATTGTGATGGTGGCGGAGGTCATGAATTTAGGTTGTATACAAAACTGTAGGGGACGTACAAAGCGTACCCGGGAGATTTCCCCCGGGTTATACCCTACAAAGAACTTTTGCAAGTTCTGTAGGGCAGTTATTCCCGTATCCAGAAGTTCTGGAAGTTCTGCACGATTCATACGTGTACCCGGAACTTCTAGGAGCTCTGTACGCCCGTTGCCACCATACCCGGGGTACGGGTACCGCATGGTTTGTACCCGTTCGGAACTTCTGTGAGGTATGTACGCCTGTGCCACAATACCCGGAACTTTTTGAAGTTTTGTAAGACATCCGTACCAGTACCCGGTACTTCTGGGAGTTTTGTAAGATCCTTATATGCCCTTACCCGGAAATTATATGACTCCTGTATGACTGTCGCACAACACCCGGGGTGCGGGTATACCTTCGTTACAATACCCGGGGTACGGGGACACCTTCGTTACAGTACCCGGGGTATGGGTATACCTTCGTTACAATACCCGGGGTACGGGGACACCTTCGTTACAGTACCCGCGGAGCTCCGTATTCATTCAGGTGGAATCAGAAAGGTGTATTATCCTTTAATTTGGGCTTCGACATGTTTTGTCAGTCACACAAACCGAACACCGAACACAGCAAGTAGTACGTATCACACAAAAGAGCAATCTCCGGGCCGTGTCTTCTCTATATCCGGTGTGTGACGAATTTCATTTGTCGTTTTGAAGCAAGAGGTTGCGTTGACACATATTACCTAGTTTGATGTAACAGAAAAAGGACACCACTCAGTGATCAACTACTACACCTTAGGGCATGTTTTCGTTAGAACCACGAACTCGAGCACCAGACGTGGACGCGACATCTACACAACCACAACATCTTCGACGACAGGGTGAAGATAAAACACGGCGTATAATCGTACACAAGACAACAATAATGTAAAAAGGGAGTACTGTGGAAGACAGGGCCGTAGATACCTATCGTAGATCGCGTACACGCATGCGCGAGAGGACACGTCACCGGTCAGGCAATATACGATCCCGGGTCGCGAACGGCGTCACCCGTCATAGACGGCGTTGACCCGTCCCCAGAAAGTCAGCCACCGAAAGATGATCCCGCCGCATGACAAAGGGCATAAGCCCACCGTCACTCTAGCTCTGGCTTAGCATCTCCTTGCTACATATAAGAAAGAAAGGTTTTCAGTCGCGTTCGCTGTGAGAACGATCGTCAAGGGACCTCAGCACCGCGACGCCCTCTCCGCTTCGACTTCAGCTCTGCGACGACCTCTCCGATCGGACTACCGACCATCCGCGACGAGTACCAGACCTCCGGGACCACCCTCTCCACTTCGACTCCGGGACCCCGTGAGAGACCAGGTTTCAAAGTGGTGACCACCGTCGGAACAACAAACCTATATATAATCCTATATAAAGTTTGCCGTGGAAAAGAAAAACAAAACATGCCACGCTCAGGAGCTCGCTCAAAAAAGAGCCGCGGGAAGGCCCGCAAGGCATCGTCCTCTCCGGAGGAGCCAACTCCCGCACTGGCGGGGAACTCTTTTGCGGCCCTCGCCCCCACCGACCAGGGCGGACCGGCCGTAGACGACGAGGAGCAGCGGGACGCTGCAGATGGGGCTGGTGCGTTCAGCACGACGCCTGTATCAGCCGGGGCAGCCGTTGAGGAGGGCTCGAGCCTGGTAGAGGACATCCTTGCCGCGCCAAGCGCCCTTACCAGCCACGACCCCGTCCGCGTCGAGACCGCCGCTTTCCTCAAGAGGTACATGCTCGACGGCACCACGTCGCCGGCGTGGGTCCTGGACATGGTGCTGCCGGACAGCCAGAAGCGTGTGAGTGGGCCTTCCGACGAGAAGGTAGATGAGGTGAGAGGAGTACCGCAGCCACAGCAAAACCTCGACGTTGTTTTTGAACGCGTGCAGCACCCAACGACTCTTGCTACGCCTATACAACAGCAGTCGAGTAGCTCTGACAGCAGCCGTACCTCTCCCCCTGACCACTCTCAACCAGACCCCCCGACAGCACGTAACACCTCTGCTGTAGAAGCACTGCCCACAAACCCCCTGGCAGCACGTAACACCTTTGCTGTAGAAGCACTGCCCACGAACCCCCTGACAGCACGCAACACCTCTGTAGTAGAAGCACCTCGCACAGCACGTACAACCTCGGCTGTAGCACCCCCGAGCGCAAACCACAACCACAACGAAGACCCAAATTTTCGATCAAAAAATCGGATATGCCCCCTTTGCTCAAGTTGCACGGGTTACCAACTGAAGATGTGCCCGAAATCGTGGCGCTCTTTCACGCTCACATTCGCTTGAACGTCCCTGACGGCTCCTCGAACTCGGTTATCGATCGCCACGCCGTGAGATACCTAGCATATTTAGTGACCGACAACGCAGCTAGCACCATGAATCAAATCCAGTGTGGTACGTTAGAGTGGCGCACAGACAAAGAGCTTGCCCAACTGAACGCGGAAGCGGTGGACGTCAGAGCACCACGCAACTGGAAGGAGTGGGTGGATGCTTTCACAAACCTGTTTAGCCCCGTGAACCGCATCGTCCTCCTCGCTCGCACCGTCTCTACCCTAAAGCAAGGCAGTAGTGAATCCGTCGACTCTTACGGACTGCGTGTAACTCAAGCATACGCGCGCCTCCTAGCCGAAGCAACACGAACCGCTCCCGTCAACGTCTCGCCATACCAACATGCATGGCAAACATCGCTCATGGCATCCTTCGAAGCCGGCCTAGTTCCGCACGTACGTCTAGAACTTATTCGCGAAGACCCCTCCCTCACGTACCAAGCCTCACGGACTCGCGCTAAGAAACATGATACCAACGACTTACGCGCGGCCGCCACCCCCTCCCCGACCACGTATGTTTCGGCCGTCACTGGCACATCTCCCGGACCCAACCGACAGCTAATGACTTCGATGGCAAAACTTGAGAAAGCTATCACATCCAACCTGACGGCGGCGCGAGGCCGAGAACGAAAAGTGACCTTCGAGCCAGCAACTTACGGCTCGCCCGACAAGCGAGGAAGGTCACCGGGTGGTGATGCGGGTAGGAATAGGAAGATGAAAGTAGCGTCGGGCGACGAATGTGACTACCCGATGTGTCGCCACCGCAACTCGCACTCGCGCCCGGACAGCAGGCTGGCGAAAATGCACGAGCGTGACGGCATAGAAGTCACAAAAAAAACGTGAGGGGGCCCGCGCTGGTTACCTCAAACCGGTTCGGGGACTAGGCATACTAGGATCACCAAACCCGCGGTAGAAACGATAGCGCGATCAGCTAGCTTAGCCGTGGCAAGTGCCGGTAGACCTAGTAGTAAGAGGAGGGATAAGTGTGGCCGAACAAAGAGCTCCATCCCTCTGGCGAGTACCCATGCGAAACAAATACATGCAGACAACCAGTCGAATACTGTAACAAACTTAGAAAATGAGCAGCAGGTTCCGAGTGTTTTAACAGTACCGCGTGGAGTTGGACCAGCCGTAAAAACAGCGAGCAGAGTCGAGAAGGGTAGTCAGCGTCAGAATGATACGTTTTCACCTTCCATGATACCACAAGCATTGTATGTTTCTGCTGCGTCCCGCAAACTAAATGAGAAAATTAAACATCAAGTTTTATTATCATGCAACGCTAACCGGGAAACGCACTTTGATGCTTTCCACGCGTTTGCCATGAGTGGGTATCCCAGATATCCCACAGCTCTCAACTCTACGTCAAAGCGCGTAGGAGTAAACGCCAGAGTTAATGATTATCCGGCGCACAATGTCACGATTGACACCGCGACCGATGTACCATGCATATCTGTTCACTTTGTACAGACACATCCCACAATGAAAGACACTCAAATTTTTGCAGTGCCCCCGGGTTCGATCAACCTCAGCAGTGCTGATGGGTCGCCTCTCAAAATTTTAGGATATGTTCGCTTTCAACTCACGCTAGGAGATATTACCCTACCAGTCGAAGCGCTCGTATTGCCCTCTTTAGGGCCAGACGTTATGCTACTCGATAACACCATCATGGGCGCCTTCGGAGGTGTCCTCGAGTGGAGTACAAAGCAATTGTCATTCAAAACCTCTCAAGTGACGATCAAAGCATCTCATCGTAGAGTAGACTTTACAGCGCGCCCCGAGAACACTGCAACAGCTCAGTGCTCCGTGATCACAGTTAACACTGAGGTAGAGTCGGTGCCAGTCTTGTTGCGACACAAATGCTGCATCCCCCCCCAGAGTGAGATGGCAGTACATGTAGTGTCAGCGACAGCACCCACAGAAACCACTGCTGCACTCGTTAAACCACTCATCGTCACTCGACGACATCGAATCGTCTGCCGTACCTGAAGCTTTTCAAAAGATGATAGTTGCTCGTACAGTGAGTCACTGGTCGGTCGCTGATAAAACAGCAGTAGTCCAGATCGCGAACCCGTCCCACCAATACGTATACTTGAAACGCGATACCTTACTAGGTCACATTGCGCCCGTATCGGTAGCCCTGAACAAAACGACCAGTGCAATTCACACAGACAGCGAGACAACGGAATCCACGCGGTTTCTATGCACGAAATATTGCAGCGTTTTTTCCTTGTCACCCCAAGAGCTAGGTAAATGCACCCTGGCCGAAGCAACGGTTCCTCTTGAACCAGGAACACGACCTGTAAATAGAACCCCGTACCGTGCAAACCCTCGCGTACAGGAGACTATCGACAAGTGCGTGAACCAGATGGAACAAGAAGGTATCATTGAACAGCGCCCTAGTCCCTGGGGTTCCGCAGTAACTATTGTCGCAAAATCAGACGGCACTCCACGGTTCTGCGTAGATTACAGGTCGAACATAAATAAGAATCTAATCAAAAAATCGTGGCCTATGCCTAACTTAGAAAGCCACCTTGACACGGTCGGAGAAACACGTTATATAACTGTGTGTGACGCACAAAATGCTTACCACCAAATACCAGTAGCAGAGAGCGAACAAGATAAAACTGCTTTTGTGATGCAGAACGAACAGTGGGTTTTCAAACGCCTACCCTTCGGTATAGCTAACGCACCGTTTTTGTTCTCGCGAATTATGTCACTAGCTTTTGCACATTTTCGTCCCAAAAGTGGGCTCTTGGTTTATATGGACGACTGTATATGTTGTTCATCTACCTGGACAGGCCACTTACAGCTACTGGAAAATATGTTCAAAGCCTTGCAAGCAGCCGACCTCACCCTCAAAACATCGAAAGTACAGTTTGGCCCCCGAGAAGTTAAATACTTGGGACACATACTGACGGCCGACGGTATTCGGATCGGTGAGGATCGCGTAAAAGCTATAGTTGACTTGCCGACGCCTAAAACCATAAAGGAGTTGCGGTCAGTGCTAGGAATGGTTAACTTTGTACGCAAGTTTACACCTAACTTAGCCGGTATCATAGCACCCCTGGTAGCCCTCACGAAAAAAGAGGCCGATAAAGAAGTCGCTAAACGTTGGAGACCAGAACACGATCAGGCGTACGCAACAGTGAAACAATTACTTACTCAGGCGCCCGTACGTCAATTTCCCGATTTTTCTAAAGACTTTGCGATACACGTTGACGCTTCAGAAGCAGGTGCAGGTGCATTCCTCGCCCATCAGAAAGACGATGACCTCGTTATAATCGCATACTTTAGTCAACGCTTCAACGACAGCCAGCGCCACTACTCCGCTACGCTCAAAGAATGTTATGCTGTGGTCTTGGCCATCCAGCACTGGCGACCTTATTTATGGGGACAACATTTTGTGTGTGTGACAGATCACGCGGCCCTGCGATACCTATACTCAATGCAAGATTCATCGAACATGTTAACACGCTGGGCAATAGCATTACAGTCTTTTGATTTCACCGTCCAACACAAACCAGGCAAACTGCACGTCGTACCAGACACGCTTTCACGAATGTTTGCGTTCGAGCACCAGCAAGAAGTAGCTGTGCCGTCCCTCGCGCCCATTTGCTGCAATGTACCAGATGACCCCAAGCTACAAACAGCTCGTGTCCCCCGACCTTATCAGATCTCCACCGTTAAACTGGCTAACCTAGAACCAGTACGCAGCAATAGAGAGCTCTTTAGTGTGAAATCAGTATTCGTGAGCGCGACAAATGTTTTCATGTCCGTCGATCAAGAAAAACTCCGCTCAGCACAAAAAGTAGAGTACGGACGGTACATCGATTACATACAGCACGCAGACGCACCATTACCCGAGAAAGAAACGAAAACAACCATGTCTTACTATTCAATGCAGGACGGGCTGTTGTTTAAATCGTACCTTCCGGGATATCTTCGAAAACGAAGCACCTTCCGCGATCAACTTGTAGTACCGGAGGCCCTTGTTGGATTACTTCTGCACGCCTACCACGATCACGTTCTATCCGGAGGACACCTCGCATGTCGCCCGACTTATGAGAAAATCCGCCAGAAATATTGGTGGCCCACCATCAGCCGCGACGTACGAGAGTGGTGCGAAAAATTCCAAGCTTTTCAACGACGAAATACAGCACACAACAGACCCAAGCTCCCGACCGGCCAATTTACCTGTCGAGCGGCCATTTCAACGAATATCGGTTGACTTAGTAGAGTACAAATCGGTATCAACTTCAGCCGCAGGGATCGAATGCAAATACGTTCTCTCCATGATGGACCACCTGACGAGGTTTGCGGTACTGCTGCCGGTACGTAATAAAACGGCCGAAACAGTAGCCAATGCCATAATCGAGAGAATAATCAGCATTTTCGGCCCACCAGATACCTTGCATAGTGATCAAGGCCCCGAATTCGAGAATAAGGTGATATACCAGCTGCAACAAATACTCGGATACAAAAAGACCCGCACAACGCCCTACCGGCCGCAGGGTAATTCAGTGTCCGAACGGGTACACTCAACGATGCACAGCATGCTAGCAATACACAGAGCAATCGATCAAAGCAACTGGGCCACTCTCTTACCGTTTGTACAGCTAGCGCACAACACTAGCTTTAGTGCAACGATGCATGAGACACCATTCTTCTTAATGTTCGGACGACAACCCCGACTCCCAGTCGATATAATCCTTGGTATTCCTCATGTGGGAAGAACAGCAGACACCGAGGAACTCGCACAAAACACACGGGACAATTTGCAAATCGCTTTCGAGTTCGCACGCCGTAACTTAACCGAGCGTGCAGACAAACAGGCAGGACAAAATAGCAAACTTATACCGTACCCGGTGTTCAAACTTGGACAGGAAGTACTCGTGTACAGACCTTACCAGGATTCGGATGGGCACAACCCAAAGCTGCTATTACCATGGCGAGGACCATATGTCGTCTGCTCACAATTATCACCAGTGGTGTATAGAGTACGAATAACGAATTACACCCGAGCAGTGTCAGTCCACCTAGCCCATCTAAAGCCCTACCATCAACGGGAAACACCACCCGCACCTCAATTTGAGAAGCTGGCGGAATTGGCTTTAGGGGAGTCCATTCCCTACCCGAGTTGGACCATCCAGACGCGGCTCAACCCAAAATTGAGTCCTACTTCGTAGACAGGGTTGTAGATCATAAAAGGGGACCTGGCAGACCAAGCCCCCACAACTACAAGTACCGCCTAAGACTCCGAGGTTACGGCCCTGAATCCGACCTCGAGTATCGCGCGGACGAAATACCCCAATGTCACGAATTGACCGCCGCATACCGAGCCCAAAAACGTTTGCACCTCGCGATAACCCCACCTTGTTCGCCCCCCGTCCCTTCTCTCGGGAAACGGAAGCGTACCGTAGGCGGGGACGAGCACGCATTGAGACAGCGCAAATAGATTCTCAGATGCTCAGCGGCGTAACCGAATAACGAACAAGTTGGCAAACACAGTTGACTCAGCTGTAGGCACAAGAGTCTACAACGATGATGAGGGTAGCACCAGCAGGCATGGCAGTACACACTCCTGTTGACCATGATCTGACGGGCACTCTACCCGGCATTCCGGTGGGAATAGCCGGGGGCAAGGAGACGTTAAGAAAATTGTTGTACCCAACGGAGAGAGGCTGTAAGAAGCGTGACAATTCACGCCCGTGCCGACACTCCGTTCCAAACGGGACAAAACAGCAACACCACCGTCAAGCCACAAACAAAATTGTTCGAACACTAAACACACAGGGGAAATGAGATCCACGCGACTCCACCCCACCTAAAACAAAGTCACACGTTGATACACCTAGATCAACTGAGCTGACTCCGAGTGAAAATATCTACGCGGACCCACCCACAAAAGAGAAATCACTAACCAGTTTCGCTGCCCGTGGTTCGCAGAACAGCAACCACGAGGGGCGCACCAGTACGTGTGGCCACACGAAATACGTGCGTTGAGATAATATTTGGAAACCCCATACAACTCCAGTACACGCTGTCAGCATGCAAGCTCGAAAATGTAACCATCTTCGCTGGCCCGGTGTTTCACACCCGTGTTTGCTAAACACGTCAGTTATGAGGAGTGGATGCACGCATATAAAAGCTGCTGTGTTTCGATCCGATAAATCGACACCCCGTTTCCTAAAATTAGCATCCTCCCGATGACCGCTACAATACCATTCTTAGCTAAGATGGGCTTGCAGCAAATACAGAGGGGGGTGATGTGGAAGACAGGGTCGTAGATACCTATCGTAGATCGCGTACACGCATGCGTGAGAGGACACGTCACCGGTCAGGCAATACACGATCCCGGGTCGCGAACGGCGTCATCCGTCATAGACGGCGTTGACCCGTCCCCAGAAGATCAGCCACCGAAAGATGATCCCGCCGCATGATGAAGGGCATAAGCCCACCGTCACTCTAGCTCTGGCTTAGCATCTCCTTGCTACATATAAGAAAGAAAGGTTTTCAGTCGCGTTCGCTGTGAGAACGATCGTCAAGGCACCTCAGCACCGCGACGCCCTCTCCGCTTCGACTTCAGCTCTGCGACGACCTCTCCGATCCGACTACCGACCATCCGCGACGAGTACCAGACCTCCGGGACCACCCTCTCCACTTCGACTCCGGGACCCCGTAAGAGACCAGGTTCCATAGTACAGGCAGATATGTTAAACTGTGGTAGGACCACACTACCAACTTATTACGCAGGGTATTTCGTGCTTGCCTGCCGTCTGCATGATCGTCTGACAACCTCTACCAAACGAAGTAGGATATGCCTAACGACGTAACGTAATTGGGGACGGACATATCAAGCGTTCCTTTCAACACTGACGATTTGCACCGCTCCCCCTCGTGTTCAAAAGTGATGATATTGCATAACCACATCACCTCGCTTACTGTATTTTGTAATATGTATCTCCGTCTTAGCATTGGCGACCTCAGAGCCCCACATCGGCACGGTAGTATCATGGGCGTATAGTCTAATCGTACATTACCTCATAATAACGTGAAAAGGAGCTACAGGCAGATATGTTAAAATTGCCGTGGACCACGCTACCAACGTATTGCGTAGGGTATTTTGTGCCTACCGTCTGCGTGATTGCCTCCCAATCTCTGCCAAACGAAGTATCACTAACGAAGTAACCTTGTTGAGCGCGGGTACACCAAGCGCCTCTTTCAAAACACTGACTGACTTGCACTTCTCCCTCTCGTGCTCAGTGGTGGTGGCATTGTATTACCACATCACCTCGCCCGTTGTGTTTTGCAATATGTATCTCTGTCTTATAACTAGGTATCGACGTCAGAGGCCCACACCGGCACGTTAAAATGTTGGTGACTTCAGGGTTGTACCTATCGATTGAAATACTCTATATCTTGCGATCCGTGTACAATAACAAATTATGAAGCTAAAACACATTGTATACCACACCTAAAAATTGTGTTGTATACCCCACCTAACGTCAAATCTGCTAGAATAATAACAAATGCCACCCAGGCGAACTAAAGTGGTGTAGTCTGTTCTTGCTGCCGCCGTCAGATTTGTCCCCGTAAATTGATTTATAGTTTCCGCCCACATATTGAGTTACCCCGACCCCCCCCCGCGCCCCCTCCCCCGATCCCTCTTGCTCAACCGCCCCACCTAAATAAAAATATGCCAAAAAAGTACCAGGTACTAAACACTACCAGCCAGCTGATATCACCTCATAATCTTTCTAGCCATCCATGACGTGGCTCTAATTCACCCCCCTCCCCCCCCCCACCCACCCCCCCTGAACGCCCCTCCTTCCCCACCATCCGCACCATCGCCTAGACCTAGCACCACGCGTATAGCAAGCCTCTACATCTATGCCACCAAAACCTGTTAAAAACCCTCCCTCCCCCCCTCTTTTCCCCGCTCCCTCCTGCTCAAACGCCCTAACAAAACTCGAAATCTGCCAAAGTAATAAACACTTCCACGCATGCAATGGAGTGCCCTCCGGGATAGTTGATAGATTCGACGTGAAACCATGTCATGGATGAGGTGAAACCACGTGATATTAGATGTCAAAATCACGTCAAGGTCATCATAGATGGGCGGTGATGAAGGTGACGATGATGGGACAAGCAGGACGCCCCACATCTTACTGCACTGCACTACCCTGCTCTACCCTGCCCTACTCTGTCTTGTCTTGTTTTGTCTGTCTTTTAGAGTTCAATGTAGAGGAAAAAAGCACAGCTTTTGAGTCTATCCAGCGAGCCATGAGGAGAGACCAAACAAGGGCACTGAAACCCATGAGGAGCACGCTTCTCCACACCGACCAACCACGCATGCCCCACTCGGAGTACCACTACAATTGGCGTCGTCGGAGCAGTGAACGTGTCGACCTTGGGCTTGCGCGACCTCCTCCCTTGTGCTCTACCCTCCCCAAGGTAAGCACATTTGGACTTGCATGCGTAGCTTTGCGTTTTGCTCTTTCCCCATTTTGTTTTGGTAGTTTTTTTTTCATGCTCCTTTCGCAGTCTAACCTACTCCCTTATATCCAGTAGCGAGCTTGGTTATCCTTTTGTCTCGTATCCGTAAACCACGGGCCCCTTCGGGCCCCTACTTTGCGAAGGACACGTTGAGTCTGCAGCTACCATGGCTTTGCGGCAGCAGACTTTCGACATATTGTCTCCCCGTGCTCTCTCTTCGTGGGACACTACTATGACAATCGAACAAAGAAAGTGCCCCCATATATAGACTCCTTACTTAGTGCTATACTTGTCTTTACCTCTTTTCCCACTCCAAAAGCGATCCTAGTCTAATTCCAAGTGGTTTGTGCCCACGTTGGGAGTCCTGTCCAGAAGAATACCCCGGCAGGTGAATAACACCTTTTGTAAAATTTCGCGGTTGGAACCAACCCTATGAGCTGTTTTCACTCGGCTAATTCGAGTGGCCGGCTCCGTTGCACCACACCTTACTACTGCACCGTGGCGCTACGGCGTAGGGGCTACGGCCACCTTTTCTTGTTTCTTGTCGGCATACCTGCCCAAAGGGTTTGACGACACCGGCCAAATATTGGGTTTACAGCCGTCCTGACTGTGCAGTCCACAGGCCGTCCCCTCTTGGCCCCCGTTTTTCTCTTGGCTTGTTGGCGTACTTGTCGCATCGGTTCCACGTTTTGATTCCAGCTTGGCTTCGCAGCCTATGTAAATCGTTTCCTGTCGACCCCTTTCATGTTATATTTTCGGCGAAATCGTTTTGGGGGAATGTCTTAGCTACTCGCCTAGTGTTGCTCGTTTCTTAAAGTAGCCTTTCAAGGTCTCTTGTTGTAGACCCTGCTTCTTTTTGGTCGGGCTGCAGTACGTTGCTGTGACACGATTTCCCTACCTCCTGTTTTTCCGTGCACTTTCTCGTTTACCTTTGCAGGGCTGCTCCACGTAAGCGACCCCGTTTTCCCGACCTTTAGTACCTAGCTGAGGCTTTCTTCATATCGTCTTCTATGTTCCCTGTATTCTTTCTGGAGCTAGACACTTTCAGCGCTTCTCCGAGCTGAACGAGTATCATCGTGATTACCCCATTTCTGGCTTGTTTGTTATAGTTGAGTAGCCTCGCTACGTTTGCTGGCATTGTTCTCGCTATTTTTTAGCCCCTCAAGGTGTCGTATGTCGACCTTCTTTCTGGCTTCTGATAGTACCTTCCGTCTTCCTGTATTCACGTTTTAGTTTTTCTTCCTTGTTTGCGTATTGTCTTTGCTAGGTGACCTCACCACGGATTTGTTTCCGTTTTCTTGGTACTGTACCCAGATAGATTCTAAGGGTACTCCGCTGTTGCCCCCCGGGTCAGCTTCCCGGCGTATCACACACGCTTCCAGTACCACCATTGTGGTCTTGTCTGTGTCATTGTTTAGGTGTTTTTTTTCTCTGCGTTTTCGCGACTTGTTTTGGAACCTCCGTTTCCCGTTGCACATTTTGACCAAGGGCATTATGCTAGCCTCCTAGGTCCCACATTACGGCCGCTGTTCTTCCGTTACACCTCAGCGTACTGATTCTATATAGTTTTGTCTCTTGACCACCGAACGGTCGCATGTCAACATTCCAGGTCCAACCTTCTGGACCCTGAAAAGGCAGTTTTCTTTGTATTCTCTCTTTTCAGGCTCTTTCTCTTTTGCCCTTCGACCAATGGCCCGACGCTTGCGTACTTCTTCGCGTCTTGGATATTTCTCTATCACCGTCCAACCGATGGCCTCATGTCAGCTTTGCATGTCCAACGTAGCGGACTTTAACGTTCTTTTAGGCTGTGTTTCTTGATTTCTCTCTTGTCGTGCGGCAAATGGACCGACTGCCCACCCCTTCGGCACTACTCTTCAGGCCGTAAACTCGTCTGGCCTTAACAGCGTGACACGTGTTCCCTTCTTCCTTTTGACTTGGATTTTGCGTCTACACCTTTCTCTTTGACACCCTTTGAATCCTTGCGCTCAGTCGCCGTGCCCTTCGTGTTTTCGATTGCTACCGGTATACCGGAGGTGATTCCTTCCTCGAGCTCTAACCAACACAAGAATGTCGTTTCCGGCAAAAGCAAAAAGGTTGACTTCGTAGCTCAGTGAGAAGTTCTATACAACCAACAAAAAAACGTCGTGAGAGTTCGAGTTGGGCCACCTGTACTATCTGCATTTTCAGTGGAAGCTCGTGAAAGCTTCCATTGAAAACTTCCATCGCTTCAATAGAAGCTTTCACGACTTCCACGGAAGCTTCCATCACTTCCGTGGAAGCTTTCATCGAAGCAATGGAAGCTTCGATGGAAGCGTGGAAGCTTCCACGCTTCCATGCCGTGGACGCTTCCATGAAAGCTTCCACGGTAGTAACTTCCACGCATGAAAGCTTGCATGGAAGCTTCCACGGAAGAAATTTCCACGGAAGCTTCCACGGAAGAAACTTCCACGGAAGCTTCCACGAAAGCTACCGCGGAAGCAACTTCCACGCAGGCTTCCACGGAAGCAACTTCCAGGGAAGCTTCCTTGAAAGCTTTCACGCAAGCAACTTCCACCGAAGCTCCCATGAAAGCTTCCACGGAAGCAACATCCGCGGAAGCAACTTCCACGGAAACAATTTCCACGGAAGCTTAGATGAAAGCTTTCACGGAAGCTTCCACGGAGTCAACCTCATGCTAACCCTAACCCTAACCCTAAGCTTTCATGAAAGTAACTTTCAAGGAAGCTTCCATTGTTTCCGCGAAAGCTTCCATTACTTCCATGGAAGTAATGGAAGCTTTCGTGGAAGCTCCCGTGAAATTTACTTCCACGGAAGCTTTCATATCTTCCATAAAAGCGTCCATAGGAGATTTCACGGAAGCTTGCGGAACCTCCCATAAAGGCTTCCGTGGAAGTTACTTTCGTGGAAGATTTCAGTTCTTCCATATCTTCCATGGAAGCTTACACGGAAGCTTCCATGAAGACTTCCGTGGAAGTTACTTTCATGAAAGCTTCCGAAACTTCCGCGAAAGCTTCCATTACTTCCGCGAAAGCTTCCATGGGAAATTTCGTGGAAGTTGCTTCCAAGGAAGCTTTCGTGGAAGCTTTCGTGGAAGCTTTCGTGGAATCTCCCGTGGAAGTTACTCCCGTGGAAAATTTTACATCTTTCATATCTTCCATGGAAGCTTCCACAGGTGTTACTTCCATGAAAGATTCCGAGGAAGTTACTTTCGCGAAAGCTTCCATAACTTCCGCGAAAGCTCTCAATGCTTCTATGAAAGCTTCCATGAAAGCTTTCGTGAAAGTTACTTCCATGGAATCTTTCGTGGCATCTTTCGTAAACTCTTCCAGGGAAGTTACTTTTGTGGAAGCTTTCAATTCTTCCATATCTTCCGTGGAAGTCACTTCCATAAAAGCTTCCATAACTTCCGCGAAAGCTTCCATTAATTCCATGAAAGCTTCCATGCAAGATTTCGTGGAAGTTACTTTATGGAAGCTTTGGTGGGGTTTTTTGTGGAAGCTCTCGTGAAAGTTGCGTCCGTGGAAGCTTCCAGTTCTTCCATATCTTCCAATTGAAGGTTCTACGGAAGCTTCCATGAAATCTTCTGTGGAAGTCACTTGCATGAAAGCATCCATAACTTCTGCGAAAGCTTCCATTACTTCCATGAAAGCTTTCCTGGAAGTCACTTTCATTAAAGCATCCATAACTTCCGCGGAAGCCCTCATTACATCCATGAAAGCTTCCATGAAAGTTTTCGTGGAAGCTTTCGCGAAAGCTTCCGTGGAAGTTACTTCCGTGGAAGCTTTCATATCTTCCATGTCTTCCATGGAAACTTCCTCTTCCATGAAATCTTTCATGGAAGATATGCAAGCTTCCATGGAAGCTTTCACGGAAGCTTCCACGGCTTCAATTGCTTCCATGGAAGCTTTCATGGAAGCTGGAAGCTTCCATAGCTTCCATATCTTCCATGGAAGCTTCCATGAAAGCGGTAAAAAGCTTCCACAGAAGATTTCATGAGCTTCCACGCAAAATGCAAGTAGTGCCGGAGACCGTTCGAGTCCCACCGACTTCGTATTTTTGCTATTCTCCGGGAAAAGAAAAAGGAAAACACGTACTTGCGAGCTTGCGCGCTGGAGACCGCAATGGTTATGATAGTTTGCTCTTGAGTACTACGGTAGTGTAGGGAGAGAGTCCCGGAGATCCCTGTTACGAAGTCGGTGAGAGACAATTGGCGGACTCCCAAACATATCTTGTGTTGGTTATATAGAACTAACCACCGAGCTACGTAGCCACTGTGACTACGTCGCTCTGTGGTTAGTGACTACGTCGCTCTGTGGTTAGTTTTATAAACCTTACAGCGCCACACGGCAACACTTTCCAAAACGCGAAAACCTTATATCGCGAAAGACTGCATGTTCTTCAAATGTTTGGAAGCATTTAGCAAGTTTTCTCATCGTAACGCTCTCATATATTTCTCAAACCCCTCACAGCCGAGCATCAGGGAGCTCACGGCACGCCGACGCTCTCTACCGAGGAAATGCTGGCGAATAAAGGACTTCAGGCCCAGCCTATGCACCGCAGAGGCTGGCAGTCCTTCCAGCCCGGCCCAACTCGCCCTGGAAAAGCTGGGGCGGCTGCTGTTTGTGATGATGCTTCGGCACCCGCTCAAAACGACGCCCATGTGGTATCCACACGGGAAATCCTTCGTCCCTCTCAGTTCTGGCGCGTCCTCTAGCTACTGCGTCGCTCGCTACTTCGGAACCTTCGGCAGCTGGGGTGACGACGCTCGCACTTCTAGCATCGCCTCCCAAGTCTCGCTTCGAGGCCCCACCACGTGGTTCGTCCGCGTTAGCATCGGTAAAGAGTGTGCGTGGGTGGTTGATGCCCCGACCGAGGTAAGAGCCACTCTCGGCCCGGCGTGAAGACTTGGACGGGCGGTTCCAACGGCAGTACGCTGGGCGAAGGAACGGGTGCGGTGTAACAGGTGCGGCAGGGCCATGCCACATCTCATGCGGAGACTTGATGCCGGGGTTGGCAGTGGCTGTGATGCGGTTCAAGGCGGCACAAAATCAAGGCACCGCTTACGCTCACAGGGACTTGATTGACGGTAGCGGAACGAACGGGAGGATGGTAGGAGCCTGGATGCACGCAGCAAGTGCTGCGTTCTGATTTATGCCTAGCGCTCTGTCGGCGAAACCATTCTGGTTTGGGCTGTTTACGTTGGTGAATCCCTTTTTGATGCAATACTGTGTGCAAGCCTCTCCAAACAGCCCCATAAAGAATCTTACCCCGTTGTCAGACCTTACAATATCAACCTTCGAGGGGACACCGGCGACGCGTAATAGAGCCAAAAACTTCCTAACCGCGTCTGCTGCGTCCGGTTTGCGTCTCAGAACGTGTAGCCATGCGTGCGAAATAAGTTTTACTTCATTAACATTATTTACATCTTCCCCAACAGAGAATAGGTTATCCTAGGGCCACTCGTGTTAACGAAGACCCGTCCCCACTTTTCTGCCGCACATGACTTAGTACCGCTGGGGATAGGCTTGCGGTAACGTTTGGATATAGAACAGCCAGTGCGGGGTTTAAGAGTCCCTAACAGTTCTACACCGGAATTGTTTTTTCAGTCTCAATCAACAGCAATTCGTTGGAAAGGCCATGCACGCAGTGGCAAGCGTTGGTGTCTACAGGAGTCTCGGCAGGAGCAGCGTTGCCGGGGGGAAGCACGGGAAACGCCAAGAGGTAATCGCAATCAGTCTTCACACTGTCCTCAGTGGAGTCCGGGGTCAAAAGGGGAAACGGCACATAGCCTCTGTCTGGCTCTATGCTGTCGGTGGAGTTACAATAACTAGATCCATCACCCTCGAACGTCAACCACCGATCGAAAAAAAAAAAGCACAAACCCTTCTTCTCGGTCATGAATTCTACTCGGTGCGTATGCGCGTCCGTCAGCGAAAATAAATCAAACGCTAATCCGCACTTACCCACATCTAACAGTTTAACAGTCAGATTTCCGAGAAAAACTACCGCAAACGTGCCATATCCCACAACGTCGAATTGGTGGTTGTCCTCAATCCTGACCATGTCGTCGCACAGACGTACGTTACTTGACAGGCCAGCTGAATGAGTCTTGCAAAAAGAGTCGCCACTGTCTGATATACACTTCTCAGCAAAACGATTGGTAAAGCTTTCCCTGCGTTCCACAGCACAAGATAAATCACTACCACTAAGCATAGAGTTTGCTAGACGGCATACCGCCTCACCGCTGTTATTCTGTTCCTGTACACATCCGTCAGACGTTCTCTCCGAAATCGGAGTGACACGAGCTCTGCACTACTACCACATGCACCCGAGTTCCAAGCAACCGATTCACTAGCCCTTCAGCTTATTATAATCTGAATGGGGGATGGTTTGCTTGGAGGCTGGAAGATTGTTGCTACGGTCGCTGTATTCGATACCTTTCCTAGTACCCACATTAATTGATGCCTTGTAGCGTGGCCTACCATTGCTACGGTTGGATCCCCGACCACCTCCACTGCTTTACCCCCACCACCACCTCTGCACCCACCTCGGATGACTCCACTCGAAAGGAAGTACCTGCCCCCCGTTCTTCCCCTTTGACACGGGAAGGCTCGATGCCTCTGTGGGACAACGCTGTCAATCTTTGCTCGCCTTATTCCATCGCGGTATCTAAACGTGCTTCGTTCGATCTCGTTGTAAGCCGTCAGTAAATTCGGTCCACCTGTCGCTTCGATTTCGGCGCACAAAACGAATAAAAAAATCTAAAGATCTTGTCCGCACCGCTACATATTCTCATGGACTCTTCACCCTTTTCCATCTGCGCCGCATAAAAATCGTTTGACCATTTAGCCTGCGTAGCAATTGATCTCGGCAGAAAACGATCACGAAGCATTTCCAAGAACCGTTCGGAGACTGCCTTGCAAAACACTCTGTCCAGCAGGGGTGTGTCTGACATTATTTCAGGACTGTCACACTCATCCATGTGACTCATGCGGTCCAGATGTGTAAATGCATCAAACATTAACAAATAGGGTACTGCGTATCCTTCGTTGCGTCCATTGAATCTACCTCAATTTAGGTTCGCGGAGAAACCAAGCACCCACATATCGACACATACGCCTCGATTGCTTGCTCCAGGCATGGAGATTCTCCGGGTTGCCACGGAAATTCGGGACTGCCTGCTTAGTTGGTGCTACTGAACTCGCGCGGGCCCACATTCACACCTGAATTCTCTTCGAATTCATTAAATCCTACCTCGCTTACGAGCACAACACCAAGGGTTGGCGAATTCCCACCGGTTTAGACTCAATTTTTGTTTCCCCTGCTGGGGCTGGACTGGGCCCCTCCTCGGGCACGGTCGCTGGCCATCCGCTCCCCCTGTTGGCGTTGCTTGAACACCGGTGAACTCAGCATTTCCATCATCTCTCCTAATTGGACGACATTCTCCCCGTCGACCTCGCTTCCAGGTATTGTGCCGATTCAAACGTGGGGACGTTAACGTATTAAAAAAAATGGGTTATGCGAAGAACAATGTGCTCCTCGCACCCCAGTCCAAGGGCGCGAGCTTCACTGCACCACATAGTAGTGTGTGAAGAAGATGGTACACGAATACATATATGTCTTGATTAACTAGTTCAGATGCTGATAAGACGGGAATAGATGGGGTGAGCTGGTAGGCGACCGTATGAGAAGCCGACATGGTCGACTCCAGGTACCATGAGGCACTTTCTTCCCAAAGCACTCAAATCCCACAATGCTGCTTCCAGAATGTATCTAGGGCTGTTCTCAGCAACCCACAAGTATCCAAAAAGAATACCTCACCTATCATTCCCACACTTAAATATTCCGCAATTTCCGGTCGCGTAACCCGACGCAACCATCGTATGTGCTTGATTTTGTTCGTTGAGCCAGTCTACATCGAACATTTTAGTCTATAAAACTGTAAAGGACTCACTTGATAAACTGATGCATTTCCTTCCACAGCTGTCATATTTTGTCCCCCTCAGAAACGGGCTTTACAGTTTCCGCGCACAGACTGCCTGACATCACCCTGTTGACCCTGACAGCTACACTGTAGTTGCAAGGGGAGTCACCTACCTGTATCCTTAACGAGCACACACAACCCGTAATACGCGCGATCAGAGATCACACACAGCTTGCAAAGATGAGTTTCGACAAAATCTTCGTTCTCACAGCTGGAGTGTATTTTCATTTTTATATCGATCGGAGTATTACACACAGCTTGCAAAGATGAGCTTTGACATAATCTTCGATCTTACGGCTGTAGTGTATTTCCGTTTTTATATCGATCGGAGTATCACACACAGCTTGCAAAGATGAGTTTCGACAAAACCTTCAATCTTACAGCTGGACTGTATTTTTGTTTTTATGAAGTATCACACACAGCTTGCAAAGATGAGTTTGGTCTCTTCTTCATGAAAATACGCGTGTTCATTAATATCATGGTGTTCCCCCGCCCCGCGGGGGAGGGTGGGGGTGGTGGAAGCTGACGGCTCACCCTCGTTCGGTTTTCCTTGCCCCCCTCTCCCTCCCCCGCTCCCTCTTCCAGCTATTGTACGCGGCTGACCTGCCCCCCTTTCCGACAGATAACCTCAACAACCAGAATCCCCCCCCCCCCGAAGGCACACACACCGGAAGATGAAGGAATCAATCCCTGCCCTTCCTTCGTTCCCTCCTCTCGCCCCCCTCGCCCTCCCTCCGCTTTAGCCCTCCTGCTCGTGAAGCAATCGGGTGGGAGGGTGGGAGATTGCGATTGATGTCTCCCCGTGCAACCTCTCTACCCCTATGCTCCTGCCGACGTCTTCTCCCTACTGCTACTGCTGCTGCTGTCGCTGCTGCGTGGGCGCTACTCCCTTCTTCCTCTACCGGTTGTTGTGTCCGATACTCTCTGCTGGTGTGCTGCTGTGCTACGTTGTTGCTGCTGAGGTCCTCCTATTTTCCCGCCTTTTCTCCCCCTGGAACCACCCCCCCCCTATGCTCCCCGGTTCTCCGATATTTCCTCTTTGTTCCGCTAAACTCCAGACTGTTCCGACATTGTTACATTTTGATATCCTCTTCAGGAAAATTTGCGTGTTCATTAATATCATGGTGTTCCCCCGCCCCGCGGGGGAGGGTGGGGGGGGTGGAAACTGACGGCTCACCCTCGTCCGGTTTTCCTTGCCCCCCTCTCCCTCCCCCGCTCCCTCTTCCAGCTATTGTACGCGGCTGACCTGCCCCCCTATCCGACAGATAACCTTGACAACCAGAAGCACATTCGGAAGCCGCGTTCTACGCCCAAGCCTACGCCATTCTACCCTCACCCCCGCCCCCCGCCCCCCCCCCCAATCTCGTCCCTTGCCCCGGCTATCTGCCCGGCGCTCCTGACCTCCCTACCAATATCCTTGACACCCAAAGGGGGTCTTCCATATTCGATCTCACGTACCCCATGAATGCCTGCGCCGCCAACCTTCCCTCTGGATCACCCACGGCTGTGTTCCCATCTCCGCCAGCCTTGTCGCTCCCCCTATCCTTCCAGAGTGCAGCACGAATTCCTCTGGAACCAGCTCTCTGACTGCCTCCGTCCCTTGCTTCTTCCATTTCCACCCCACTCTCTCCAGCCCGCTCCTCACGCAAAACGTCGTTTGCCCTTTCGTCCATACCTTCCAACTTTCTCCGCTCCTGTATGTCGTCAGCGAGGCGTTTCCCCCCTCCCCGGAACCGTACTCCCGTAGTAGCCTACTAACTCCGCCATCAGGTCCACTACGTTCCCTTCCACCCCCCCCCCGACCCCCCCCAGATCCTTTTGTTATCACGGCTACCGCGCCTTGTCTCCCCTGGTCTCCCTTCCCCACCTTCCATCTTTCTCCGCTCCTCTATGTCATCAGCGAGGCGTTTCCCCCCCCCCGGAACCGTACTCCCGTAGTAGCCTACTAACTCCGCCATCAGGTCCACTACGCTCCCTTCGACCCCCTCCTTCCGCGGCCCCTTGCCGCGTCCGCCCCCCCCGACCAGGTCGTGTACGGCCACGCCGCCGCCCCCCCTCCTTCCTAGTTTACGCGGCCCCATTTCCGCGTTCCTTCCCCCGCTTGGTCGTGTACGGCCCGTTGCCGCACCCCCCCCCCCCCTTGTTTGCGCGGCCCCGTTGCCGTGTCCCCCCCCGCCTGGTCGTGCATGACCCCGTTGTCGCCCGCCTCTTCCCCCTTCTTGCGCGGCCCCATTGCCGCATCTCACCCCCGACAAGCTCGAGTACGGCTCCGTTGCCGCACACCTCCCCCCATTTCTTGCGCGTCTCCGTTGCCACGCACGTTAACCAGGTCATGAACGGCCCCGTTGCCGCATATATCCCCCCCTTCCTTGCACGGCCCCGTTGTCACGCCCTACCCCCGACAAGGTCGTGTATGGCCCCGTTGCCGCACACCTCTCCCTTCTTTTTGCGCGGCTCCGTTGCTGCGCCCCCCCCCTGACCAGGTCGTGCGCCCCCCCCCCCGGCAAGGTCGTGAACGACCCTGTTGCCCCCCCCCTCCCCTCCCCGCCCCCCCCCCTTCTTTGCGCGGCCCCGTTGCCGCGTCCCCCCCCCATCCTGGTGAAGTACGGCCACGCTGCCGCACACCTCTTCCCCCCCCTTGCGCGGCCCCGCTGCCGCGTCCCAACCCCGACCAGGTCGTGTACGGTCCCGTTGCCGACCCTTCTCCCCCCCCCTAGTTTACGCGGCCCCGTTTCCGCTTCCCTTCCCCCGCTTGGTCGTGTACGGCTCGTTGCGCACCCCCCCCCCCCCTCCTTTTGCTCGGCCCCGTTGCCGTGTCCCCACCCCACCTGTTCGTGCGTCACCCCGTTGTCGCACACCTTCCCCTTTCTAGCGCGGCCCCGTTGCCGCATCCCACTCCCGACAAGGTCGTGTACGGCCCCGTTGCCGCACACCCCCCCTTTCTTGCGCGGCCCCGTTGCCGCGCCCCCCGACCAGGTCGTGAACGGCCCCGTTGCCGCTGCCCCCCCCCTCTCTTCTTGCGCGGCCCCATTGCCGCATCCTACCCCCGACAAGGTTGTGTACGGCTCCGTTGCCGCATCCAACCCCCGACAAGGTTGTGCACGGCCCTGTTGCCGCACACTTTCCCCCTTCCTTGCGCGGCCCCGTTGCCGCGCCCCCCCACAAGGTCGTGAACGGCCCCATTGCCGCACACATCACCCTTCACGTCAGCCCTTTTCCCCCGCCTCCCTTCAGCGCCATTACCACTCGATTCCCCTTCCTGGTCATGTGCGGCCCTTTTCCCGTACACTTCGCCCGCGGACCCCCGTTCGCGAACCCTTTTGGCGTGTCTTTGTTCCTTCTCGCGCCCCCCTAGGGGCCCTTGCCTCCCCTATCCCGGTCACGGCCCCGCCGCGGACGATACCACTCGTTGTATGTTCAGTCTCGTTGATGTAGATTTCCCCCTGCTCCCGCGTGCCCTACTCGTGCTACTCTCACCGGCATCACGATCGCTCTCTCTTTCTTGACTTCTCCCACTGCGTTCTCCCACACGTCGGCCACGTGTTTTCTGGCGCTGCTATGATTCCCGTATGCCAGTTCCCGCTCGAAATTTCCTCCTGGTCCCACATCCACCGGCACGCCTACCCTCGCTATCTGTTCCAGTCTTGCGAACTTGTCGATCTTGTGTTGTTCCCCAAAAAAATCTTCACGCGCTCTACGTCAATATGTGGTGCGAGCAGCTCCCCACCTAACGCCCACACCACCTTCCCTACGTTCCTTCCTTTCCTTAGTGGCATCTCTTCTCCCAACCTAGTCACGACTCCCGACAGTCGATCTCTTTCGTCTGCGTCTTCCCCACGCGCCCCATTGCGCTCCTCCACCTTAGGACCGCCTCCCGTTTCTCGCCCTTGAACTCGTGCGCAGCCCCGTGGCCACGCTCTGCCCTTCCCCCCCCGTGCGTAGCTCCTCCTCTACGCCTCACTCCCGCGGCCCCGTTACACCACTATTAATAGTTTGAACGTTTCGATAATATCTTCGATCTCACAGCTGTAGGTTATTATTATTATTATTTTAGTTATAAATACACTCCAGCTGTGAGATCGAAGATTTTTCCGAAACTCATCTTTGCAAGCTGTAGGTCAATAAAAATAATAATACAATCCAGCTGTGAGATCGAAGATATTGTCGAAACTCATCTCGCAAGATGTGTGTGTTACTCCGATCGCGCGTATTACGGGTGGTGTGCCCTTATTAAGGATTTTTGAAGTCAACAGTTTTCAGAAAAATTACGACAAGAAAATACAGCAGTAATAGGTGGCTGGGCCTGGTCCAAACATCTGCAAGTAGCTTTTGGGGCGCAATATGCTCTTGTAGCTGCTGGGTAAGGCGTGTGACTGAAAGTACAGATCGCGCTGCGGCAAAAACTCCAGACGACTTGAACCCTGACCGCCGCACAACGGCAAAGCAGAGTGCAACCTTCTCGGTGTCTGGGTGTTGTGTCGGACAAACCGAAGGAGCCGCGGAAGCTTAACCCTTCCTTAACCCTTCTGCTACTGCACAAACATTCCGCACTAATTTCAAGTCCCCGAACCGTGGGTAAACGTTATGCATATGCACAGAATCTTCGGGCTCGTATGACATGATACAGCGGCAGCAGGAGTCCTGCAACAACGGGGTCTGAGCAAAGCGGCATCCAGCTGAAAGGCGGTCAAATTCGCTTGGCCCGTCTGGGGAATAGTGCTCATAGCCTGCACTAAATAAGGCGGCTGCCCCCTTTAAGGCGGCCATACTGCTATGGCACACGACAGCCTTACTGCGGCGGGACCCCTACTGCCACACTTTGATTTTTCATATGCCGTCATTGACGAAAGCGAAGAACACACACACATTTGAACAACCAACAGATAACACAAAAACGCAGAACACGTTTAGTGCTGACGGCGACGCCCGCAGCCAGTCCTTGAGGGCCTTCTCTCAGGTGCCCAGTCAGCGCACCAGCGCCATCATCACGGCCAGCTCCCCCCTTCCCTTTCTCCCCACGCATTAAGACTCCTGCAGTAAAAAACCCAAGAAGACCAAATCCCACACAGACACAGATGTTGTACATACTCGCAAATATAGTCTATACGTACGCGTAACACACATACGAGGGCATCCGTCATCATTTAAGGAAAAAAGAACGACAACACCCAGTACAGTAAAAAATGATACAGGTGGTGCATGACAAAGAGCCACGGGCGTCTTTGGTCCTCGGAGGAGATTCTCTTGGGCAAAGAACCGCTGCAGGCCTCGGAGGTCAGACCTTGCCGGAGGCCACAGATAAGTCTAGGTCGAATGATGAAAAGATGCATTTACCGAAACAAGCTACGGTAGAGGAGTCCCTTTTGTGGCCTGTTTCAGAAGTGGATCGTCTCACTCGCGCGAGTACACTCCCTGTTCCTTTGCGGTCTGAAGCGTTCGTGGCGTTATAAACTTGCAAAATCAACCTGTAATGGAAGAGTAGGCTACGCCGCGACAAAACAATCGCCTACTGTATATTTTTTTCCCCGCGAAATGCGGAGGAGTCACTCGTGCGAGTGACTCAAACCCTTTGTTAAAAATATTGGTGCTCCCGCCACCGTAGCTCTGTTTTGCCAGGTAGGAAATAGATCACGAGTGCTGGTACTGACGTACCCGGTGTGTCGTTTTGATGTGCACCACGCCATGGCTGCGGTAGGGGGGGGTACGTCTTTTTGCACTACCGGGTTTGAGCCACGCGCACGAGTGAATCTGTACCTCACTGGCAACAATGCTTACGCGATTTCATTGGCCAGCAGTGCTGCAACTCTTGGCTAGGTAGATTGACCCCGATCAACCGAAATGAGAAAATACAATGTGAAGTATATGCCTCCTAGTTGGCGAAGTCCCAAGCATACACTCAACAGTTCGACACCCGCGGCCATGTCTCCGTGCGGCACGAGACCTGGAGTTCTGCTGGTTGTTCCGCCCACCACCCATACAGAAAAACGGTGCTGGAACGCTCTGAGTGGCGAAGCAATAATGACAGTCAGACGGAAAGACAGACAAACAGGCGTGTTTCTGCGTGATATACTAGAGATTAGATGCCTCCTACCTGCACCGCTTCCGGGTACAAACGAATCGGCCAACTCTACCTTCTGCCTTACAACTACCTTCATTTTGGAACAGCAGGCAGGAGGTCAGACGACAACAAATCGGGTCAAAGCGGTGATGGAGCGCGTGATCACTGAGAAGATACCGCAAGCTCAGACGAGGCTCCCGATCTGTTTCCCATAGTAGGATATCAAATAAGTGGTAATCTCCGCCTCCCATCGCTTTCAGCAAAACATATGCTCTTCACTTCCTATATGGTCGTGCCCCTTCACGGCCGCATGCTTCCCATCTGGTTTTGGTTTGGAGAATTTTGGTGCGTAGGAGCAAACGGATCAGGCAACGAAGCAGAAAATATAGGGTTTAGCTAATGATAACCTAAATTCCTATTACACCGGTTGAAGTGTAAGAAATGGAGTCCACGATCCGTGGGCTTCACAGCGTTCGTTTAGTCTATTAGACTTGGCGTGAGGCTTACAGAAGCACTAGGTGCAATGGTTCGGAACTAAATGAAGGTGCACATTACCCTAAATCAGTTGTTTCATCTGCCATGATTTCAAGCAAGGTACACAGTTCATAATACACGTACAGAGAGACTTCGTCACGTTCGGAAAGGAAACACGGTGAGTTCGGAAGCAAGATAAGCAATCACGCCTCGCGCCGAACATGGGCGTACGGCGTATACGCATAAGTGATTTGTGTCTAATCACATCTCAGTGCTTGCAATAGTGTCTTGATTTAGCTGGCGTTCGCGTACCACGGTAGAGGTGGTGAACGACAGTTGCTGCAGCCGCCATTTCCGCAGGCGGCACCACCTAACAAATATCTTCTGACAGAGTGGTTTGGTCGGGATTCTTTTCATGGAGTGGGGAATGCGGAGGACAGGGTACGTAGGTACCCTTAATCTCCGATCACAAATGTCAACCTTGAGAACGCGTAACAAACGCCAGGTCTATGAGATCTGCAATCGAAAATGAATCTTCATGACGGTTAACGTTTGGCAATATCAACCCCGAACGCAACCGGGAGTCCATGATCATCTACGAGAACGAGCCAAGCTCCTTTGTATCATTTTATCAATCCCCCCTCGCCTTACGCGAGAGAGGTTTGCGAAGGCACCTCCTTGCAACTTGTACTACAGAACAAGCGAGTCTTGGCCTCGGCCAACACCCATTCATGACCAAAACAAGGGCGACATCACCCGAGGAGGCGACCGTCATAGTGGCGTCGACGGTGAGATATAAAGCCTGTACGTTGTTGGAGGAAGCACCGGTTTAAACCAATCAAACCCCATGAAACCCATGGCATGGATCAAAGGAAATTTTAGAGAAAGTATTGAGCACCTAAAGCCGATACAAATTCGCTGTGTTTCTTTCGCTTTGTTCTTCATTCGCGCTCGTCCACCAAGCCGGGTGTTCGGCCATGCTTATATCAGACTTCCGCTAGGTTCAAAGGTGTATGGTGCTGTGTGCGGCTCACGTTGTCGCGATGACGGCACCATCATTTGCTACGGCAGCAGCAGGCAGTGCTCGAAACCATTAACTGTTGTATGAAATCAAGGGTATACGCACAAAACCCTGTATATCTCGCCGACAGCTTTGATAACAATGCTTGTGCTTCAGAAAGCTAGGTGCTCGCTGCGACGGTCGCCGAAACAAACGGGGGTGGTGTATTACAAGAAACGATATAACAAATAATCAAACTTACGCGTATAGCAATAAAATAACTAATGGTACGTGCGTCAATGACACACTACGCACATGCGCGTTCTCTTTCTGGAAGGTTATCAAGCGTTTCTGTGTTGAAAATACAATGTGTGTTATCATACTCATACTACTCAATTAATTCAACACATCGACATTATCCTAGAGAGGTGCAAACATTTGTGTTCATGAACTACGAGGACTACTAGGCAAGAGGTGCGAGCTTTCGTTCTCGATCGCGGACGGACTCAAAACGCGAAATGTACTACGCTCGTATTTCGAATTCTAGTGGATACTTTTTTCACTCGTAGTTCGAATTCCAGTGGATACATATGTTAGGTCGCGTTTAGCTCGAAGAAAAACACCCTACTCGAGAAAGCCCACACACTGGTGACCCAGCTTAACTTGACACACCCACCAATAGGAGCTGAAACTCCTTGACGCGTAGACAGATTGGCAAAGGAGCGAATGTTTGCACCGCAGCGTGACCTGGATCCTGCGAGTGAACCAAGCGGACACGAAAAACAAACAAATTGACGCGCTTTGTGCTTCGTCCTCTGGAAGATATTTTGTAGGGACTACGCACCTCTAAAGGAGTCGATCGGTTTGGACGGACGAGAGCATTGTTCGGTAGTGTAGCGTTGGACATGCGGTGAAAACACAGAAGCACGGACGAAATCGTTCCAAGAGGAGTCTTGCCCCGTCAGTCGTCGGTAGTCGAGACGTTGACAATTGCACGCAGCAGGTGGCTGACTTGCCATGACGAAATATCGACCTCCACAAGAAAACGCCAAGGAAATAGCTGTGCGTCGGTCAGTACCGTGGCCTATATGATACACTTCGCCGAAGAACATGCATCTTGCCGAGTTCATCGGGGATGATTACGCCAACCTTGCTGACTCTCGTCGAACTCCAACATTTTCCGTCGTTTTTTTTCTATCGTGGCCCAGAAATTGCCCTCTTCAAACACCGTACATTTCTTCTAGGCGAAGTGCATGATCCCGCTTACCGAGAAATGTTCACCGCGATGCCTCATTGCCGTCAATTGTTGCCGCGATGTTGTTGACTTGAGGTCATCGTGCCATTGTTTACCTCGATAGCACGCTGTCATCAAACGTAAATTGTGAAATCAAATCTGAATTGTTCTCCCCAAAAGACCATATATATATATACCGAGTGGTGGAGTGATGGGGAAGTTGGTTGCTGTAAGTCTTGTACGACCGAAGGTTCGACTCCACATGAATTAATGACAACGGCGAAAGTGAAAACGAAATGGACAACTATACGGGCTTTAGTAAGTTATGCTTCGGTTACAAAATAACTCAGGCGGGGAAAGGCCCCAGATCCACCCTCTCATTTGGCCATCTCTCCATCGTACTTTAGTGTTGTCGCTGCCATGTTGTCGCTGCCATGTCTGATGTGTTCGTCTTCAACGGAACCTATAAACGGGGTACTCTAGCCTTTTCCTGGCGGGTAGGGGTAGCCCATCGTCCACCCTGGCTGTTGAGACTGTACCGTCATGTCATCTGAGCTGCCATTATAAACTTCGCTGCATTTATGGGGCATGGTTGTGGCCCAGATATTGAGAATCCTTGTCGTCATACGAGTACGGTCGGACCAGGGCGGTGACAAGCGCGTACGCCTAGCCTTTCTTATTTCCCATTACGCTGGAACTCAACCGTTTGACGGCTACGGGGACAAACACGTTGGACGAACCGAATCGGGCCGGCCAAACACCCAATATTGTTTTCACAAAATATTTTCGACACTTACAGCGGAGATGCTGATAATCGGCGAACCGCTTTGAATTCTGTCGTTTTGTCGTAGCCTGAGCCGCATCGGGGACGAGCACACACGACCAACAAACGGAAACACTCGTCGTATTGTGTACTTCATTCTCGATTTCTACGGTTCCCGCTGAAGCCGTTAAATAACCCGGAGGGAATATTACTGTCGTCGTCCTCTGCACTTTTTTGCCGCCGTGCCTTTACCACAGAGTCGCGATGCTGAGCAGCTTCACAAGCGATGCCATATCGCCGTCTTCCCTGTATGCGCGGGCGAAACCTACATTTTCCTGTTGCTGAGCTACTTCGAAAAACAATACCGTCTGCTTGCGACACAGTCCCGACCACAACCGCGATGTCTCGTTGCTGAGCACGCTAAGCCACAACAGTTCCGTCTACCGTTGCCGCCTCCGACGTTCGTGCGATGTCTCGTTACCGACGACCATGACAACATCTTGATACTATCGTCTTCTATTATCCCCGGTCCATTCTCGCGGTGTTTCGTGACCGACCAGAAACAAAAGGAATACTAGCGCCGTTTTTCGCTGCCGTCCCAACCGCCACCGAGATGTCTCACTCCCAACCAAGTTCGAGTAATTCCGAAAAAAATGAGGTATCACCGTCTTTCCTCTAGGTACGTACGGACCCCGGTGTGCCTACGGAGGAGTCCCTAGGAAACGTCCGTTAAAACATAGTGCTCGAGGGAATCCATTGAAGACGCGAAGCCTGTGTTCCGTTGAAAGGGCTGCTCGAAGGTGGTCGAAACGGTGAACCTTATGCGTGGCAGGGCCTTGACCAAGCATTTTGATGTTTTCACGGGACTTGCTCGCTTCCGTTGCTCGAGGTCACGTCTTCTAGCTTCCTGCCGGCGGTTTCGAAAGGAATCAAACCTGTAGAAACAACGGAGCCGGATACGTACCAGGTTGGTTTGTAAATCTCACAAGACGCGCGAAGGACTGCAATGGGGAGTCCACGATCGAGAGGCGCGTACATTACCTGTTTTCGCTGACTTGTAGCAACTTCTCACGGAAGTGAAAGGCGAGAGAGAAAAACATTCCGAGCGGGTGCACAGGCGCAAGAGCGTTTATCAAAATATAGGGTGGAACTGGGAAGGGATTTAGAACTCCCTTACAGGGAAGAGGACCTACGCGTGGCGCAGCGTTCACGCTTGCGTACTTACCAGATGCGATCGCCACCAAGGCCATAGAAGGGACCAAAGCTGCCAGAGGCCAGACTGGGCCCTTCTCGTACAACACCTCGGCCAGGACAGGGGCCAGAAGGCCTGAGACCCGACAGAGACGGCACGAAGACGGCATATATCTTCTAAACGTCAGTAGTTGTTGTGGTGCGTCGGAATACAACTACTGAAACAGTGTGTAAAGTGAGTCTGACTCACAGCATCAAGTGGACAAACCAGCTTACAGTACACTGCCTTCGCTTGCATTTGAAATTGTTTGTGCGTGCACACACTACGGAGCGGGTGGGCGCGTTTAGCAAAGAGTGTCAAGGAAATGGTTGAGGGGGGGTGGCGTTTAGCAAAGAGCGTCAAGGAAATAATCCATATGCTACCTTCAGATTTCGCGTGCATATGCCCAATAGACGGAAGCTTGTGGAAATGCAAAACGATGCAACGCGCCAAACGTTAAAAAAGCGCTAGCTTCGGGGAATGAGTGCTGCGGCAATACTTTGAGTTCTTCGCGGCCGTCAAGTTTTATGGCTAAAGCACAAACTGAGCAAACAAGAAGTTGTTTACAGCGTCTGATGGACGCTGGTGACTCTACCGGTATGTTGTTGAGTTTAACGACACACTTACCTCCGACCCTCGACAAGGCGTTCGCGCTAGCCAGCGCGACTACGCGGTTCTTGGTGGAATACAGCTCCGGCGTTACGACGAATGTCATGATCAATGGCACCGCTGTGGTTTCGAAAACAGGCGAAGATGAGTTAGTGTTTCACACTATCGTACAACAAATGTTTCGATATGATGTGAACAAGATACGTTCTGGGGTCCCAGTTAAGCAGAACGGTGATTTTGTCGACATCGCATGCAGTCTGAGTTATCAGGAATCGAGCAAAGTACGGTCTCAACAGGCGCACCGTGCACAAGCATCCTGCCTTTAACCTTGGGCACTAGTGATGATAACGGCCCCAGGGGGAACGGTATGCCCGCCGCCGTAAGGCGCACTTAGGGTTGGAACGGACGTGTGGATCCTTGTTACTCTGACCACTGTTCTCGAGACAGGTGGCAATCACAGCATGGTGCTTTCCTTTGCTTTACCAACTGTCTCACAAATAGCATAGCCCTCCCCTCACCGGTTGTTCGACTTACGAGATTCACTTGACAAACCGATGCATTTCCGTCCACAGCTGTCCGATGTTGTCCCCCTCAGACACGGGTTTTATAGTTTCCGCGCACCTACTGCCTATTATCACCCTGTTGACCCTAATAGCTACACTGTAGTTGCAAGGGGAGTCGCCGACCTATATCCTTAATGAGGACACACAACCCGTAATACGCGCGATCGGAGTATCACACACAGCTTGCAAAGATGAGTTTCGACAAAATATTCGATCTCACAGCTGGATAGAGTGTATTTTAATTTTTATAATATATATTTAATATATTTATAAAATTACATAACCCATTTGGGTGTGGATCGTGCACTGATTTCTCGGGCGCTAGCAGGGTACTAACAGCTCGAATATGCATCAACTCGTTCACGACAAAACTGGTGCGATCTCCACGACGATGACTACCCATACCTCCGGGCAAAGTACAGCGCGACAAAACCACAAGCACGGCGCTCACCTATGATGAAGTACGTCAACATAGACACTGGAAGGAGGAGAGGTGTGGTGTCTATCGTCGCGGCCATGATCAGCAGTAGCACCACAGTGGACCAAGAGGACCACTTCATGGTGCCCACTCGGCCGAGCCTATCTTCCGTGCACGCCCATTGTGCCAAAAAGGCGCCTTGAGTTGTATGGCGAAAGCGATCAGAGGGCTGGGTCATTGTTGCACCATGTATATAAGATTATCGTCTGCAAAATAAATCGAAAAAATGGGGTAATGTATACGTTCCTACTATTTTATTAAATCCAAAATCGTTAAGGCTATCTTCTTGAACCACTGTTAATAAACTGGAGGGTTATTCGATTTTGATGGTATATGACCAATTATAGCATAACAACTTGTAATTATTGTGTTCATTTTTAATTGCATCTCATATACACCTCTGTTAGATACGATTGATGAGCGAAACCTTTATGTTAAAAAAAGTTCAAATGAATTGTGTGAACAAGCCGATAAGGCTTTTGTTTTTTCGGTTTCTATTATTAGAATGGAATTATAGCTATACAACACTATTTCAATAAAGTCAAAATCGTTGAACTAATCCTCTTTCGCATCGGCTTCTTCACACGCTTCATCTACACTTTGATTGATACAAAGGTTTCGCTCATCAATCGTATCTAAAAGAGGTGTATATGAGATGAAATTCACAATGAACACAAAAATTGCAAATAGTTATGCTATAAATGGCCATGTACCATCAAAATCGAATAATCCTCCAGTTTTTTCGGCTCCTATTATTAGAATGGAATTGTCTTTATACAACATCTATCAGATATTACTAGATCCTAAGATTATGTCTGAGAAATGGGGTGGTGGTAAAATATATCATTGAATAAAGAGTAAAGTGGTGATTTTTAATTTCGCTTTCTACATTAAAAGTGATAATAAATTTTTATTTCGTTGAGTTATCAAGACTACACGAAAAATATCAATAAAGTTATTTTTTGTTTCTTTGTTGTTGCCAAACAATAAAGCTAAAGCTACAACTAGCCCATAAATTGTTAACGCTTCCATGAAGGCAAAACTTAAAAGTAAAGTACCACGGATTTTATTTTCTGCTTCTGGTTGACGAGCAATACCTTCAACAGCTTGACCAGCAGCAGTACCTTGACCGATTCCAGGCCCAATCGCAGCTAAACCAACAGCAAGACCAGCAGCTATAACGGATGCAGCAGAAACAATTGAATCCATATAATGACTGACTAAAATCACCCTGTTGACCCTGATAGCTACACTGCAGTTGTAAGGGGAGTCGCCGACCTATATTCTTAATGAGGGCACACAACTCGTAATACGCGCGATCGGAGTATCACACACAGCTTGCAAAAATGAGTTTCGACGACATCTTCGATCTCACAGCTGAATAGAGTGTAATTTCATTTTATATAATATATTCAAGGGCTAGATAAGAAATAACTAACAAATTTCCAACGGATTCCTTTGAGATGTGGGCCATGTAAGATTGTAACAGGAGTAGGTACTCCTGAAGCTGTCCCTATTATTGGACTTCCCATAGTTGAACTGTAACGTGGGGGAGTTCGAGCACGACAAAATACATTAAATCGTTTTTATAATGACATACCTTTGTTTTACCATTAGTAGCAGCAGCTCTAACGATCACACATTTCTTAATTTAATGATGAGCAACGAAGGTGTTTCAGGACCATTATAAATCTAAGAAAAATAGTATTTTAATCTGATTCACCAAAGAAAAACATATTATAATTTTTAATATATACTGAATATAAATATATAAATATAGTGATAAGAGATATTAAGCTGATCTTGAAAACACGGATTTAACGGATACTAAATTACGTGCTAAATTACTAAAATAATAGGCCACAATTATTGTGAACCTGCTATTAATAGGATGAAATGACATTTATTTTTTTCAGTGTGGTCCCTACGATTTATTTGTATTTTAGGGACTTTTGTATTAGTTATCGGTTTAGCTGTAGTGGAATCTTCAGATTGAGGTGAGAAAGCTAACCCATTTGCGACTCTTTTCCAAATTTTACCTGAATGGTATTGTCCCCAAGTTTTTTCAATTTGTTTTGTGCGCTACCAAATAAAGTATTAGGTGTTTTAGCTATGTTTATGGCTGCTGTGCCGTTAGGCTTAATAACAGTACCTTTTATTGAGAATGTTAATAAATTCCAAAATCCATTTAGAAGACCAGTAGCTTCAACTGTCTTTTTAATAGGAACATTTGTTGCTATATGGTTAGGAATTGGCGCTTGTTTACCAATCAGTGAACCAGTAACATCTGTAAAAAAAAAAAAACTGTTAAAAGATAAATGAATATTTCTAAACTTTGAAGTCAACATTATAAATTATGGTTATTAAAAAAAAACTACCAAAGTTAAAGATTACTAGACTTTATATAATTTTTAAAGTCTAGCATTATTAATAGTTTTTTTTACGTCATCTATTGCACTTTTTAAAATTGTTTCGGCTTCACCAGTTAATTGTTTTGAAGAATTTACAATTTCTAAGTATTCTAGATGATAATTTATTATACACTCATGGAGACTTCTGACACAAGGTGCAGTTTTATTAATTTCTAAATCATCTTAAAAACTTATTCGTCTCAATATATGTAATGGCTACTTGTTCGGCTACAGCGTTAATATATATTCAATATATTATATTTAAAAAATTTATATACAATATATACTTAATGAAAACACGCAACACGTAATACGCACGACCGGAGAATCACACAGAGCTTTCAAATATGAGTTTCGACAAAATCTTTGATCTCACAGCTGGAGTGTTTTTTCTTCAAAAAATAGTTCTATAACATATATTAAGAGTTCAATTTTTCAGAAAAATAAGTTGTTTTTTTTCATCCTTCGGCGCATGCTCAAGCTCACCACACTTCCACAGTTTTTCATAAGCGTCGTGTGTCGATTTAACTCAGTTGCTTTCGCAACCCAACGCTAGCTGGCGCGTCCTTCGGATCCCACCATATCATAGCGATAGCGTGAGCTGTCCCCATCAGCGGTCCTCGTTACAACCCGGGCAATGCAAGCTGCCGTTGTACACGGATGTGTGTGTGTGTATGTCGACCCGGCCTGTCCCCTGAGGATCAGGTTCGGTGGAGATTGCCAACTGGAACATAATCTTTCCGGGTAGTAGTGTGCAGTATTAATTAAAAGAATCTTAACGAATACCTAAGTTTTATCAGCATTAAGCTTGGAGAATTTCGAAAAATATTCAACAGTGTCTTTTTTCATTGTAGATAAACAATAAGCCCATAGCAATTGATTGTAAAAGTCACGACCCTAACCCAAAATAAGAACCAAAAAAAAAGACTTGATAATACAATATTTACAAATGTCGAACATTAACTTACATCGCCAAGAGATGAATCAAGTTACAATAAAACATTTAAATATATTCTGGAAGAAATATATAACCTTGGGCTAGATGATATGTGGAATAAGAAAACAAAGTAATCAAGTCAAAATTAATATGTTGATAATTTTTCTGTTAACTAAACTCAATTGTATGTTTCGGTTCTACTCAAAATTGACGACCACTGGCTTCCATAATTGCGTGTATTCCATCAAATGAATAATATATAACCCTAGGAAGGTAGGAGTTTTTCAAAAATTTTTATACACTACTCTGTTTTATATAAATTATAATTCACATGTATAAGTCCTGGCACATGCCATTCGTCCCAAGTACTCCGACTGAAGTATTGTAACTGTTATAATTTAATTCAAAGAATGCTAACGAATACCCAAGTTATATTAGTATTAAGTTTAGAAATTTCGGGAAAAAATCAATACTGGTGCCTTTTTTCATTGCAGATAAACAATAAGCCCGTACATAGCAATAACTTGTTAAAGTCAAGACCCTAACCCAGAATAAGAACCGAAGAAAAAAGTCTTGATAGTACAACATTTACAAATTTCGAACCTTATCTTACAACGCCAAGTGATGAAGCAAGTTACAATAGAACATATTATTTATTTTAGAAAATGATACAAAACACCTTGCGCTAGAAGGTATTTGGAATGAGAAAAAAAAAAATCAAACTTTATTACTTGAGAACTAATCTATTAAATTCAACATATATTTTTCAGTTCTACCCGATATTGACGACCACTGGCTTCTATAATCGTTAGTGCTGTGAGTCGGCACGACTTAAGTCGCCGAATAGATATCATTAGAGATGCTACTTGTCAGTAACCATCATGTAGTTACTTGATAACACTTAGTCGTCATCTGGTATACATTGCGAGTTGTTCGTACAACAGACAGTTACACTAAGTCTGAGTGTTGTCGTTTATCGATGCAGTACGTAGCAAGCACAAGTCTCACCAGCAATATCTTGGGGACATGATGCACAGCAGTTTGCTGGTTAGTCATATCAAAAAGCTGGCACATGTAATACGTTCGAGTAATGTTAGTACGGAAAAAATTCGGCGAAATAAAGTACCCGGAGCAACATTCATGGAACATGATTATAGGTTAACGGTTGCGACGTTGACGTAGCTAAGCTCCCAGAGGCAAACCTCAGGGAACATTGCCATAGGTACGGTAGACCACGAGCAAGCCTCAGGAAACGTTGCTGTAGGTAGATCACACATCTACCCGTAGAGTACATCTGTCCGTAGCATATGCATTGTGCCGTCTTGATCAGGTGGTTGCCAGGCCCACCTCGATCACTCTTTTTCGCCCACCATCAGCTATCATCTGCTGAGCAAATAAATCAATTATCAACATATCGGCCTGGGGTCGCCGAACAACACCTTCTCTGCTAGAGCTCTCTGCCCTTACAGGCTCAACTAACCGTGGCCTTCGTTTGCCTCAAATCGTATATATAGGCGGTGTCTTTATCGGGTCATCCGAAACCGAGCCTACAAGCGTACACCAGCTATGAGCTGATACACGCCACATGCCACCTAAGTTTGATAGGTTATGATCAATGGGTTATAGCATTGACAGCTTTAAAGAAAAAACCAAGAGGTTATGAGCCTCGCACGCGTAGACCAGGAGAGCGGCAGCACGGATTCACGATCATCATCACGGAGGACGGCTCATCAAGAAATCTACTGCTGCTTACGGGATCTTCTTCTACATCTCTACACGAGTACGACGAGAAGTATCAGACAGATACTTCGCTGGAAACGCGCGGTAAGTTGGTGAGCATATCTAGAGGATCCTACGAACTCAATCAGAGCAGTTGATGCCAGAGCTGTGATCGAGGTACCCAGAGGTATAGAACGCCACCACATCACAGGTTGTACCAAATCAACCATCCACGCGCACGGGAACATTCTTTGCATCGTCAAAGACCCCAAAACAAAACCTCGATATACTCGAGTAAACAACTGCTGAACGTTGCCTCGACTCCAATAAGCGGGTCGTTCTGAATAACAGCGGTACAGAGGCAACTCTCGACGGTACAAGCTACTGTCTGTTAATAGAGCGCTGACCTCTAGTTCAAGGACTTCACGTGTGATCATCGTGATAGACCGACCAAAAGTCGAGCCCAACGCACCTCTCGTTGAGTGCGGGTCAAAGGCTTCACGTTTGATCATCGTGATAGACCGTCCAAAAACTGCCCAACGCACCTCGTTGAAAGTTCGGGATGAAGGCGTGACTTCTCAGTAAGGACTCGCCAAACTCTAAGCGACAAGCTTTATCAAGAGCACTCCCTGCAGCAGAGTAGCTGTCTGTCAAAGGAGACTCTTATCATCAAGGCGACTACTTGTAGTGCAAGCCAGCAACCAGCAGCATTATCAGGAGGAGGTACTTCGTACCGCTGTATTTTTTATAAGAGCACTCCCTGCAGCAGAGTAGCTGTCTGTTAAAGGAGACTCTTATCATCAAGGCGACTACTTGTAGCGCAAGCCAGCAACCAGCAGCATTATCAGGAGGAGGTACTTCGTACCGCTGTATTTTTTATAATTTTCCGATGTTTTTTTCGGAAATCTCCATAATAACGCTATCGATTCCTACACAAGCACCACTACTGCACTTAAAACGGCTGTTTAATGCAGCAGCTCGTACCATACGTGCGGCGGAATTACTGGTACTACTACACTGCTGTACAAGTACTGATATCATACAAGACATCTGAGTGAACTGCTCTCTGGCACCTACTCATCATCACCATGGGGGAACCCAACAGCAGCAGCACTCCATTCGCCAACGCCATCGAAGGACTAAGGACGTTCGATAATACCCTCATTAAAGGGCATCCTCGACCGACCGAAGCGACGGCCGGTACAGGATCTTCACCAGCACGCGCACAAGAAATCGCAGCTTTTGAATAGGCAAATCAGTATCTGTACGCCATGTTTTTTCTACTAACGAAAAACCAGCATCTCTACTTGTACTCAAGCACGAGGATGAGACTGGGACGACCGGTGACGGACAAAAGGCCCTACAAGAATTTGTCTCGAAGTACAGCAAGGTAACTGACGCAGTGATCCGGGGGAAAATAGACAAGTTCGTCAACACTAACATGGAGCAAGGAGAAGATCCGGACTCCTACTTTATGGAAAAGACGCTCGCGCGCTCTGAACTCGAGAAGATGGGCGAGATGATTTCCGACCGCAGATTCAAGGACATCTGTGTACAAGGATTCACGACGGAGTACAAGGACATCAAGATGATGATGTACCGATACCCGACTTTCGACATCGATCAGATTCAAAGCACGATGCGCCATCTTTATTTCGATGGTCTTTCCCGCAACAGCGACACCAAAATCGCTGGTCGTGGCGTAGCCATGACTGCGGCATCGACTTGCAGTCATTGCGGAAAGCAAGGGCACTACGCCCGCAACTGCTGGAAAAGGAAGGACGACAACGACAGCAAGTCTACTGGCGCCCACAACAAGCAGAGGAACAGGAAATGTTCAAACGGCAAGGCAGCATCCAACGTTGAAGCTGAGCGCAAGTGGTGTTCTGTACACAAGACTACCTCGCACGACGACACAGAATGCTACAAGCAAGGAGCGCCACGCCCGCCGCAGAGTGAACGCGCCCACACTGCCCCTGCTGTACATGGCGCGAGCACACGCCTTAAGGACGACGAAAAGCCGTCCCTCAACTTCGACGATTGCTTCGAAGAGGGATTCGCGTTTACAGGGCTGATAGCTGGAAGCGGCAACAGAAGTTCTCACCCCAATGGTAGCGGCAACAGAGGTTTTCACCCCAACAGCGACACGTTCACGATGCTTGTGGACAGCGGCGCGTCGGATCATCTGATAGACGAGGAGCTGATTCCAAGACTGCGGAAGAGCATGAGGGATTACAAGAAGCTAAAGAAGCCGAAGACCATCATGACCAACGGGAAGAAGGTGTTCGCAACAGCAACAGGCACCATCTGGCCATACATCATCGACCAGGCTGGAAAGCGTGTTCCTGTTCGCATCTCGGCAATGTTCGTACCTGGACTGGGACGTAACGTCTTCTCCACCAAAGCAATGCAATCAGGGGTAAGCACTACCCTCGAGACGGGAAACCCCCAACTTACAGTTCGACAGCAGCACTTGCTCTTACGACGTATTTCTTCGCACCCTGGGCGACACGGCTAATACATTATCAACGCCTGCTGTAGTTCCTGCGGCACAAGCAAGCAACGACGCCAATCGAGGCGTTTGCACCTTCAAAGAGGTCCAAGTATTATGCACCAACTCCAGCATAGCCATGGAGCACACCACGACGGTAACGCCCCAACTGAAGAAGGTATCCGGGCGGTATGGACAGAATCATGCGACCCGAAAAGAGTGCATACCCAACAGGTGGAAACAACACGCCTGAAGAGGCTACTGCCACGGAGACTGAGCGCCAACATGCGCAAATCCCGGACATCACGCCCGAGAAAACCATTGTCACTAAGACGGAGCGCTTTTGTGCTCTAGTCGAGGTCATGCTACATTACTACGAGAACAACCTTCTGGAAGAGGAAAGTCATCGACAACAGCCGGAGCGTTATCGACGGGAACTGGAGGATTCTCATCGGAAGAAGAGTCATCATCATCAGAGATTGGAGAATCGTCATCAAGGGCTGGAGCACTACCGCAAGAAGTTGGAGTGTCCTTGACAAGAGTTACACCTGTTATTACGCCCAGGGACGCACATTGTACTACAACTGGGACTGCACCGGATGTACCGCATCGCGAGACCGCCAGTACAACACCCAATCCAAGAGTCGAGGATACCTTCTACAACACGCACGCAACAGGTATATCGGGGACAACCCCACCAACCACGTGTGCGAATTTCACCTGCACCGAGAGAGACTTGTTTCGGATCCTGGAGGAGAAAAACCGGGTGATAAAAATCCCCGACGACATACTAAGATGCCATCCACTTCGCGGATCAGCATCGCCTGGAATCACTGGAACCGGAATTATCGGGGCTGAGATCTCCAAAACATCTTCGCACGGGATCTTCGGAGGAAATTAATCTGGATCGCCATCTCACATCGGAGCAACTGCTTCTGGGATCACTAAATCAAATTCATCTTGGACCACTTAAGTATCAGCTGGACCAGCAGCATCACATGGGACCATTGAAATCGCTGGATCATCGCCATCTGGGACCACCGGACCATCAGCTGAGCCAAGGGTCGACGGATCGACAATGCCCGCTACACCCGGAATCACATCAGCTATTTTTGAGCCAAGCCTTGGAGCCAAGCTCAACAACGAAACAGACCGTCAGGAGGAGGGTCATACGCTCAAAACAGCAAAAGGAAAGCCACGGGCAAACCCCGAGACAGGATCTGCGGAATCAACACAGGACGATCAAGAGCCACTGGCGACATCTCCGGCAAGCGTGTACACCCGCAAGCCAACCCCAAGTTTCCTCTCCATCCTGAACGACGGGTCCATAAACATCGAGGCCAAGACGCAGAAACTGGCTGGGAATTTTACAGTTAAGGCGGAGGCGATGACGGCTATAGATTTTGAGAGAAATAAATCCACTTACCTCTCCAACTTCAAGATATAGTTAAGCCTCTAAGTCCAAGCGACGGGCACCAGACCAAGCACATCTAACGACGTCTACATCAACAGCGTTTACACCGACAACCTCTACACCAACAAAGTCAAGCCACTGGAAGTGTGAAATGCGTTATCTCTTTACCAAAGCTTTACGTAGAGTGTCGCATGTTCTCTTCGTACGGGGCGAGCAGAGGCAACGACCGGTGTCGCGCACGGTTTGGAAACTTACATTTGACTACGGCATCTCCGATACTTCAGGGTATGTACGGACGGAAAAACCCGCCACCTGGACAAGTACACACGGGAGGTTAAGATATACGAGAGGTGATGTCTCTCTATAATATGTGGTCTTATCCAGCTGTAAATCGCTGGCAGTGCCCCTTTGTTCGTTTGTTTGAGGGCGGCAGGAACACTGGTAGGCTGTTCACTCCTATGATTATTGCGGAATGATGAACACATTCACTGCTTTAGACTACTGCAAACATCTTCTATTCCTTGGTTGATTAACCGATTGGCATAGTGTATAGTTCAAGTCTGATGATTCTAGAATTGTGAGCTAGTACGTTTCCTTGCATTTTATATGCAGAAGCACGTATAGTGTCAGAGCAGTGTCCGCTTATTTTGCGTTCACCCCTTGGGTATTTTAGCAGGATGAGTTTGCTCTACCCGAAACGTTTTTCCCAACATTATCATTGTTGCTGCATGAATTCCTGTTTTGGAGTATTTTAGCATGTAACGCAGAGTAAGGGAGGGTTAACTTAACGGAAGGGGGTATTAGAGATGCTACTTGTCAGTAACCATCATGTAGTTACTTGATAACACTTAAGAATCACCTGGTATACATTGCAAGTAGTTCGTACAACAGACAGTTACAATAAGTCTGAGTGCTGTCGTTTATCGATGCAGTACGTAGCAAGCACAAGTCTTACCAGCAATATCTTGAATACGCGATGCACAGCAGCTTGCTGGTTAGTCATGTCGAAAAGCTGGTACACGTAGTACGTACGAGTAATGTTAGTACGGAAAAAATGCGGCGAAATAAAGTACCCGGAGCAGTATTTATGGAACATGATTATAGGTTAACGGTCCGGACGTTGACGTAGCTAAGCTCCCAGAGGCAAACCTCAGGGAACATTGCCATAGGTACGGCAGACCACGAGCAAGCCTCAGGAAACGTTGCTGTAGGTTGATCACACATCTACCCGTAGAGTACATCTGTCCGTAGCATACGCATTGTGCCGTCTCGATCAGGTGATTGCCAGGCCCACCTCGATCACTCTTTTTCGCTCACCATCAGCTATCATCTGCTGAGCAAATACCTCATCAATCATCATATCGGCCTGGGGTCGCGGAACAACACCTTCTCTGCTAGAGCTCTCTGCTCTTACAGGCTCCACTAACCGTGGCCCTTTGTTTGCCTCAAATCATATATATAGGATGTGTCTTTATCGGGTCATCCGAAAGCGAGCCTCAAGCGTTCACCACCTAAGAGCTGATACACGCCACATGCCACCCACGTTTAGTAGGTTATGATCAATGGGTTATAGCCTCGAGAGCTTCAAAGAAAAATCAATGGTTATTAGTCGGACTAATAGTCAGTCGTGAAACGGAATTGACGACTTTCCGCCTTATTGGGTTTCCTTAACTGTAGGAAGGCTTTTTGTATGCGGGGTACATCTTTCAACGTGAATTACTGCGGGCCGCGGATACCCTCTCATGCCCTGTGACACTGCAGCGCACAGCGGGAGATCCACACACACGCACACATGGTGGAACAGCCCATCGCTCTCGACGATGCCGATGCGGTCAGCCCTGATGCACCTAATGCCAACGCTGAGGGCGGAGATCCCGTCGACAAAGATGTGGCTATTATCGGCCCGCGGACCACCTAAGAGAGTGTACGCGGCCGCGAAACAGTGCTCTACCGCGTGAAGCATGGGCAGAGGCGCAGCAAGCCGCTCAGATCCAACAACCCGCTGTGGAAGTTTTTCATGGTCTACCTCAAGGACTGGCTTACTGGCATAGCCGTGTGCAAGCTTCGCGAGGCAAACGGTGACTTCGCCGATGTCGAGGTTAGGTTCGGGTCCCCTACCCATTTGAGGCAGCATCTAGAAACGAAGAGGAAAGGGCATCGCGAGACCCTGAAAGAGCATGAGGCGCGTGGGGTGAGTAGCAAAGGCGGAGGCAGTGGCGGGGCCTCGAGCGAGAAGCATGCGGGAGCATCATTGCCTACATGGACGGCGTCAAGCCATTCACGAGCAAGATGGTTCGGTTCATCATCGACAGCTACCAGGCGTTTACGGTGAGCACACTATCGCATGTACAATACCTGGTGTAGTTGGTAACTTTGAACTATCTGATACCTGATTATCTCGTTAGTACGAGTAGACGAGCAGCCTCAAGAAATCGGCGACCTTTTAGCTGATGCTGTCGTTTTGTCCATATGTAGTGGACGGCCAGACTGACTGTCTAGACTAGACTAGTGTTTTGTGTGTACCATTATGTGCAAATTTTCCTCACCTGCCTGCACCTACCTGCAGGTACCCGCTGGTTGTATGCATAGCTGCTGCCACAAAATTCGGCCCTGCCCTCCTACGATCGTATGCAGCTTACAGCAGCTGCTTTGCCTACCAGTTGCTCCAGCATTTTGCAATGTTATTTTCTTGCTTACTGCCAGGTCTAACCAGGTAGGTATCTTGTCATATCCATCGTGCATATCGTATTTGGTTTTATTTTCATCTTCTGTATGTTGTACTCGTATGTAGACACGTATACAGAGGGCACCTGATGTCAAGAAATTCGGTCGTAAGAAAGTGAGGCTCGTTTTCTCACGATAACTAATAAACAAGAACGTCGACGGGAGATACAGTGCCCAGTAGTACCCAGACATGGGTCAACTCGCGTTTCTTAGTGTTGATGGCGGGCGCCTTCTGTATACCAGGTACCTGGTATACAACTGCTGTTAAATGTTGCTGTTGTATTTTTTGTATACCTGGTACCTTGTACCTGGTACCACGTACCAGTATAGAATATGATACCAATATTATACGTTACCTAAACCTCTTGAAAAAACTTTACACCCTCCCCCCTCCCCCCGTTTTTTTGTTTTTCCTCGCTCTAGCTTGCTTCAACACCCCACCTAGAATCGAAATCCGCCAGAGTACTAAGCACTTCCAAGCCTGGATATCGCCTCATTATCGTTTTAGAGCCGTCCATGCCGCTGCTACAATTCCCACCCCCCCCTGCCCCCAACGCCCCCTCCTTCCCCACCACCCGAACCATCGCCTAAACCTAGCACCACGCGTATAGCAAACCCCTACGTCTATGCAACCTAAAGCCCTCCCCCTCCCCCCCCTCCCCCACAAGAAGTATTTACAGTTTCCACTCACAAGTTGAGCTGCCCCACCTGTCCCTCCCTCCCTCCCCCCCTCCCGGCCCGTTTTTGATCAAAATCGGGCCCCCACGTCCTCAAAAACTCCGCCCTCCCCTCGCCGGTTATTCGACTTACAGGATTCACTTGATAAACTTACGCATTTCCTGCCACAGCTGTCAGATTTTGTTCCCCTCAGAAACGGGTTTTATAGTTTCCGCGCACAGACTGCCTAACACCATCCTGCTGACCCTGATAGCTACACTGTAGTTGCAAGGGGTGTCGCCGACGTAGGACACAGAACCCGTAATACGCGCTATCGGAGTATCACACACAGCTTGCAGAGATGAGTTTCGACAAAATATTCGATCTCACAGCTGGAGTGTATTTCAATTTTTATTATAGACTATAATACGATACCACGCCAAAATTACCTACAGTACCAGGTAATGCTTTGACATCTGTTGAACCGCACGGGCGTATATACCCCCGCCGACAGTTTCAAAGATGGCGTTGTTCGCGCCGTACAGGTCGAGGTGCTCGCTTTCAGGAGGGCCGGTGGGATGGTGATGTTCAACGAAAAGGTGGACAGCAAAGGCGTGATGAAGACGGTGTACAACAACCCGCTAGACATGTGGCGTAACAAGGCCACGGAGTCTCCGTACCTAGCACGGGTTGCCCGACGTGTTCTAGCTATCCCCGCCACACAGGCCCAGTCTGAGCGCATGTTTTCGAAGGCAGGGCTCACTGTGAACAAAAGGCGTGGTTCAGTTGACCCGGAGAACGTAGAATTGCTGGTTTTTCTCGCGTGCAACTGGACGAGTGTTGACGAACGGCAGAGTTTGGAAGAAATGCCTGGCTTGACGCTTGTCGTTTCTCCCTGCTGTGCGTTTGTGTTTCGCTTGAACTCGCTCGGTGTTTAGCTACGAGTAACAACGCATTGAGTGGTAGCGTTTTTTTTTCTCGGTTTGGCGGCCGGCAAGGAAAGTGGGGGCAGTATGTGGAGCTGGCGTCCACCCGATGAATCGTCTCAGTCTACGTCGAATTGTAGCTTGATTCCATTGGGTAGGTTGTTCCTAGTTTATTGTTCTTCATGTCGCTTTTTTTTTGTGGAAACGGTTTGACTTTCGTACCAAGTGTGACATTGAATAATCGATGGTTTGCCGCCGTCATCGACGCCCACGTTTCGCGTAAGGTTGGAAGAGACACTATTAATGAACAAATAACATCACGGAGGGATCCAAGATCTTTTCTTATGGGGATAATGTTTTCACCACTATCTTGATGATGATTTCACTTTTTCGCTCCTTTCCCTGCCAGGTAGCATTGCGACTCAAGCAGCTGATGTCACGTTCCTCTAGTCCGAGGTAGGTCTACCTGGTACTACACGGGTTGAAATTCTCGTTTTTGTCAATTTCTTAGGTAGCTGCAGTTTATTTTAGATATTTGGGCTTGAAACGTATGTGAATCTAGGTCAAATTGTTTGTGATTTTCTTGCATAAAATGAAGCCAAATAGCATATTTTTTGCTTCCGGCGGTGTCTTCAGCGGGGTCCTCCGGAGGCGCGTCCGGCGGGCCCTCCGGGGGCGCCTCCAGCGGGGCCCCCGCAGCCGGGGGGGGGGGGGGTTGGCTCGCTTCGCTCGCCCGACTCTAGCTGGTAAGTCGGCTGCCGAAGCTTACCGACTAAAGTCAGCTAGTCGGCTTCGCCGACTAGCGACTAGTTGTTAGTCGTGAAATGAAACCGAATCACAGCCCTAATAATTACGCATTCCATTGAATAGAAAAAGTGTTACCCTAGGTAATCGTTTTGCAAATTCTGTTTTATTTTCAAATATAATTCAAATATACAAGTCCTGGCATATGCTATCTTCCTAAAGAACTCCTCCTGAAATATCACCATTGTATTTGAAATGGGTCAATGTGGTTCCACGCACCACTGATGTTGTTACCGTTCAAAAAAGATCCGGCTACTGGCTCACGAATACCATCAATATCAGAATCTACGGGAGGAGGTGGTTTTCGTGAACGCTTCTGATTGATGGATCACACACTGATTTACTTGACTCATGCGACCGTTGTCAGCGACCGGTGTCACCAGGGAAGATCGGTCTCGCTAGTGATGGTATTTTGGCTTTCTGCTCTAATATGACACACAGGTCACTACTGTGACGAAATCAGGCACCCCCCTCCCCCCCCAAGAGATCGAGATGCCACCGCTTATCCTATTTTCCGCGACTTGACCCTGCATATGGTCACGTACCTGGACAGAACGCCAATCCAAGCACGATACTGAGGATGTACTTGGAGTCGTCTGAGTCACTGGAAATCGCCTTGAAGTACTTGGGAAGCAAGAATGTCACGCCGTAGTAGCTGGGGTGCAGCGGAGGGGACGGGGGGGATCAAAACGAGCTGACCTGTTCGAATCGTGTTGAACCCGTTCACACGGCGAGGCTGTCGTGGACGCGATTTTATCGTTGCATGACATACATTTGGAACAACCACAGCGTCTCTGTCGCCTGTTCGTGGTACGGTTGGCATATTCTAAAAGAACGATTGCCCACCCGATTCCGCGTTTCTCCCGCAAGTGTTCCCTAGAATCTTACCGTAGAGGGAACCATCTAGAACGCGTTTCTCATAGAGCTCATTCAGCATGTATATATGTGCCACAACCGTCATCACTCATACGGTAGCAGCGTAAACGTCCACCGTTCCGGCGGAAGACAGTACGCAGTTGTTGTTTGGGGTAAGCATGCTCCTGTACCAGTGCGTGCAAAACATCCTTTCTTTGGGGTTAAAAAGGCAAGTCGAATAGATCAGATTGTAATCCATGGCGCATACAATAGAAACGTGTGGAATCGTGCATCCGCCTCGGGATAATATCCGCTTTAAACGTACATATGACTCATCGTGCGCGTCGGAGTACGATAAAATATGCATAGTAGTAGCCACATTTCGAAGTCAGCATGCACAGCACATTAGAAAAATACTCCACAAAACCATGCGTGAACGACTTTAAAACGAGTCTCCTCTGGTTTTGGAAATCGTGGCTTTTCTGTTCGTTAAATCTTCATGAAAGAGCCATTCACGCATTTTTTGCGTGAAGGCAAAAACCTGCCCTCACGTAGAAAATGCGTGAAGGAAATTCAAGTTGGAGTTGTTCGTGCTTGTTGATCGAACCGCGCCCCTCATCGCCCTGGATACTCCAAGTATGACCGAGCTCCGCCGAGTGAGCAGCCCGGCACCCAGCGCAGCGGGTCGGGTATTCGAGGAGGCGGTGTGATTGACCCCGCAGATGTGCCTCGGGGCGATCTATCAGCTGGGCCCATGGTCCTACTCCAGTCGTTGACCTTGACCAAACCAGCAGTACGTACGCGGAGCACGCTCAAAAGGGACTCAAATCTTGGTGGAAAGAGGAGCAAGCAGCTGTAGAAAACGCATAATTGACGATTGAGGCACGGCGGGGCACCCGGTTGAAGAGCCTTCTTTGGATTGTGCCAGATTCTACCTTCGTTTCATTGTGTTTGACATTGCTTTTCAGGCAGATCACACCTTAGGGCATCGGATCCATATGTCCTCCTCAGCTTTCAATCGAATTTTTGCAAGGCAATTGCATTAGTTTACTCCAAACGTTTCTCGGCCGCTAGCACCGCTGACTCCGTGGAGATTCCCCGTCCTGCTACTCCTGTCTCGTATCTGGCCGCGATCAATCCAGCTCAAACTCTCACGCGTAAATCCGGCCACAGATGGAGGCAGAGGGTCGAAGGACTCTTTTCATGGATTTGAGTTTTGCGGCCATTTTGTTTCCGATTGACTTGAAAAAGCTTTTTCGAAATGGAGTTTCATCGACGACTTCGGTGTTTATTCATAATCCCAAAACTCCGATTAGTCTATACGTCAATGCTGATTTAGAAATGTGTCTAGTCTAGTAAGCTTGCGTTATTTAATATAACATTTCGCCTCGTAGGTGGCTGGTGACAACCAGAAACACAACGAAGAAAGCGGGTAAAACCGTCGACGGGGGCAGGGAGCCCAGTCCAATTCTGACACAAATATTCAATGGTGGGCGGCAGTCTAAGATCATTACTCAGCAGTTCACAAAAAAAACGTTCACAGCCTTCAAGATTTAGCCAACCCTCGCACCTGGTGTGTAGGAAGAACCAGATTGTCCAGCTGCCATATCAACCGGAGCGAGACCGGACGAACAAAATGCCACCACGATGGACCCAGAAACAGAGGAACATCCAGAGGCCACGCAAACGGCGTTAGCCAGTGTCTTAACACAACAGTGTGGGCTCGTCGAAATCAATTTTACACACTCGTACAGCAGTACCGCAGGTCACGCAAACCTTCGGTCCTCACGGGAGTTTACTCAGTCCATTCAATTACAAGAGTCCCAGCTGAAACGTCAAGTCCGCGGGCAAAGTTATTCGAAGCACTCGTACCTTGGACAAGACAATGCGTTCATTTACATGACGTCGAAACAAGGCGTGCTCGACCATAATTTGCTGTCGACATTCTATCCAGGTACGTATGTCGTGTAGTCCATCCTCCTATGCTGTGTTCTGACAAAATCAAATACCCACTTACACGGAAACCGTGGCTCTTCGTGACGTTTGCGTCCGGAACAGCTCCCACACGCCCCCAGCATGCTCCCCTTTCTCGGCTGGATCGATTGACTCAGGCTCAATTTGAAGCCTGATACGTTCTTCTTCGGTAGTCAGCTGCGATAGTTCCACTCCCAGCACGTTGGTCACTCCATTCACCCTCGCAATCTCCTCTATGATCTGTGGGACAAGCCCGCCGGTGCATCGGGTCAATGAGGTCAAACAATCGACCTAGTACACTGCCTGCCCGACCCGAGGCGATCTTGCGAATTGCTGCACGTCCCCGTAGCATTTGACTCAAAGGCAACGACCATTATCCGCCCGGTTCGAGGCAATATCACGAATTGATGGACGTCCCCGTAGCATTTGACTCAAAGGCCACCAACCTATACCCGTCACGAGGAACACTCCCGTATCGCAAGCGGTCGAAGCATCAAACACACGTTGCAAATATGAGTGTCGACGAAACCCTCGATCACCCAGCTGAAGTGTACTTTTGGTTTTTCTAAAATCGTCAATCGCGAGCAGAAAAGTCAGAAAAACGTGCAACAGTCTACGACCCACCACGCACATCGACAGCATCCCTGTGTTTCCCCACGAAACTCAGGAAGCGCGGGCTCTCCGGTAGAAGTCCGCAAGCAACAAAACCCAGAACCGTAACGCCGGGGACCGTTGAAAATCCCAGAATACACCGCCACATTTCCTCTTCTCGCCTGATCACGGACGGCAATTGTAACGGTATGTGTAAAAACGACCAAGAAACCATCGCATTTTACTGTTTTAGAGGGTGATACATTTCGTGCTCACTTGCGGAAGGCCTTGGCAACCCATATTAATATGTCGTGACTGCGAGGCATCGTCTTGTGATTAGATATAGGCGCTGAAGCTACAGTAACATTCACATGTTGGAATATGAATGCTCATTACAGCAGGGTAGGTAGAACACAGGTATCTGCATGCGCCTTGTTGTGCCAAAGAACCTGTATTCCACCAGTAGAGGTCGGCGCCACTGAAGCTGAAAATTATGGTACCCCTAGATTAGATTGAACTCGGCTCGGCAATGAGGAGAGCGCGGATACTCCATGAATGCGCTCGCTTACCCGGGTCCAAGAGCCCTGCTGAGGGCCAGTCCCACCACAGCCAAGAGTACGATGCTCATTCCCAAAATCACCCCGATTACGCGGCATATCACCGTCCCTCGTTGACTGGTTGGTAGAAACTCCGCGAGAAGTACGTTTGTTACGGGGATGTTTCCGCCTACACCGAAGCCCACGATGGTGCGCAAAACGATCATTGCGTTAGCGGACCAAGCAAACGCCGTGGCCAACCCTGCGACCACAAAGCAGATGAGTGATAGCAAGAAGGCTCTTTGGCGGCCGTGCTTGTCAGCGTAGACAGACCAGAAGATCGCACCGAAAAGCATCCCTTGTGTGATACAAGTGCAAGGATCAGAGGGGCAGCAAAATGGGGTGCCAAGTGGCGTCAGAGGACGGCGGATGTGTTGCAGATAAAGTTGTGGGGATGGTGGTCGCAATTATGCAAGTCTCCGAGCCATGTTGTTGTTGAAGCACAACCATACCGCGGTAAGGTTATTACGTTTGGGCTGCACCATGTTTGCCTGGTGAGGGCCCTCGACTGAGAAATCAGCATAACCAATACACTTACAAAACTTGTCGTGTTCACTAATCTACGTTTCCCACACGGCCAAGCCTAGGGGTGTTTTCAGCTTGATGCGCGTACAATGCTCATATCAAATTTCGGTCTTGGACAAGGTGTAAATACACTGAAAAAATATACCCCCCCCCGTCCACGATGTAACGACTTTTTGTGACAGGGCCAACTCGTCGATATGAAACTTGCGGCATTTCGACCCTAGCCGGTGTTTACCGCGATGGGTCAATTTGTCGCGAGAACATTTTTTCGAAGCGTGTGGACCGCCGAGACCCAGTGAAGAGCAATAAAGATCCACTACCGCATACATGCATCGAATCAGGAGTCACTTCGTGCATTAAGGAAAACATCGTCGAATCTATAACGCACATTTTGCCCGTCAGTAGAGTAGAGGTACCACTGTAGCCTACAGCCACGTTTCAACAGTACGTTGTGATTTCTTGCATGTATACTGATAGTTATGGTTGCAGCCATACGCTTTCAGAGCATGACGGTGTGGCAAAGGATCTTGGGACAAAAAAGGGTGGTTACATCTGTTGATAAGCATGGATACAGTGATAAGTTGGCGTATGCGTCAACCGACCTCTTCAAACGACAACAATAGACATTGTAGCAGGTACATAGTGAACTCTGGATTTCATACCTCAAGTATGTAATACTTATTTCAACGGAATCATTAATCGGCAACAGTGTCGCAAATACGTTTACCCTATCCGCACCTCTGCAACTGGTCGCAAGCACGGTCGCCAAGGACACAAGCGCTGGCGATAAACTTTGCCCATGCCCTTCAACTCCCACGGATATCGGAAATACTTGTCTGCAGACCGTCACTTACCAGATAAAGGTATCGGTGTAACTTTATCAATGCAGTGAGGAAGAAGTGATAAAAGTAAAGAGCAACTAACACCGAGACAAACCGTACCTCTTCGCTGGTGTGTTCTTTGCCCCCGGTCCCCGGTTCCCCACTGGTTTGTGGTGGTGTACTAGAATTCGATGGGCATACTCCGTAGAAAGAACAAATCAAACCCCAACGCGCACGCAAGTTTGCGGCAGCAACAACGACCCTGCTGCGCACGAGTTCCTAGAAACGATTACGCTGTATTTCGATGCGAGTAGTAAAGCATAACTCAAATTACTACTCCTGCGGCAGCGCTTTTTGAGTGCGCCCTTCGTAATGTGGCAGTCAACACCTCCTGTGCCCAGCTTTTTCCTGTTGAGTCAAACAAGATTTCAAACAAGTTCACCATACCATGCGACTGAGAAAAAAAAAAGACGTGTAACACGCGTCCGCATTCTCAGCCGGCTGAACCCGACGCGCGTGAAGGAGGCTGGATCAGCGCAAAATCGCCACAAAATAAAGCGTGTGGCAAGCGTAGAAGCTTTTTTACACTAATAGACTCTCGCCACTGCCCTGCCGCGTGTCACCACTTCTAGATTGCAGCGACAGTCATACCTTGTCCCGGTTATGGCACGCTGTGGTGCCTGCTACCCAAACTCGAGCGGAAGATAATAAACGAAGATCCAGGAAATATGGGAAAGGATAACGGCGGTCACAAGCACGACCCCATCCACGGTGGTGCCGACCGCCGCGACGGAGGTGGCAATTGGATCTGAGGAGATTGACCGACGCGACTGGGACGCCGGTGACGACTGGAGGGAGGGGGGAGAGGGGTCAAGAGGACCCCTCTCATAATGGCACAAGGAAGAGCGCGGCAAGATCTGACCCTGAAGACCGGGGATTGGTCCTCGAAGGGGCCATCCCCGGGGCTAGTGTGTTTGGATCGCACAGACACGCCCTCATCGATGGTGGTTTGGAGTACCGGAAGGGCTGTGGAAGTTTGGGCGAGAAGAAGGGGCGCCGCGACGGGTACGCTCCCGGCGATAAGGGGGGGAAGGGTTGAGCCGCGAACGAAGTTCCTCTGGTAGCGCCCCATGGGCTAGTCTAGGACGGTTGAACCCTGGAGATGCCACATTGTTCCTCGAAGGGCCGTGAAATTGGCGTTGAGGGCGAACCAACAATAGTAGTTATCGCAACAGTCGGGCTCACCCCGATGAATTCCTCGAGCAAAGTCATTTCTGCGAGATCCGTTGCAGATCCCCATATTCTCGTCCATACGTACCGATGGGTTGGTCGCTTCCGTCGATTAGGCGCCTCCAGTGGTGTAGGGGACCCCCAACGATGTGCGTGCCTGTAGCAGTTGCCATCCCACTCGATAAAGTTGGGGTTGATCGCTTTATGCCCATTCCTGTGGTGTTTTCTTCTCGGTCGGAACACGAATGTCGTGGCGGTTCACATACCCGTCGCTGCGATGTTGCATCACACCGACGTACACCCCCATCTCCCTGGGTTCGTCGTCGTGGCGACGGAAATGGACCACGTCAATCGTGTAGTAGCCTCCCCGTGGCCTTGATAATTACAGTCGCACCACCGTTGGGGGCGTATCTGAGTCGGCGCATCCCCACGCCCTCGCTGAGTCCCGGGCAATCGCGTCGCCCCCCCGCCCTTGTTCCTGGATGCTTGTCCATGAAACCCTGTCTCTCGCCCGACGTAGGGCGAAGACTCGTCGCGCCGGTCTACACCTCCGTCATTGCGCACCCTTCCTCCGTAACTGGTGGTGTAATGCGTCGAAGTGGATCATCTCCACGTTTTCTGTTTTACTGCCCTTGATGTCAGGAACCTACTCCTTCGGCGGGAGAGTGCCTGTCTTGTTATCCTTCCCACCCCTCCGTGGGCCCGTTGGTGGTGATGCTCCACCCCGTCTTTGGATTATAGCGTTTATAGACGATTCTGTCGGTAGGAGCGTTGCCGTCGTGTCGTCACCCCCATCACCTTGCCATGCTTAGCCGGTCGCGTAGCCCTCCCCCCCTCCCACTCTATGTGCTCTTGCCCATCGTGGTGGAACCTCCCGTTGTTGAGACTGAACCTCCAGTGTAATGATTTCCTTGCCCTTCGGCGAAGGCGTACACCACGCCCGAATTCGTCCTCCACGGGACGGGGTGTCTCCGAAGCTGTGGTCAACTCCGAAGCCCAGCGACCGCGCCCGTCGCGACCATCGCCCCCCCCCCGCCGATGGAAGCGTGCACATTGGGTTCAAACCTCCGGCCCCGATAACGAGGCCCTCACAAAATATTCCCAGCATGTACAGGGTCGAACCGTACTGCGCCGGCCCCTCCGCCTCTATGAACAAAGTCCTGGTTTGTGACCCAAGTCCGCCCCCACGCTGCGTGGAGTGATACCTTGGCAGCAAACGCCCCCCGTGCCCCAGTTCTAACGACTGTCGCGGCGCTCTAAACCACCGTTGGCGGAATCTTCACCGTGGGTTACGTAGCCCCAGATTTGGCTCCTTCGAGGACGGGTCTCCTGGCTGCCGCGCAAGACCTTTACGCGCTTGCACCTGGACCGGTACGAGAGGGCTCCTCTTCAAGCCCGAAGCCCCCTTACTAGTCGACCCTGCCCCTGTTGCCACTGCCGTCACGACGGTGTACGCACCGGTTGGTACGTTCATACCCGTGTAGGTAGTGAAACGTCAGCGTTAGAGGTTCGCGCACAGGCACCAACGGCTTGGGGCACCCTACCCTCGTGCCGGAAATCTTCAGGTCGAGTAACTCAACGTCGTAGGTGTTCAAACACACAATCACTCACGCTCTGCCAGGTATGCAACAAAACAGCACGTCGCAAAGGCAATTTACTGGTCCCTCGCATCAGCGAAATTTGATACACCACCAGGGATGGCAACGAAATTGCGTATCCCGAAAGCGAGGAACGTTCAAACGCATATACTCGGGGAGGGGTTACAATATGCTAGGAAGTCATATTCCATGTTGATTGCACTACCAACCAATGCGGTCATCGCCTTCATCGTTCTGGTGTTGTATTGTACCATATGCCGGCTCTTTGGGGATGGCAACAGCGTAAGTTCGCAAAACCGCACGTGCAGCGGGTAATACTCTCACCAAGGAAACCAGAGCCGCCCACAATCCCTTTGGTGATGCTATCCAGCTCAAACGTGTGCGCAATGTCGTCGACCACGAAGGCAATGTTGAAGCTCTCTGTTGCACTGACCATCCAGCCCTGTAGGTTTTGGAACACGGGAGAAAGACAGCAGCAGTTACGCGATATGCATCGAGTTTGGTTGTTTTCTCCCTCATCGTTATACCATACGGTTTACGACATGAAATACATCGGGGAGATCTGTTTTACATCTCCACGCAAGCAGTTGTCGCGTCATTAAGCCATGGTGGCTCCATGTACATCATTACACAATGCACTATGTACACAACTTCCCTTCCTGCGTGGGGCGGCAGGAATCAATGACGAGCGAAGGGCGAGTGCGGCAAGCAAGTGTGGCAAAAACAAACGAACAAGCCACACCTTTTTATATTAGCTTTCCGAAGGCCACTTGGGACATCGACCTGGATGCCACATGCTTCGTATCGTGCTGCTTCCCATGAACAACGGGAGGGAATGCCGGCTTCCGATTATAATGAAGAACTGGCAAACGTGTGGGAATTTTCCACTGTTTTTATCCTGAGCTTAATCGAGACGCAAACAAAACATACGTGATAATATATGGTAGGTATTGATGTTGGCAGTACCTCATATATACTGGCCAAAACCAAATCATGTTTTTATTTGTGAGTTTTAATGCTGTCAGCACCAGAGTCCCAGTCTCCCCGCCACAGCCTGGGACAACCATAGGGGGTTGCTTATGCATGGAGACGGGAGTTATTGGACTTTCGACCGGCCCGAAGAGGTGCAGAAACGAACGGCAAAGGAGGCCAGCCGTAGCAAATTTGATTTCCAAAAACTTGCTCGAGGTAATGGTGGTGGTGAAAACAGCTTTCCTTATGATAGAAATGACGGGACAGAGACTTCGTAGAAGAGGAGAATCAGTTCTGCTGAGGCCGGATAATGAAGCAGCAGTGACATGGTTAAGGACGTGTCGCGGAGGGTGTAATTGTGCATGCCCGCGGTCGTGTGACCATAGACCCGCGCATCCCTTGCTATGCCGGGCCGGACCACGTCGGGTTATCACCAACCAGGCCGACATTGCTTGCACCACGCGCGAAGCGCCATGAGGTTTCCGGCGAGCCGCATGAAGGGTGAGCTGGCCCATTTCAAAAACCGCTCGTAAGACGGACTTCAGGCACCTTGCGCCTACCTTCTTACCCATGAATGGCAGCACCAATGAGTTACTTTGTTTTCTGGTGTGGCCACCCCAGAGACAGCATTTGGTATTACTATGTAACTGCCTCGTGGGTGCCTTACCATATTCGCCCTACATGATGCGATCATTTCCCTTGTGTGGAGTTAGGGTCCTTTACCCCGCACAATATGATCCACTCGATAACCATCAGGGTGACCGCCAACAACCCCCCCAGAAAAAAACGATACCCTGGTTGTCTAGCTCACGCAGTGATAGGCGTGTGTGATAGCGTCGTTGCCAACCAACGTCAACCCTTATGTACATGTAATGTTTTACAGCGTCGGTGCCAAGTGAGGCCAACAATCATATATATATTTATATATATATATATATAAATGGGGGGGGAGAGACGAAGACGAGATTAAGGGTGTTGATGAGGATGGTGGAGACATTGGAAGCCATGGGAGGGTGGGGCGCTTTCAGTTACGGCATTTTCGGGTGGTCGATAATGAGTTGCCAGGCGGTCTGACTAGGTGGGAAGAGGGGCAGATTCCCCAGAAACCAAACGCAGAATGTACCAGAATTGCTTGGCAGGTGCAGGTGTTGCAGGTGTTGGGAATGGGGGAGCAGCTCATGTGTTCTGAGATATTGCGAGAGGGTACGCGGTTAGAGGCGAATTGGGGGATATGAGTGAACTGGAAGTCTTTAGTCGGGAAGGGCTGCTGGGTACGGAAAGACATGGGGGGGGATGGAGCTAGTAGAGTTCGTTAAGTTTATGAAGTACAGTTGCGCAATGGAAGGGAACAATGGAGTCTCCATCATAGTAGGCAAGTTGGTGGAGCTCAGTTTCCACCATGAGCAGTTCGTGGTGCCGTCAGTGCCCATGATTAACGCATTGTTTACATCGGTTTGGAAACGTATCAAGACGGCACACTGTTGAAAGTATGAACCTTGGATTCAAATCTAAGTTAATGCGCAGTTTTTTCACACGAATAAGATATGCAGTTGAATTTTACGTTGAATCTTACCTTGAATCTTCGGTGGAACCTAGATGTAAACGTAGATTTGAGTATTTTAAGGTTGTTCGTTGTCCCGGTATTCTACCGGACTACGGGCATTGTTCCGTGATGATCAAGTGGTGATGCAACCCACCATAATCACTCTCCCTTCTCTCCCTTCTCTCCCTGCTTCCCCTTTTTCTTCTTCTCTATTTGGCCTCAAGCGCTATTTCAAAAATATCCATTTTCCTTTCTCATCACAAGTGATATTAACAGACGCTTTGGTGCCACCTCTGCATCTCTTCGCATAGAAGACAGAGCCTCCACACAACCATAGTGTTCACAGGCTATAAACAGGTTATGAGCCTTCGACGTTCCATGTAAACATTGATCGGCACCAAGCGACATCTCATTGAAGTTTGTCGCATCTTACCGGGAAGTTTGAGAGAAACCTTTATTAAGCCGGCTACAGCATCAGCATCAGCATCAGCGATCAGCATCAGCATTAGCATCAGCATCACCGATCAGCATCAGCATCACTATGGGAGTCCACGAAAGCAGATGATGCGGTAGACAAGCTCGTTAGAGCTCTTAACGGCAAATTTTATGGGCTAAAGTTCGACATATGGAAACGCACGGCCCAGTCCGTGAAAGGTATGCGTCATGCCGGGATCTCTGATATCCTGAAAGGTCGACCTTGCCCCGAGCCCGACCTAATTGTTCCACGTCCATCTTCGAGAATAAGTAGGCCTTCATGAGCTGTAACTTGCAGCCAGGCCGCTGACGAAACGGACCCTCAGTCCGGGGAAACACCCCCGGCTGATACGGCAGAAAATGTACAGCCGGACGCAGGGAGTACTCACGTGGACACGGCGCATCTGCTACCATCATCTTCAGGATATTCTACACTCCTAGCCGCAACATCAGTATTATGGTCCACTGATGACAACATCTCGAGTTGGGAAGACGTCAAGCACTGGCACCGCGACAATCTTCTTCCCTTCGACTTCTTGTTCCTGAGCACATCGGGAGCTGCGGCAAGCTTTCTCCTATAATTCAAGCCGAAACGAGGTGAACTTGTGAATGAGAAGGCTGCTTGGGATGGTATGGTTAGAAAATATCAAAATTCCACCCGCCAACTTGGACGTATACTCAAACAACAACTAACGCATATGGTCATGACGGATGGGCAAGACCTAGACGTGTTTATAAATGAAGTATACTATTTACGGGATGAATTAGTGGGCATGGGAGAGGTATTCAACGATGACAGCATGTTGGACATAGTGCTGGAAGGACTCACGAATGAATACCTACATTTGACACTTGTGCGCCTTTTCCAGTATCGTTCGTTTTTAGGCGGGAAAGCGTAGTATTTGCCTGACGAATTTTGATTTCACTTGGTTTTTCGGATCTTCCTAGGGCTCCAGCACCTTTGTGTGACCACGGACTCTAGATTTTTGACAAGAGTTAATGTGAGAAAACAACAACCTGCAAATAAAACATAGCGCCGAAGCAGATGATGACTTCACACTCGACGAGCTGTGATAACAATGCGTAATATGTACCCGAATAGAGCTACAATGCGAAGCGGGCCTTTGCAAAAAGCGAAGGGGCGTGAATCTGCTATGGGAGTCACGTCAACACCCTCAGCAGTAGTGACCTGTTCACACTGCAAAAAGCCAGGCCATCGATTCCGAAATTGGTTCAAACGCAAGGGAAAGATGTCGAGAAAGAAACTTCCCCCGACACCTCGAAAGAATTCGTGGTGTAGCCTGCATAATACCGATCGCCACGATTATAGCGATTGTCGGTCTCAAATGCGGGACGACAATATATATCCCGTCGCCCTTGTCCTGGTCAACAAAATGGCCGGCATAATAACAACCGCAACGCTTACGCCATAACCGCCACAGATCCACTTCAACAACGCAAATGGAAGCTTACGTTCCAGAGATACATGCTCCATCCACTACTACTGCGGCTGCGACTACAGCAGTTACTTCTACGCCCTTCGCGACTCCTTCCTGCCCATCCTCTCCTCCAGTTGGTATACGATGTTCTTTCATCGTCGCACCTCCGATCAGGATCGCCGCGCAGCCCGTCGACTTTTCCATGACCGCGGACAGCGGAGCCTCTAGCCACTTCATCGACAATCAGCCTCGACCGGGCATAGAAAATAAAATGAAGCATCCAATATCTATATCGGTACCCAACACCTACGCGTAACCTATAGCCTCACCACAAGCGGAAGAATGCGAACCTTCAACGACCTCTGCTCGAAGATCAACGACTTCAGCACGGAGAACTCCTTCTAAACTCCAACAACTTGAAGTCACAACTACAACTCCGGCTCGCAAGACCGCCTTTGACCATAGCGACGGCCTTGTAAATTATCTCAGGCAACCTCCATGATCGCAAAAATCATTGCTTTATGGAGTTCCATACAAGATTGCGGCGTTTCATGAGAAAATTAAGCCTGTTTCCGGTTCTGCCGTGCGCTATCGGACTTCTCAATCACCGACAAACCGCGATGTACCGAGGACGGAGAAGCGTGTTACGCACAATCGAATAAGCAATGTACCGACAAACGATTGGCCTGTTAAAATTCAGCTACAAGACGGCAATGGACCGGGGAAGAACAAGGCCAACTTACACATCGCATCACAACCTTTCTCCCCGTTTCTGCCTAAGCGCTTCTTCAGCCTTCCTTTACCTCCTATACAAATGAGCGCCATCAACAGCTACCCGAACGGCAATCCCGTCAACGATCGGAGACAGTCGCTGGAAAGGTGGGTACGGTTGAAATTGATACTCAAGTAGAGAATATTACTTAGTGCAGCAGTTCGTTGTCAACTATAAGTTACAACTGCTCGCCAGCTACGTAATAGTAAATATGGAACTATGGGTCGTATGAACTTAATTGAACGATTGTACAGCAATAAGCTATGTTCTACCGGAAAATGCGTACGAGTATATATTCCAGCATTGAGGAGTAAAGGCTCACAAAGACTGTCAATCTTATGCTCTTCGGCGTACGATTAGTATCAGACAGTTTATCGTCATATATGTGACCTAGGATCATATTGAAGTGGCATGGTTAACTTACAGCAGTGACTTCTGTTTGGTTTTTCTTTTCCAGGACATCGCTCAATGATGGACTGTAATTAAACCCATCATATTTTATTACAGAACTATCAGTACTCGTAGTTCTATCTGCTTCCTATTTTTTTTGTTTTTGCAGAAGTACGTAAGTACATGAAACAAACAACTGAATGGTGAGAATGTTTTATTTTGCCATCATGGATACTTGTCCACGATTCTCTTTATTCGTCTAGTATTGTTCATTTTTTTTATACAATTCAGGAAGCGTGTTTAAAACCCAGTAGACAAATCTGCGCGTTTTATCTTCTAGGGTATTTATTGCTGGTAATTACACCAAGCTTAGTTTTTTATAGGTATATTTCCTTGTCTTGTAAGGTTTTATTACATTTTATTTTTTAGAAATGTGTAAATAACATGGATACATCCATATTGCCGTGGTTGATACACCGGGCTGAATATGAGACCCATTTGTTTTTGATTATTTCACGAATTTGCTGTTTTAAGTATGAGGCTTTTCTAGCAGTCTGACTTGGCATTTTGAGGGCGTGTTGAGAGTATGAACCTTGGATTCAAATCTATGTTAACGCGCAGTCTATTCGCACGAATAAGATATCCAGTTGAATCTTACGTTGAATCTTACCTTGATTCTTCGGTGGAACCTAGATGTGAACGTAGATTTGAGTATTTTAAGGTTGTCCGTTGTCCCGGTATTCTACCGGACTACGGGCATTGTTGCGTGATGATCAAGTGGTGATGCAACCCACCATGATCACTCTCCCAACTCTCCCTTCTCTCCCTGATTTCCCTTCTTCTTCTCTCTTTGGCCTCAAGCGCCCTTTCCAAACAATCTTTTCTATTTCTCATCACAACTGATCTTAACAGACACTTCGGTGCCATCTCTGCATCTCTTCGCGTAAAAGACAGAGCCTCCACACAACCATTGTGTTTACAGGCTATTCACACTAACTTGCAGATGGGTGGTCAGCATCACAGGGAGTGAGAACGCCTTTGACGTTGGAGATGCTGACGGGGATGCAGGGGGGGTTCAGGCATGGGGAATAGGTGGGAGGGTGTTTTGGAGGCGTCCGGCATTGTTTATTCATACTGCAGCGGTCCGAAGTTCTTGCCAAAGGGAAAGATGTGCACCATGAAGTAAACGGTTTGCGAAGGGGGAAGGTGGCGTTTTTCAGGGATAACGAGCAGGCCGAAAGCAGAGCATACAAACCAAAAACTGTAGAACTGCGGTTCAGGGGATCGAACGGGGACAAAGGAGAAAGGGAGCGGTCTTGATGAGTACAAGGACAGGGCTCGGGGGGAGAACAGAAGGAACGACTGTGGGTCTATTTTAGAGAGCTTTTGTAAATATGTACAATAACGAGGAGTTGACGGAGAACGCCCCCGTAATGTCGTATTGGGAGAGGGGTGGTTGGGAGGCATGGTTCAGGGGGCGGGCAACCCCATGCATGAAGGGGGGTATCGCTGGCGTAGGGGAGATATGGGGGCAGGAGTTGAAGGGAGCAAAGTCAAGACCGATTCCAGAAACCTTCGCGTTGAGGTCAGGGATAATAGGCGGGGCGACAAGGCTTGGCCGCGACAAGGGCGCCGCAGAACATGAAAAAGAAAGAAGGAAGGTGCTCGCCGGACGCGCTTATGGAAGACGTTAGGGCGAACATGGACGACCCGGTCTGGGCGCCAGAGGTGTTGGAGCACGGGGCAGGGGAGTTTGAAGCACGGCTTGGACAAGGCACCAGATGGGGCGGAATGGGATAAGTACACTCGGCCCAGTAACGTAAGGACCGCTTGAGGAACTGCTATAAGAACCAACACGGTCAGTATATATATATATCCGGACGGAGAGGGGGGGAAATCGCGGTCTCGTGCTGGGAGGCGTCTCACTAGCGGAGCACGACCAGTAGGTAGGTCGGCCACGTTAGGTTTGTGCAGGTGAGGGGGAGTAAGCGAGAGGGGAAGGGGAGAGAGCGGCCTCCCCTTCCCCTGCTCCCTCCTGGTATTGAAGATAGAGGTATGGGAGGCGTACGCATCCGAGGGGGGCGGCGTGGGAGGTGCAGCCCTCCCCCCCTCCACACACCATTTCGGCTTATCTAATTAAATCTCAAGTATCATTCGTGGAAGTGAAAACCTAAAGGGGACGGTTGTCGTTGAGGCAACCTAGTGTTTGAGGGTAACGGGTAGAAACCGAGAGCTGTGGAAGAACGAAATTTCAGGGTTCCGGGTTTTCCATGTATGACAGCGGGATGTTTGGTAATGAGAAATAATATCGAAACATGAAAGTTCCACGTGATTTTGAGGCAGAGAGATATACCGAAATGTCAGATGTCAACAAACAACTGTAGAGCTGTGTGAAGCCAAGAATCGCCGGTGCAAAGTGTTGACCAAGGCGAAATAAGCTAGGGAGGTTATGCACGGCCTAAAGAGGACCGTGGCACCGGGCAACAGGAGTCAGGGGGTCGTCAAGTTGTGTTTTCTCACCCACCCTTTCACAAATTTCCCCGAAGGATGGGCAACCAGAAGAAAAGTGTGACGCAGTGGTCGATTAGTGATGGCATACTCCTGATGGTACTGGCCGTTTGAAACGGGATTATTACAGTCAATCATTTGGCCTTTGTGGTGGATTCCCGATTGCACGAACCGTTTGAAACGGAACAACCCGAACGCACGCGTAGATGGTGATCGTGCAGTGATGGCATAATCCCCATCGCACAGGCCGTTGGAAAATGTAATTATCCCGCTTAATAATCGTTTAGCAATCGTGGAAGGTTCCCAGTATGAACGGGCTGTTAGAAGCAGAACTATCCGGAAGTGCAATAACATAGTGATCGGTCAGTGGTGGCATAATCCCGATCGCTCGAGCCGTTGGAAACGGAAATCGCTACAAGTGCACCCATGATCGTTTGTCAGCCGAGGTAAGTCCCTCACAGAAGCGGGTAGTTTGAAACAAAAAAAACACCCGAAAGCGCGGGCAAGGTAGTGGTCGATTAGCGGGGATTTTGCCGGGCGCACGGGCCGTTAGAATCGGAATCACGGTATGATAATACAAGTAGCGTGTCACGAATTTATGTACTGTTTGGAAGTATTGTAATTGTGGACCGCAAAGATGAATGATGACGTCTCGGGATCGACCCAAAACATACTGAATGGTAGTTGACATAAATATTCAATAATCGTACATAGTTTCACCGCAGCACAGACCGGTCGTCTGTCCCCATCACTATTCGACCCGTCCGGAAAAAATCCGACATTTCGCGGGCCCAGCATAAGCAGCCCTTGATATTGTAAACTGCTATTTGCATTTCTTTTTTCGTTTCCTGCGGGCATTAGCTTGTACGTCGGCCCTTACTCGTCCGTCGACGGGCTGCTGAACACATATCTACTAGCGTGTGGATAGTTCCCCGCTCCGCTGAGTCATCCTACCGAAACGATTGCACTCTTTGAGCCATATGGTGCTTGTATCCTTATGGTGTTTTTGGCCATTTGAGCTCCTCGGGTGAAGAACTACCGATTAGCCCGAGGCTGGGGTTCAAGTAAAGCCCCCCAAATTATCTCCCCCACGAATGCCACTCGCAATATCTAGTCGAAGAGTGGATATTTAGCATCGTACTGACCTCCATGACCAGTGGAAGAAGGTGACATTGCCAGATTTTTTTAACGGCCCAGGGCTGTCTCTGGATGCGAAACTCGTATCGACCAATGACAGGTCTTCAATATTTTCAATACAATATTCAGGCCTTTTCTATACGGGGGTTCTTGGAATAGTGTTGGGGTGTTTTTCCAAGAACCGTGGAGTGCAGCAGGCGTTCGCTGCCTCGGTAAGGCATGCTGCGAAGCATGCCCTGGCAGGTTGGTAGCGAGTGGGGGGGGTCTTTATGCCGGGTGTACGGCCAGTCTCACCCTCACGGAGTGACACCTTCTTGCTGCTTCGTGTGGCCGCGAGGCTTAGGCGTGGCGGTAAAATTGGGTCGTACGTGGTGCGTAAGGCATGGTCACCTAAGATCCGCGCATCGTTTTAGGCAGCAGCCGCGCAGCAGCAATACTTAGTCGGGATGCTCGTGCGCGGAGGCAAGCGCCAAAACGAGCCACACTGCGGCGCAGTCTTGGTTTGCGTGGAGGGAACTGCGCCGGCAGGAGGCTGGATTCAACGACGGAGGATGAGGTCGACTGACCGTCGACGGGCGGGGAGAAGACGGATTGAACTCTCCCTGAACGAGAACTTTTGTTCTTCAGATCAGCACCGCAAACTGCCAGGAGCGTTTTGTTTTTGGGGACGGCGGTGAAGGGGAACCGATTGGAATTGAGCGTCAACAAGAGCCAGTGCGAATGAGCGGGTGGGGTGAGCTAAGGCGACGAGCGGCCATGCAGAACCACAGCAGGAGAATGGAACACGGAGACCCACAACCCGCACGCACATCATCATCACGACAGCAGCAATCGTCTCTTTTCAGGGTTTTTTTACGAGGCAACAGTACAGCATGTTACTTACGTCACAGATTTTGTAGAGTTTGTAGAGATGTATATCCTTCATGGGGAACGACCTCCCGCAACTTTCAATTTTCAGGCACGGGCGTCGTAGCTGCGCTGCAACCTGTCAGATAACCCGGGAAGACGGGGCGATCATCGATATCTGTCTACACTAGGTGTTTTCGTTTGGTTCGATTGCTCTGATTTTACTGCATGCCCGCGGGTCATCACTCTGACAGCACTCCAGACAGCAGGCGCGTTCGTCTGTGCTCGCGATTACCGTGCGGTTTATACGGAGCAGGCAGCCAAACTGCTGTAGCTTGTAGCCCCGAGTTGGTTGGTTGTGGGAACGGGGGAACTGTAGATGCCGGAGTTGAGTAGATACCCGCGGCCATGTGAGTTCAATTTACCCGTTAGATCATTTCACTTGTTCGTCGCTTTTCTCGTACGGTGCGTTTTAAGGGGGGAAAGCGTACTATTTTCCGGACGACTTTTGATTTCATTTGGTTTTTCGGATCTTCCTAGGGCTCCAGCACCTTTGTATGACCACGAACTCTTAGATGTGTGACAAGAATTATTGAGAGACAACAAAAACAACAACAACAGAAACAACAACAACAACGACAACGACGACAACGACGACAACAACAACAACAGCAGAAGCAGCAACAACAATAACCACACTGTAGAGCCATCAAACTTTTCCCGGCGCGGTCTTATCAAACATATATGCGCACATATTGAACTGTCCCGCCCCCCCCCCCCCACACCTGATCCCTCTTCTTTAAACGCCCCACTTGAAACAAAAATCTGCCATAGTAGTAAACACTACCAGCCAGCTGATATTACATCAGTATCTTTCTAGACATCCATGCCGTAGCTCCTATTCATTTCAGCCCCCCTCCTCTCCCTTTTCTTATTTTTCTCCCCACTCTTTTTTTCAAACGCCCCACCTACAATCGAAATCGGCCAGAGTAATGACCGCTTCCACGCAATTGATATCACGTCATTGTCTTTCTAGCCATCAATGACGTAGCTTTCATCCCCCCCCCCCCCCCCTCCCAAACGCCCCCTCCTTCCCAACGACCCGCACGATCGCCTAGACATAACAAACATACATATATGCGTAATACGCGAGATCGGAGTATCACACACAAGCTTGCAAATGATTTTCAACCATATCTTCGATCTCGCATCTGGAGTGTATTTTATTATTATATGTGACCTAAACCTGTTCAGAACCCTCCCCCCCCCTCCCTCCCCCCCCCGCCCCTCATCCCCGCCCCCCCTTTTCTTTCTGTTCCCGCTCCCTCTTGTTCAAACACCCCACCTAACGTCGAAATTTGCCAGAGCAATAAACACTTCCACGCACTTGATATCACCTCATTATCTTCCTAGAGCCATCCATGCCGCTTCTTCACTTCACTCCTCCCCCCCCCCCTTCCATCAATGCCCCTTCCTTCCCCACCATCCGCAGCATCGCCTAGACCTAGCACCACGCGTATAGCAAACCCCTACATATATGCGACATGACTTTAAAAGAAAAATCTTTCGCCCCCCTTTCCCCCCTCCCCCCCCCCCCACCCCGTCGAACGCTTTGCCCTCTCCTCACTGGTTGTACGACTCACAGGATAGGAGTTATAGTTGCCACGCAAAAACTAAGCTGTCCCGCCCGTCTCCCTTCCCCCCGGCTCCCTTATGATCAATCCCAGGCCCCAAAAATCCGCCCTCCCCTCACCGGTTATTCAATCTACATGATTGACTTGATAAACCGATGCATTTTTATCCACAGCCGTCAGATTTTGTCCCTCTCAAAAACGGGTTTCGTAGTCTCCGCGCACAGACTGAACAACATCACCCTGTTGACCCTGATGGCTACACTGTAGTTGTAAGGGGAGTCGCCGACCTATATCCTTAATGAGGACACACAACTCGTAATACGCGAGATCGGAGTATCACACACAGCTTGCAAATTATGAGTTTCGACAAAATCTTTGATCTCACAACTTGGGTGTATTTTCATTTTTACAATATTGTTCCCCGTAGTTCCGTTATCTTTTCGTTTCTTTGTTCCTCTTTTCCACGTGACTTGCGACTGCTGTCGTGCGTATGCGTAGTGATATACACTACGTGCAGTATATACATGCGTTAGATTTTTTTTGGGGGGGCAAGTGGTATAGTCAGCTCTTCCAGGCGCGAGTAGCGAGAGGTATGCACCAGTATGGACCTGGTACATTGTGGGCTGATTGCCTATCAAACTTTGACATGTTTTTGGTGGATGCAAGAATAGGTCAGCTGTGATGTAGTCTATGCGTGTAGCACCTTGACTTTGTTTATGTTTCGCCCTGGGGTGTTCCTCAACTCCATAGTGACTGGAGACTTCCCTCTATGAGCACGGACTTCATTATGCGAGTTGATTGGAAAACAACAACGACAACAACCACAACGACAACAGCAACAACAACAACAACAACAACAACAGCAACAACAACAACAACAACAACAACAACAACAACAACAACAGCAGCAGCAGCAGCAGCAGCAGCCACAATGACCGCACTGTAGAGCAATCAAGTTTTTCCCGGCGCGGTCTTATCAAACATATATATGCGCACAAATTGAAGTTTCCCGCCCCCCCCCCTCACCCGATCCCTATTAAACGTCCAACCTAAAACCAAAATTTGCCACAATAGTAAACACTACCAGCCAACTGATATTACGTCAGTATCTTTCTAGACATCCATGCCGTAGCTCCTATTTATTTCAGCCTCCCCCCTCTCCCTTTTCTTTTTTTTTCTCCCACCCTTTTTTTCAAACGCCCCACCGACAATCGAAATTGGCCACAGTAATAAACACTTCCAGGCATTTGATATCACGTCATTGTCTTTCTAGCCATCAATGACGTAGCTTTCATGAACGCCCCCTCCCTCCCCAAACGCCCCCTCCTTCCCAACGACCCGCACGATCGCCTAGACCTAACAAACATACATATATGCGTAATACGCGAGATCGGAGTATCACACACAAGCTTGCAAATGATTTTCAACCAAGTCTTCGATCTCGCATCAGGAGTTTTTTTTAGTATAATTAAAAAAATGAAGATACACGAATTATTGTATGTGACCTAAACCTCTTCAGAACCCTCCCCGCCCCCTGCCCCCGCCCCCCCCCCTTTATTTTTGTTCCCGCTCCGTCTTGTTCTAACGCCCCACCTAACATCGAAATCTGCCAGAGTAATAAACACTTCCACGCACTTGATATCACCTCATTATCTTTCTAGAGCCATCCATGCCGCTTCTGCACTTCACTTCTCCCCCCCCCCTTCCATCCATGCCCCTTCCTTCCCCACCATCCGCAGCATCGCCTAGACCTAGCACCACGCGTATAGCAAACCCCTACATCTCTGCGACATGACTTTAAAAGAAAAATCTTTCGCCCCCCCTTCCCCCCTCCCCCCCCCCACCCCGTCGAACGCTTTGCCCTCTCCTCACTGGTTGTACGACTCACAGGATAGGAGTTATAGTTGCCACGCAAAAACTAAGCTGTCCCGCCCGTCTCCCTTCCCCCCGGCTCCCTTATGATCAATCCCAGGCCCCAAAAATCCGCCCTCCCCTCACCGGTTATCCGATTTACAGGATTAACTTGATAAACCGATGCATTTTCATCCACAGCCGTCAGATTTTGTCCCCCTCAGAAACGGGCTTCATAGTCTCCGCGCACAGACTGCCTAACATCACCCTGTTGACCCTGATAGCTACATTGTAATTACAAGGAAGGGGAGTCGCCGACCTATATCCTTAACGAGGACACATAACCCGTAATACGCGAGATCGAAGTATCACACACAGCTTGCAAATTATGAGTTTCGACAAAATCTTCGATCTCACAACTGAGTTTTTTTTTTTTATACAATATTCTTCGTAGTTCCGTTCGTTATCTTTTCGTTTCTACGTTTCTCTTCTTCAATTGACTTGCGACTGTCGTGCGTATGCGTAGTGATGTACACTACGTGCAGTATTTACATACGTTAGATTTTTTCTTGGGGGGCAAGTGGTATAGTCAGCTCTTCCAGGCGCGAGTAGCGAGACGTATGCACCAGTATGGACCTGGTACATCGTAGGCTGACTGCCGATTAAACTTTGACATGTTTTTGGTGGATGCATGAATGGGTCCGCTGTGATATAGTCTATGCGTGTAGCACCTTTGCTTTGTTTATGTTTCGCCCTGGGGTATTCCTCAACTCCGGAGTGACTGGAGGCTGCCCTTTGTGACCACGGACTTGATTATGCGATTTAAAAGGAGAACAACAACGACAACAACATAACGACGACCACAACTACTACAACAACAACGACGACCACAACTACAACAACAACAACGACGACCACAACAACAACGACGACGACCACAACAACAACAACGACGACCACAACAACAACAACGACGACCACAACAACAACAACGACGACCACAACAACAACAACAACAACAACAACAACAACAACAACAACAACAACAACAACAACAACAACAACAACAACAACAACAACAACAACAGCAGCTGCAAAATTGTAGTGGAGCTTGTAGTAGTACGACAAATGTCTCTGTGCGAGGGTCGGAGGTCATCTTACACGGCAGGTTTGGTGGGCTCATGCCAAAAATCTGGGCGGGAATCTGCTTCGCGCGACTTGTTGCTGTGGTGGTCACCTTTTATCGACATGCTTACCAATCACCAAACATATACTTCGAAGTAGTATACTGCATATTTTCCTGTTCAAAATATACCTGCATGATGTTGTTGTGGTTGTCTCACATTAACTCTTGTCGAACGTCTCGAGTCAGTGGTCACGCAAAAGTGCTGGAGCTCTAGGAAGATCCGAACAACCAAATGAAATAAAAATTTGTCCGGGAAATACTAGGCTTTCCCGCTTCAAAAGATACAACACGAAAAAGACGCACATAAGTGAAATCATCCAATGAAAATTGTGCAAACTGAAATCACATGTCTGCGGGGCACCACCCAACTACATCGTAGAGTTCCCCCGTTCCCACAACTAATCAACTTGCGGCTACATACTACAGCGGTTGGTCTGCCTGCATTGTGCGAACCGCACGGTAATCGTGAGCACAGACGAACGCGCCTGCTCTCTGGAGTGCTGTCAGAGTGACGACCCGCAGACATTCAGTGAAAAAAGCTCAATCGAACCAAAAACCACCTTACCAAAATCAATGATCGCCCGGTTTCCCCGGGTTATCTGACAGGTTGCAGCGCAGCTCTGAGCTACGTTGCCAGTGCCTGAAAATTCAAAATTGCGCGGTCGTTCCCCATGATGAAGGGTATAGTCTACAATTTTACCCACTCTACAAAAAATCAGTGACGTAAGTAACATGTTGCACTCAACTACTGCCTCGTAAAACAACCCCGAAAAAAGACGATCGCTGCTGTCGTGATGCTGGTGGTGTGCGCGCGGGTCGTGGGTCTACGTTTGCCATCCTCTTGCTGTGGTTCCCCGTGGCCTCCTCATCGCCTTAGCTCACTCGGCCCGCACATTCGCACTTGCTCTTGTTGACGCTCAATTCCAATTGGTTACTCTTCTGACAGGTTGCAGCGCAGCTCTGAGCTACGTTGCCAGTGCCTGAAAATTCAAAATTGCGCGGTCGTTCCCCATGATGAAGGGTATAGTCTACAATTTTACCCACTCTACAAAAAATCAGTGACGTAAGTAACATGTTGCACTCAACTACTGCCTCGTAAAACAACCCCGAAAAAAGACGATCGCTGCTGTCGTGATGCTGGTGGTGTGCGCGCGGGTCGTGCGTCTACGTTTGCCATCCTCTTGCTGTGGTTCCCCGTGGCCTCCTCATCGCCTTAGCTCACTCGGCCCGCACATTCGCACTTGCTCTTGTTGACGCTCAATTCCAATTGGTTACTCTTCTCCCCCGTCTCAAAAAACCAAATGCTCCTCGTACCTCCCGGTGCTGATCTCGAATACAAAAGTTCTCGTTCAGCAATGTTCAGGGAGAGTTCAATCGGTCTGTTCCCCGCCCGTCGACGCACAGTCACCTCTCTCCTCCGTCGTCGAATCCAGGCTCCTGCCGGCGCAGTTCCCTCCACTCCAACAAAAAATGCGCCGTTGTGTGGCTCGTAGTGGCGCCTACCTCCGCGCACGAGCATCCCGATCAAGCATTGCTGATCCACCGCTGCTGCCTGAAAAGACGCGCGAATCGCTGATGACCGTGCCTAACGCACGACGTACGACCCAATTCTACCGCCAAGCTTAAGCCTCGCGGCCACTCGCAGCAGCAAGAGGTATCACTCCTTGAATGTGGGTCGGGCCTCACACCCGCCAGAAAGACCCCCCTACTCGCTACAAGCCTGCTAGGGCATGCGTCACAGCATGCCTTACCAAGGCGGCAAGGGGAACGGAGGTTGGTTGTAAATGCTGGTGCACGACGACGATACAGAAAATTAGCAGCCTCACAATATCTTTAGGGATCACTGCTGTGACAGGGGAAACCCAATTTATAACTCACCACTGCGCAGACAAGTACGAGTCGAGACTGAAACGGTCCCAGGCCGATCGCATCGATGGCATCCGAAAAGGAGGGCAGGTTCGGAGTTTCCATCGACTTCGCCGAAGCCGTGTATATCCTCTCACTCACGCTGTCGGTGTGCTGCTGTATGTGACAAGTAAGCAGCTATATGAATTCTGTAGACTGTAGACTATATCGGACGCGTGGGTTTCCGCAGAACTGCTGTGTTGTTGTTGCTGTTGTTCAACGCTGTGTGGCGGCTTATGACTCATACCAGATTCTGCAGGCAGGTTTGTGTCCATCATGCTCACATGTATTTTGGCAAAATTGGCTTTTTTTTTAGGAATAATGGCGAAAAGCAGTCTAGGCTTTTTAAAGCTCAGTTATTTTTCTATTTTTTTCATCCAACGTGTTGTCATCCTCACACTACTCTTCTCGCGCTCCCTCGCACTACTATACTATACTGTAGTAGTAATTCCGATCTGGGGTCACGTGTAGCGGGCCCTCGTCCCCCGTCCCTACCACGGTGAGTGCCTTCACTTCTTATCGCGGGTGTGTAACTCAGCATTTTCTTCCCTCGTCGACGCGCGTCGAATTGTGCATACCCACGCTGCCAGGCGCTCTCAGCAGTTAATTATTCTTTTTTGCATTTATTTTTGCAAATAAGTCAAATATCACCACGGGGGGAATCGAACTCAAGGACCAAACAAAGCTATTAATATTAGTAGGAGGAGGTAGTATTCTTGTTTGACCACTAACCATACATGGATAGCCTGTAGCGAGCTATTTTCTGGCCTGATTTTTAGAATGACAAAAGCACATAAAGCCAAAATGAGCATACGTCACCTTGATTTTGCGCCCCCAACGCTGTTAGGCATTGCAGAATGCGATTCCCGTTCCAGATATCAAGGTAGGCATGGTAGGTAGTAACCAGATCGAAATCGTTGCCAGCAGCCACATTTTGACACATTTTGTAAGTTTACGATACGTATTAAACTACGTACGTTTAAAGACAGATACGTATCAAAATCCGTTTTTCAATCTTAAATTTTTCCCGGAACCCCCTACTAGTAGTGTTTGGTCCCCACCACGTGCAAAAGTGGTTGAAGTGCTAACGTAGCCCTTATTATATTATTATATCGTCTAATACTCTAACTAAGGTGGTCGTCACGTTTTTTTGGATCTTTGAAAACATCTTGGTCATAACACCCCCCCCAAAAAGCGGCGACTACCGAGTTCCACTCGGCCTCCGGCAGCCTCGCGGTGCCGCCACGTCCCATCCGCGCAGCGGGCACTACGACGTGCCGGTGAAAGAACGGGCGTCGGTGCCCCACCTCGGCGAGGGGCGAGCGTGAAAATCGCCCTCCCGAGGAGGCCCCCGGCGTGGCGGGGAATAGTAAACAATTGCAAATCCCGCCCAGCCCGAAAGCATTGTAACCAACGAATCGCCTGCTGCTCGCCTGCCAGGTATATTGCTCTACGTGCTGCTGCATTGCTGTACACTGCAGTACTGGGTAGGTCCGTGGGTGGATGGTGGGTGGTGGGTCGGTGGTGTTTGGTGGGTGGTGGGTGGTTGGTGGGTGGTGGATGGCGGCTCGCTCGCTCCCCGAGATGGCCGAGTATCGTCAAAATGAAAACTTCCCCCGTTTGTTTCCTGTTTCATACCTGGTACATGGTCCTCCTCAAGTACCAACCAACTGCTCCCCGCGTACCAGGTGTAGTCTGCTGCTGTACGTGGGCACTTTTAGTTTCCTGTTTCATACAAAGTCCTCAAGAGCCAACCTACTAACTGCTCCCCGCGTACCAGGTGTGCTGCTTTGCGTACTGCTGCACTGCTGTTCTGCTGTATGTAGTAAATTTAAAAGTAAAGGTTTGGTCGGTGGGTGGGTGTAGGATGCACTGACTGCGTCGTCCGTGGTGGGTGGGTGGCCTGTTATCATTTCGTTTTCTTAGTACTTAGCCTACATAGAGAGCTCTGAGGATGATACAGCAAAGCACCAATTTGTTGTTTTTTTGGGTGCAGGTGCACTGTTGTACGTACTACTACTGCTGCACTGCTGTACCGCTGTATGTAGTAAAGGTTTGGTAGGTGGGTGGGTGTAGGGTGCACTGCGTCGTCCGTGGTGGGTGGGTGGGCCGTTCCGTACGTGGGAGCCTTGTTTCGTCCTGTGGGAGATGAACCTATTTCTTTGTTTATAAGATATCGGCCTCCCACTACTGGTGCTTGAGAGTACCACCGTCCCAACTGCTGCACACCTCTGTTCTTTACTACCGTACGTACTGCTGCACTGCCGTACTGCTGCGCTGTTATTATATTGTGTTTTTGATGTTACATATCATATAAAATCATCCTGTTGACCCTGATAGCTACACTGTAGCTGTAAGGGGAGTCGCTGACCTATATCCTTAATGAGGACACACAACTCGTAATAATGCGCGCGATCGGAGTATCACACACAGCTTGCAAAGATGAGTTTCGACGAAATCTTCGATCTCACAGCTGGAGTGTATTAAAAATTTTTATAATATCATACAGGGGATACAGCTCCAATTTATAAATAATTTTCGAGGACGTCAGCCGTGAGTTCGACGAATTTCAGGTGAATACTCATCTTTGCCCGATTTGTTTTTTCTCCGCCGTACCGGCCGGCAACTGGCAAACCTTGGGAGTACCACTAGTAAAAGTTAAAACGCCAGCTGCTAGCTAGCGTTGTTGGGCTGTGAAAGCAACCGAGTTAAATCGACACACGACGCGTATGAAAATACGTTGAAGTGTGGTGAGCTGAAGCTACATTTTTCCCCATCCGCCGGAGGATGAAAAATACTCCGGAGTAATGAAAAAAAAGTTTAAACACAAAATTTTGAAAAGACGAAAATGACACACATTTAACGTGCATAACAATGGGAGAGTTTTGATCGAAATGTAGCGTAAACAGCCGCATATATAATTGATTGGCTTGTTTTAGACTGTTCAACCTTCACTTGGAGAAAGTGGCAAAAACAATAGAAGCAATACGAACGAAGAATAGATATTACAGAAAAAAAACAAATTTAAGCTTACCGAAAGAAAAGCAAGCTCCAAAGATATAAGAAAAACAAGAAATATATGTTCGATGGTAAATAACACCTCCAACCCCTTCAATAACGAACACTAAGAAGAGCACAAACGAAAAAAAGTGAAGTCCATGTTGAATGTTTGAGAAGTAACATATCAATATTGAACACCAATCAATTTGCAAAATGAATTCTACGTTTATTAGAACCTGGGGCAGGTACAGGTTGGACGGTACTGTTGTTGTCTCACATTCACTGTTATCAAACATCTTGTTGTTATCACATTAACTCGCATAATCAAGTCCGTGGTCTCAGGGCAGGCTCCAGTCACTCTGGAGCTGAGGAATACCCCAGGGAAAACACCCACACAACCCAAGGTGGTACACGCACATTTTTATATAAAAAAAAATACACTCCAGCTGTGAGATTGAATATTTTGTCGAAACTCATCTTTGCAAGCTGTGTGTGATACTCCGATCGCGCGTATTACGCGTTGTGTGTCCTCATTAAGAATACAGGTCGGCGACTCCCCTTGCAACTGCAGTACACGCGTATATCACAGCCGACGCAATTCATTCCCCACCAGAAACATATAAAAGTGAAATGGGGAGTCAGTCTACGATGTGTCAGGTCCAGGCCGGTGCATACGTCTCACTACTCACGCCTGGAGAAACCAAATATATTCCGATTGCCACCCAGGGAAGACTACCACGTATATATTACACGTAGTATCTATCACTACGCATGCGCACGACGGGAGTAAGTAAGTCAATTGGGAAAAAAGAAACAAAGAATCTAAGAATCCGTGGTCACTCACAGGTGCTGGAGCCCTAAGAGGATCCGAAAAATCGAATGAAATCAAACGTCGTCGGGGAAATACTACCCTTTCCCGCCTAACAACGCACGATACGTAAAAGGCGCACAAGTGGAATGATCGAATGTGTACACTGAACTCACATGGCCGCGGGTATCCACTCAACTCCGGCATCTACAGTTCCCCCGTTCCCACAACTAACCAACTCGCGGCTACAAACCACAGCGGTTGGGCTGCCTGCACCGTACGAACCGCACGGTAATCGTGAGCACAGACGAACGCGCCTGCTGTCTGGAGTGCTGTCAGAGTGACGACCCGCGGGCATGCAGAAAAATCAGAGCAATCGAACCAAAAGAAAACACCTGGTGTAGACAAATATCAATGATCGCCCCGTCTTCCCGGGTTATCGGACAGGTTGCAGCGCAGTTACGACGCGCCCGTGCCTGAAAATTGAAAACTGCGGACGGTCGTTCCCCATGAAGGGTATACAACTCTACCAACTCTACAAAACACAGTGACGAAAATAACGTTGTACTACTACTGCCTCGTAGAAAAACAACGAAAACGACGATCGCTGCTCTCGTGATAATGGTGTGCGCGCGGGTCGTGGGTCTCGGCTATCCTCCTGCTGCGGTTCTCCGTGGCCGCCTCATCGCCTTAGCTCACTCGGCCCGCCCATTCGCACTTGCTCTTGTTGACGCTCAATTCTAATCAGCTCCTCTTCTCCCCCGTCCCAAAGAAACAAATGCTCCCCGTACCTCCCGGTGCTGATCTGAAAAACGAAACCTCTCGTTCAGGGACAGTTCAATCCGTCTATTCCCCGCCCGTCGACGGTCAGTCACCCTCCTTCTCCGTCGTCGAATCCAGGCTCCTGCCGGCGCAGTTTCCTCCACTCAAACCGAGACTGCGCCGTAGTGTGCCTTGTAGTGGCGCCTGCCTCCGTGCACGAGCATCCCGATTAAGCATTGCTGATCCACCGCTGCTGCCTAAAAGACGCGCGAATCGTTGGTGACCATGCCTAACGCACGACGTACGACCCAGTTCTACCGCCAAGCTTAAGCCTCGCGGCCACACGCAGCAGCAGGAAGGTATCACTCCTTGAGGGTGAGTCCGGCCTTACACCCGCCAGAAAGACCCCCCCCACTCGCTACAAGCCTGCTAGTGCATGCCTCACAGCATGCCTTACCAAGTCGGCAAGGGGAATGGAGGAGTGGTATACCCACCGCCAAGTGGTATCCAAGCTGACTCAGGCATTTCAGTTTTTGGTTGATCTACGTAGTAGCGATTTCACGCTCAAGTTCTTCTGTAGGGTATGTGGACTCCGTGGAAGGGTACGGGGGTCTTACAGAACTTGCAGAAGTTTCGAGTACGGGTATGGAAGTGTTACAGAACTTCCAGAAGTTACGAGTAAAATGTGGTACAGGCATACAGAACTCACAGAAGTTCCGGGCGGGTACGAAACATGCTGTACCCGTACTCGGGGTATTGTGGCACGGGTCTTGCAGAACTCACAGAAGTTCCGGGTATACGGGTATACGGGTATGGGGGTCTTACAGAACTCCCAGAACTTCCGGGTACGGGTTGTTGTGAAGGAGTGGGTGTGTTTGTGTGATTGAAGGGGGAGATGGTTTTTTGTGGAGTTCGCGTTGGGGGCGTGTGGCGTCAGCGTGACGGAAGAGACGTGACGTCACAATGCATAACACGAGACATGCAGTCAGAACGCGCTCGACCCTAATTTGCTAAATTTACGAAATAACCGGCCACTCCGGGTATTCCTAACTTCGCCGGCGGCAATGTACGTGCCAGATTTTCAAAAAGGCAAACGGGAAAACAAGACCAAACAAATCAAAATGAAATCCCTTTCAAAAAATGAGAAGCCGTAATGGACGCCACTTGTTTCTGGAGCCTCAAAACCACGAAAAAAATCTCCAGAACTAATCGCCCAAAGTGTTTCCATAATAGTAGGTATCATGATACGTCAGCGATTATTTATTTTGGTTCTTTGGTCACCCTGAAGAATATATATATATATATCCCACCTACTATCGAAATCCGCCAGAGTAATAAACACTTCCACGCCCTGGATATCGCCTCGTTATCGTTTTAGAGCCGTCCATGCCGCTGCTGCAATTCCCACCCACCCCCGTCCCCAACGCCCCCTCCTTCCCCACCACCCACACCATCGCCTAGGCCTAGCACCACGCGTATAGCAAACCCCTACATATATGCGACCTAAACCCCCCCCCCCCCCCCGCCCCCGGCCCCCCTCCGACACATTCCCCCCCCTCCCCCACAAGGAATATTTTTAGTTTCCACGCAGAAATTGACCTGCCCCACCCGTCCCCTCCCCCCCCTTCCCCCCTCCCGCCCCCCTTTTGATCAAAATCAGGCCCCCACGTCCTTAAAAACTCCGCCCTCCCCTCACCGGATATTCGACTCACAGGATTTACATGATAAACTTATGCATTTCCTTCCACAGCTGTCAGATTTTGTCCCCCTCAGAAACGGGTTTTATAGTTTCCGCGCACAGACTGACTAGCATCACCCTGTTGACCCTGATAGTTACACTGTAGTTGCAAGGGGAGTTGCGCCGACCTATATCCTTAATGAGGACACACAACCCGTAATACGCGCGATCGGAGTATCACACACAGCTTTTAAAGATGAGTTTCGACAAAATATTCGATCTCACAGCTGGAGTGTATTTTAATTTTATAATATTTATACCCCCACCCCCTCGTTTGAACACTCCGGCCTCTACACACTTGTTGTACGACTCACAGGATATACATAAAAACCTGGTGTAATCTGCCAAAAACCGTCACATTGATTATGAATAGTTTCCACGAACAAATTGAGCTGCCCCACCTCCCTCCCCACGATAAACTGGTGCTTTTTTTTTTTCTTTTTTTCCAAAAACCGTCAGATTTATCCCCTTGAAGGATTTCTAGTTTCCACGCAAAAATTGAGCTGTCCCGCCCGTCCCCCCCTCCCCCCCCCGACCCCAACCCCGCGTCCTATTGTAAAAACTAGGCCCCCACGTCCTTCAAAACTCCGCCCTCCCCTCATCGGTTATTCGACTTACAGGATTCACTTGATAAACGGATGCATTCCCTTCCACAGCTGTCAGATTTTGTCCCCCTCAGAAACGGGTTTTATAGCTTCCGCGCATAAACGGACTAACATCACTCTGTTGACCCTAATAGCTACACTTGTAGTTGCTAGGGGAGTCGCCGACCTATATCCTTAATGAGGACACGAAACCCGTAATACTGTCAATGCAGCCGGCCAGGTATACAAAACAAACAATCGAGCTTGTGTACTCGGGCGGGGCTATCACCGCAGACAGAGATATTGCCATTGAAATACCGCGGCGTCTTCAGAGGGCCTGGGCGTGCTTCCAGGGGTACACGATGGAAATCTATGATCGCCCGGGTGTGCGCTTACGGTTGAAGGTACGGTTGCATGACGTGGAGCCCGAACAAGCCTGACTATGACAGGATACGACGGGTTCGCCGCTACATTCTCCTCCGATGCCTCGGATGGCGGAAACGGACGCGCGATGACCACACCCTATCGTACGCCGACGCGGTTGCCAACACAGCTTCCGAGAGCATAGAGGCGATAGTGCGCAAACGGAGGATAATTTTAGCGGGATTTGTAGCACGTTTGGAGGAGGAGCGTCTTCCACAGAGGGTGATGTTTGGGGAGCTTGTTGGGGGTAAGGGCTACTCAGGGGGGCAGGAGAAGGACTGGATGGCTCATCTGAAGGAGGATATATCGGTCTTTGAAATGAAATTCGAAGTGTGGCGAAAGGCTGCTCAGAAGGCCGGCAGATGATTTCGACAAGACGAGGATGGAGCCGAGTTGTTCATGCGGAATTGGAATGAAACGGAGAGACGTGAAACTGCAGACCGACGCGCAAAGGCTGCGGCAGCGGCATCCACCGTCGGCATCCCCAAGCGGCCGGGGGAAGGGGGGAGGGGGAAAGGGAGGAAGGGGGGAGGGGGAAAGGGAGGAAGGGGGGGGCGTCCTGCCCAAGAGAATGAAGTCTAGGTCTGGCCATCATCGTCTTGAAATTTGTGGGCCTTCCAATGGCCGTCCCAAGATTGCGTAAAACCACCCTGACTTCTTCGTCATGATGCGTTCTCTCCCCAGTGCCATTGATGATGCACTTGATACCCCCTATGAGCCGAATGCCGTCTAAAGTCAGTTCCTAGGGTCTGCTAGTATGACATTTTTTTTTCTCATTTCCTTTTCTTGTTTCCTCTTCTTGTCTTGTCTTTCTTGCTTTTCTTGTATTTTCCTTTATTTCCTTTCCTTTTTCATTTTTCGCTTTCTTGTCTTTTCTTTCCTTTCCTTTAGCTTATTTTCTTTTCTTTGTTTTCTTTTTTCCAATTGACTTGCGTCTGTCGTGCGGATGCGTAGTGATAGGTACCACGTGCAGTTGTACCTGGTAGTCTTTCTTGGGTGGCAAGCGGTATATTCGGTTTTTCCAGGCGCGAGTAGTGAGACGTATTCACCAGTATGGACCGTAGGCTGACTCCCGATTTCACTTTGATATGTGTCTGGTGGAGGCATGGATTGCTTCAGCTGTGATATATGAAGCCGGTCGCCCCGGTGGCGTATCAGGTTATCCTCGAGACTGGTATAGGTCAGTTTCGTGAGTTCGAGCCCCGCCGAGTGCATACTCGTTTAAATTCATTGGGAGTTTTTCTTGTGCTCAAATTGACTAAAGCGCGAGAGCGTGAGTTAGAAACATTCGATGAGAAATTGACGAGCAGTGGGAGTGCTGAACCCGTCGGCGCGATGAAATTGAAGGCAAGAACCGGGGGCAAGAACGGACGACACCTGTGACCACGGCTTGTCCAGAAGCTGGAAAGTAAAAGTGTGCCAAAAAAAACAGGATATATATAGACTATGCGTGTAGCACCTTTGGTTTGTTTGTGTTTTTTACCTGGGCTGTTCCACAGCTCCAGAGTGACTGGAGCCTGTCCTGTGACCACGGACTTTATAATGCGACTTAATTTGAGAACAACGTATGGACTGTACCGCTCCCTTCTGATCATAACCAAGCCCCCACGTCCTTCAAAATTCCGCCCTCCCCTCACCGGTTATTTGATTTACACGATTCACTTGATAAGCGGATGCACGTCCTTCCACAGCTGTCAGGTTTCCCCCCCCTCAGAAACGGGTTTTATAGTTTTCGCGCACAGACTGACTAACATCACCCTGTTGACCCTGATAGCTACACTGTAGTTGCAAAGGGAGTCGCCGACCTATATCCTTGAAACCGGTCGCCCCGGTGGCGTATCAGGTTATCCTCGAGCCTGGTATAGGTCAGTTTCGTGAGTTCGAGCCCCGCCGAGTGCATACTCGTTTATATTCATTGGGAGTTTTTCTTGTGCTCAAATTGACTAAAGCGCGAGAGCGTGAGTTAGAAACATTCGATGAGAAATTGACGAGCAGTGGGAGTGCTGAACCCAGCGGCGCGATGAAATTGAAGGCAAGAACCGGGGGCAAGAACGGACGACACCTGTGACCACGGCTTGTCCAGAAGCTGGAAAGTAAAAGTGTGCCAAAAAAAACAGGATATATATAGACTATGCGTGTAGCACCTTTGGTTTGTTTGTGTTTTTTACCTGGGCTGTTCCACAGCTCCAGAGTGACTGGAGCCTGTCCTGTGACCACGGACTTTATAAAGCGACCTAATTTGAGAACAACGTATGGACTGTACCGCTCCCTTCTGATCATAACCAAGCCCCCACGTCCTTCAAAATTCCGCCCTCCCCTCACCGGTTATTTGATTTACACGATTCACTTGATAAGCGGATGCACGTCCTTCCACAGCTGTCAGGTTTCCCCCCCCTCAGAAACGGGTTTTATAGTTTTCGCGCACAGACTGACTAACATCACCCTGTTGACCCTGATAGCTACACTGTAGTTGCAAAGGGAGTCGCCGACCTATATCCTTGAAACCGGTCGCCCCGGTGGCGTATCAGGTTATCCTCGAGCCTGGTATAGGTCAGTTTCGTGAGTTCAAGCCCCGCCGAGTGCATACTCGTATAAATTCGTTGGGACTTTTTCTTGTGGACAAATTGACTTGCGGAAAGCTCGAGAGCGTGAGTTAGCAACATTCGATGAACAATCGACGAGCAGTGGGAGTGCTGAACCCTACGCGCGATAAAAATTGAAGGCAAGAACCGGGGAGGAGAAGGGATGACACCTGTGACCACGGCTTGTCCAGAAGCTGGAGCGTAAAAGTGTGCTAGAAAAAAAAAAAAAAAAAAAAAAAATCTTGATGAGGACACACAACCCGTAATACGCGCGATCGGAGTATCACACACAGATGGCAAAGATAAGTTTCGACGAATATTCTATCTCACAGCTGGAGTGTATTCTAATTTTTAAACATAGACTAGTCTATACATTTACGTGGTAGTCTTTTCTGTCTGGGTGTCGAGCAGTGTTGTAGTCGGATTTTCTTCAGGCGCGAGTAGTGCGACGTTATGTATGTACCAGACAGATTGGGCCTAGAACATCGTAGGCTGACTCCCGATTTGACTTTATACGTCAGACCTGCAAAACTCTGCATCTTCTGTTGTTCCTATTATATTGTGAGAATTCAGTTTGATCGTACGGAAAAAATTCAATGCATTTTAACCGGTGTCCAAGAGAGTTGCCATGATCCGCTTTCGGAGTTTCTTAATTTTAGTCTACCCCTACTATTGTGTACGAGATGAAATCCACGTCAAGGGTCGTTTATAACGAAGAGATTACATAGTTAGTTGCGTTTAACGGGGGGAAGCCGCGAGAAGATTTGCTGGCGGCAGATCTGACGAGCTGACGCACACACACCTGTGCACGAAAAGACAAACAACAACAACAACAACAACAAAAACAACAACAAAAACAACAATAACTATTAATAACAGCAGCATCGCCGCAAAACAGGTCCATAGCATGCCGCCACTATCCACGAGAGAGAGAGCAGCAGCAGCGACGGCTACTACCACCACCATGTTGCTTTTTTGTGCGAGGAGAGCGGCGGCTTTCCTCGTGCCGCCATTATTACTTTCTAGAACTGCTAGCCACCGCCACTGTGGTGTTGGTGTTGGTGTTGGTGGCCGTGGCGGTGGCGGTGGCTGTAGTGGTGGTGGCGCTGGTGGTGGACTCTGGACACACGCATGGACCAGCAACCACACGCCAACAGCGCGGCGCTGCCTATTCTCAACGCCAACTGATCGAAAGAAGAACTCAACATCAATTGACCAAGAAAGGGTCGGCTTTATCGGTGAGAGCGATTACATTATTCCAGAGTACCTGGACATTACGTTTGTTTGTTTACATTATTGCACGGTGACGATAAGACATGGTCGCCGCTGTTGTCCGTCGTCAGAGACAGTTTGTTTTTCGGCAGTGAGTGAGTAGCAGGGGGTCAATGCAGAATATCATGCAGATTCTCTGTAGTAGTACTGTACGTACAACACTTTAGTCTAGTTTTTGACGCAATAGCGGCGATTTACCGAAATCAAAAGGGTTGAATCCTCACGAGTACGAGCCTCAGTCGGCTCGCAAAATTATCGTCCATCTGGCACAGCACCGTCACCACAGAAGCAGCGCTCGCGGAAGACGCCCACGTGGTTGTCCCACTGTAGCAGTCGGCCTTACTCGTAGGCAGGTGTCGGTGCTTTGGGGAGTGACATCCGTCACCAACTCGTCGCGCTACAACGCCCAACGTGTCAAACGTCTCAGCACTGCCGTCAGCGAGCTCGTTGTTTGGTCGGCTGCCTCAATACGGTCACTTTGTCAAGTCGACGACGAGAGCTCAGAAGCTCGCTGCGCTTTTTGCGATAAGACATGACCTGCCAATGACCTTGGGAACGACCCTGCTTAGTCTCGTGCGCTTGCGAGTAGTGTGGGCAAGTGGTGGCGCAGCTCGAGCGGTGCAGCTGCCCGTTATTCTACATCCTTGTACCTGATGTTTTGTTTTTTCCCGAAACAAAGTAAATAACGTAAAGCTCAGATCTCCGGGGGTTAGTATTTTAGGTTTTTCCCGAAATATTTTCTTGTTTTTCGTATTTCGGGAAAAACGTAACTCCTCGTAAAAACCGAGATATAAATAGTAACATAATTTTAAAAAAAGTTCACTTCAGCTGTGACATCGAATATTTCGTCGAAACTCCTATTTGCAAGCCGTGTGTGATACTCCGATCGCGCGTATCACGGGTTGTGCATCCTCATCAAGGATATAGGTCGGCGAATCCCCTTGCAACTCCAGTGTAGCTATCAGGGTCAACAGGGTGAAGTTAGTCAGTCTGTGCGCGGAAACTATGAAACCCGTTTCTGATGGGGACAAAATCTGACAGCTGTGAAGGGAAATGCATCCGTTTATCAAGTAAATCCTGTAAGTCGAATAACCGCTGAGGGGAGGCCGGAGTTTTGGAGCGCGTGGGGGCCTGGTTTCGATCAGAAGGGAGCGAAACACCACGCGCCAGCGAGGCAAACACACGCACAGTCCATCCATATGAAGGGGCTGGGGGACGGGGGAGGGGGGGGCGGGACCGGCGGGGCAGCTCAATTTGTACGTGGAAACTATATATCGTTTAAAGGGAAAAATGTGACGGTTTTAGGCAAGAATGCACCAGTTTATCATGGGGGGGGGGCGGGACGGGCGGGGCAGCTCAATCTGTGCGTGGACACTACAAATGCCTTTAAGGGGATATATATACCGGTTTTGGCAAGAATGCACCAGTTTATCATGTACATCCTGTAAGTCGTACAACCAGTGAGGGGAGGGCGGAGCGTTCGAGGGGGTGGGAGTCGGAGGGGGGGGGGGGGGGGGGGGGGGGGGGGGGGGGGGAGGGGGGGGAGGGGGGGGGGGGGGGGGGGAGGGGGGGGAGGGGGGGGGAGCCAGGGCGGGGGGAAAGGGTTTTAAGAGGTTTTGGTCCCATATGATGTTGTAGCCTCGTTAGGAACGACTCTAACTAAGTAGTATTGCAATGGTTGTCGCGACCACGGATCCTACTACCTTTTTTCGGAAGAAGAGTTAATGGGAGAACAGCATGTAATATCATGCCTTCCTGTCCAGCTTTCCTGTCTCTAGTAGGCACGATACTCCGAGTGGGGGATGGAATGCATGGTTGTTCCGTGTTGGGAAGCGTGCTCCTCGTGGGTTCCGGTGCCCTTGTTTGGTCTCTCCTCATGGCTCGCTGGATGGACTCGTAAGCTTATACATTACTTCCTTTACATTATACACTAGAAGACAGAAATAACAGGGCTAGCAGGTAAGGTAGGGCACGGTAGTGCACGCTAGTGCAGCGTAGGAGGTGGTCCAGCCGTAAAACAACCAAATTCGTAGTATCGGCGATTTCACGACCATTTAGAAATACTATTAATAGGACCCCACATTTTACATCGGTGTTTCCGAGCCTGCGGCGTATATGCAGACGTTAGAATTTTTCGAATGTCGAGAGTAAATTCCAACACTGACTTGTTGGGGTGTCTCAATTCTAAATTCTGTACGAAAATCCGTCAAAACTGCACAGCAGTTGTTGTTGTTGTTGTTGTTGTTGTTGTTGTTGTTGTTGTTGTTGTTGTTGTTGTTGTTGTTGTTGTTGTTGTTGTTGTTGTTGTTGTTGTTGTTGTTGTTGTTGTTTTTGCTGTTTGTTGTTGTTGCTCTCCTATTAATATTAGCTCGCATAATCAAGTCCGTGGTCACAGGACAGCCGCCACTCACTCTGGAGCTGAGCAATACCCCAGGGAAAAAGCACAAACCAGGGAAAAAGCACAAACAAACCAAAGGTGCTACACGCATATATCACAGCTGACACAATCCATGCCTTCACCAGAAACATATAAAATTTTAATCGGGAGTCAACCTTTTTTTTTTTCCAGCACACTTTTGCTTTCCAGCTTCTGGACAAGCCGTGGTCACATGTGTCATCCATTCTCCTCCCCGGTTCTTGCCTTCAATTTTTATCGCGCATAGGGTTCAGCAATCCCACTGCTCGTCGATTGTTCATCGAATGTTGCTAACTCACGCTCTCGCGCTTTCCGCAAGTCAATGTGTGCACAAGAAAAAGTCCCAACGAATTTATACGAGTATGCACTCGGCGGGGCTCGAACTCACGAAACTGACCTTTACCAGGCTCGAGGGTAACCTGATACGCCACCGGGGCGACCGGTTACGATGTGCCAGGTCCATACTGGTGCATATGTCTCACTACTCGCGCTTGGAAAAAACGACTATTATACCGCTTGCCACCATAGAAAAGACTACCACGTATGTATTGCACGTAGTAGCTATCACTACGCATACGCACGACAGACGCAAGTCAATTGAAAAAAAGAAACAAAGAAAAGAAAATAAGATAAAGGAAAGGAAAGAAAAAAAAAGACAAGGAAGTAGATTTGGCTGATTCATGGTGTTGTTGTTGTTCTCACATGAACTCACATAATCAAGTCCGTGTTCACAGGACAGGCTCCAGTCACTCTGGAGCTGAGGAATACCCCAGGGGAAACACACACAACCCAAGGTAGTACACGCATATATCACAGCTGACGCATTTCATGCCCACATCAGAAACATATAGAAGTGAAATCGGAAGTCAGTCAACAATGTGCCAGGTCCATACCGGTGCATACGTCTCATTACTCACGCCTGGAGAAACCAACTATTCCGATTGCCACCTAAGGAAGACTACCACGTATAGTCTATATTACACGTAGTATCTATCGCTACGCATACGCACGACAGGCGTAAGTCGAGACAAGAAACAAAGAAAAGAAAAAAAGATGAAGGAAAGGAAATAAAAGAGAAGATATAGAAATAAAACGAAGAGGGCAAGAAAAGAGAAGAAAAATACAAGAAAAGCGAGAAAAGACAAGACAAGAGGAGGAAGGAAGGCAAGGAATAAAGAAGAGAAAAAAAATGAAAAAGAAAAGAAAGAAAAATGTCATACTATCAGACCCTAAGAACTGGCTAAGGGTGGCATTGGGCTAACAGAGGGTATCACGTCCATCATCAATGGCACCTGGGAGAGAACTCAACTTGGCGAAGAAGTCAGGGCGGTCTTATGCTATCTTGTGACGGACATTAGAAGGCCGACAACTATCAAAACGATGATGGCCAAACCCAGACTTCAGTCTCTTGGGCATGGCGCTCCCACTTCCCCTCCTCCCCCCTTCCTCCCTTTCCCCATCCCCCCTCCCCCCCTCCCCCCTCCCCCCTCCCCCTCCCCCTCCCCCTCCTCCCCCCCCTCCCCCCCTCCCCCCCTCCCCCCCTTCGTTAGTCCCCTCCCCGCCCCCCCCCCCTCATTCCCCCTCCCCCCGGCCGCTTAGAGATGCCAACGGTGGATGGCGCTGCCGCAGCCTTTGCGCGCCGCTCTGCAGCTTGGCGTCTCCCCGTTTCATGCCAATTCCGCATGAACAACTCGGCTACCTCCTCTATTCTTCGAAACCATCTGCCAGCCTTCTGAGCAGCCTTTCGCCATCCTTCGAATTAAATTCCTTGGTGTAAACTTTCCTCAAGGCATGACGAGGCGATCGATATCCTCGCCATCCATGACCCTTTCATCCGGACCAGCTCGTAGTGAAAAGAGGAGGAGCGTCCTGCTTGTCCCCATCATCGTCACCTACATTATCACCCATCTATGATGGCCTTGACGTGAGTGTGACATCTAATGATCGAGTGTTGCGTTTGAAAAAATCAATCTAAAATTCCGTTGAAAAAAATCGCCGGTCGAACTTTGAAGGAAGAATTTGCCCCAATACGGCATGAAAGTTCCGATTTGAGTGAACGATTTAGAGTGAACTTTCATCAATGACGACCAGCTCATACGATAGCTCTCCAGGCACAACGGCACAACAATCAGAAGGCACGAGGGCACAACCCACACGGCAGATGCAGCAGACACTGCTCGCTGTGCGATCTGCATGGCAGCGGTCGACACAACCCAACCTTGATGCGGAGGCACCAAAGGGTAGCTGGGGAAGCATGGCGCGTAGGCGCAACCTCAGGGGTAGGTGCTAGTGAGCCAGCGCTCCCGCGCTCTCTACGGTGTGCCCTGGTTCTCTGCTGCTGCGTGATGTCGTATGCGGTGCTGATTTTGTCAACCACCGTCGATATACCACAACGCCGTCGTCGAAGCCTCACCGCCACCCACGCCGCACGGCCGCCGCCGCCGCTACTGCTGCTGCTGCTGCTGCTGCTGCACGGCGGCAATTGTGCTGCGGCTGCGGTTGGTGTCGTCTGCGATTGTGTCTAAAGCAATGACTTGTGATAGAAAACTGGCTGTTTAGTTGTTTTTGTGATGATCGTGGTGATCGAACCAGGCCGAGCCGAGCTGCTGTGCCGCAACTCATCTGGCCGGGCCTTCGCCACCGCCACCGCCACCTCCGTCCCCGTCCCCGCCGCTGCTGCTGCTGCTGCGGCAGCGGCTGCGGTGCTGCTACTGTGCTGTTGCTGCTGCGGCAGCGGCTGCGGTGCTGCTACTGCGCTGCTGCTGCTGCTGCTGCCGCTGCTGTTTGTCTGACAGTGTTGTCTGGCCCGCCCCTGTCGGTGAGTCTATTAACAGGTGCTACCGCACCATGTCCAAATTCAAAATTTAATGCTGCCTCCCTGCTCCCCGCATGTGATATGGAGACCGTGTACGCCTTTTCTGCGATTCGTTGACCGCAAACATTAACCAAAAGCATGCCGGAGATAATCTGGCCTTTTTCTGGCATGATGGAAAAAAAATGGGCAGTGGCCAAAACAAGGTGCACCTTGTCGGTAAATGGTCAAAGTAAGGTGCAGGCTGGAACGGCACAAAACGCAAGACGCCTGAGGCTGAATAGAGCCACATGATTGGTCGAAATAGCACCGCACCCTCAATAGGCCGCCTTGTCGGACGGTGCACCTTGCAGAGGCCACTCCGCTCGCCACGCCACCTTGCTTGGTCGCCGGCGGCACCTTGTTTTGGCCACCGCAAGCTAGGCTGTTCGCTCAAACGACCAACCCATGTCAGACCTCTCGCCAACACCGCGCCGGTGACGTGGACGCATACGTCCACACGCACGCGCATGCGGACGAACTTTTGGGGCCGCAGGATACTCTCTCTCTCTCTCTCTGCCTCACACCACACCACACGCGCACCACACGTATACCAAAAGCACCATGAGCGCCGTAGGCGCCGATGGGCCGCCCGCACCACAACATCATCTCCTGCACCAACGGCTGTGACTGCGTTTGTGGTCCAGTTTGAGCAGTTGTTGTCCAGCACAGAGTACATTTCACCACTATTACGAAACTACCAATACACCTAGACTCTGCTGTAGCTGCTACTACTGTTTGTGTAGACCAGAGTCTAGATCTCATATGTAGTCCACTTGAGAGCCGTATGTAGATATACCCACTTTTGTTTCGCCCTATATCGTACTTTGAAGTATTTAGACCTGTACAGCAAGCGTAGCTCGTGGTTGACAAGTTGCCAGTGGTTGCCGTTCATCTCTCTCCCTCCTGGCCCATTTCGAGCGGCGTGGATGACAAAAATCACGGAAACAAACAGACGCAAACCCGCCGTCCCTTCCTGGCGAGTACACTTTCGGTACTTCGACACTCGCGTGTAGGCCCGAATTTGGAGATAGCGCTGCAGTAGTCTATACCCGCTACAATTGTAACATTTTTTGGGGGTTCTCCTTCACTTCGCTGTTCATGTCAGCTCTCGGCCTTTGAAAAGGGGATGTCACATTGGTTGTGGTCATGAACAACGAGGGCACACGCGATATAAATGGAGGATGAGAGAACACCGATGGCATATATGTATGCGTCGGAGGTACTGCAGGGTACTGGTAAGATTTGATGGGAACGGTCTAATCCTCTGGGTGTTTGCGAGCAAGCGTCCGACCGCTACACCAAAGCACTATTTACTCAAGCAAGGTAAATTGCGTACGTCGCGCCACACTGCACCACTTGGGGGCTGAGTCACAGCAGCACCTCTGCAACACAAGACACCAAAAAATGGGAACGCTGCACCAACACCAAAAGAACCAAAGCCCTGCTCGTGCAAGGCAGGAAGGTAGCGCAAGACGCCACGAACAGGAAAGTGAACGCTGCACCAACACCAACTGAAACCACAGCCCTGCACCGCTGCACCAAAGCACTACTTATTACTCGAGCACGGCACATTTATCCGTCGCACCACATCACACTACTCGGAAGAACACCGCCCCTCCCTCCCTGGGGCTAAGTTACAAGCAAAGCACTACTACCGAAGATGGCTACTCGGTTTTGTTGGATCAACTGATGTTGATGGGCGCTGTCGGCGCGCCCTGCGACAGCACACCCGTTCCCTGCGACAGCGCGCCCGCTCCTTGCGACAGCCCGCCGGACCCCGGCGCCGCGCCAGGGAGTTCGGACATCCGCACGTTGTTCGAAGCGGAGGCAGCCTTCTCGCCCTTCGACGGGATCCTTCGGGACGGGGGAGGCCCCTTCTTGGGGCGACCCGACTGGCCGTCGACAGGGAGGGGCGGGCGTAGAGAGGTGTCCTCCTCGACCATCTCCAGCACAGCCAGCACCAAGGCGGCGCTGGGGTCCTCGTAAGCCTGGCGGTAGTTCTCGAGGCGGTAAGCCGGGTGGATGAGGCCCATGACCCTCTCCATCTCGCCGATCTCTGCGGGTAGTGGCAAAATCACAACGCGGGGGTGTGGGGAGCAGAGTGTTGGGTGCGTTGATGCCTACAAAACAAGTCCGCAGCCACCGCTGAAAAAGCCTTACATGTATCCACGTGAATGTAAGGTTCAGAGTACGCCCTTGATATCAAGCACGAACATCGTACGGTGTGGCAAGTGGGCAGCATACTTTGGCCATTCACTCACATTTGCCGCAGTCTATCTACCAAAAACACATGACCGAACGAACCAAACTATTCGGCCCGGAATAGTTGCAACTCGTAAATTGGAGCTCTACCAATCAACATCGATTGTGGCCCGACAACTCAAGTCGTTTGCCAGCATTTCGGGTGTGGCAGACTCCATCGAGACCAATAACGTTTTGCTTTATTTTGGGAGGAGGAAATACCACGATCTTGATATTGTAAGAATGATACCCACGATAGTTCAACCTGAAACTTCGAAGAACCGGGCTTTCGCTCGGGTGTACGAGAAGTCATGTCGAGGAAGCAGACACAAAGGAAACAAAACACGTCCTGTCTTACCTTTGCCGACGGCGATGATGTGCCGGCAAGGCACCTTGAACCTCAGCGGGTACCCGCACGTGCAGGACCAAACCGGGGGGTCGGCGTCCAGCAGCAGCTGAACTCGGTTTCCTCGCTGGGTGGTGCTCGCGATGTTGGAGTCTCGGATGTTGTAGAAGCCATTCCCGGTGGGGAGGACGCCAAGCCTGTTTCGTGTTGCATGGGGCAGGGCAGACGTGGGCAAAATGAGGACCGGAGCGCAAGTGCGTAGCAGGTTTCAGGGTGCAGGATATCCATCACGACCAATCTCAACAACTACACGATATTCGGAGAACAAGTACCCAAACTTCATCTCAAGTTCTTCCGGATGGCGTTCATTTTGTTGCCTCGAGCTCCCTGGAAGGGGGGTAAGGGCGGCCCACCAGAACAGATTCACCGTCTGTTGCTTCTGCGATCTTCCTGGAATGACAATACGACGGTCTATGGGGTGAAGGAGCACGATACTGCTGTGCATCTCACTGTCCAACTTTGTAGCTTTTGCACCAAGGCCGGGAGCCCCTGCCGCCCACGAAACCACATGGAATAACACATTCCGGACGCGGCTCTCCTTACCCGGTGGAGTGCCTGTGCTCCGTCTCCCAGAGCTTCGCCCCGAAAGGAGTGTAGATGCTGGCCCCCCCCTGGCCGAGTGCTACCCGCTCGGCGCACTTTTTCGCGGTGCTTTCCAAGATGCTGATCGCCATGGCCAGCGGCGGCAACTTCCTTGCCTGGATATAAGGATACGCGGCGAGGGTTTCAGACGTGAGATAGGAGTTTCGAACGAAAACCACAAGATGAAGTCTCGCAGATGGTGGGGATTCTTATACCCCCGCCGTTGGGGTGACAACCGCAAAAGCCTACAAGAGAAAACATGCGATGGACCCTAATCCAAAACAGGCAACGCCTGACATACGTACGTAGCCAAAGAAGTCTACCGATTGCTCATCGCGCCACAATCTCACTCAACTGGTGCATAATATAGAAACGAATTCCGACATGCGGCTCCCTTGTCTACACAATGCATGGCGGTGCCACTACCAATAAAAATGGGCCAATGAATATTGCACACGGAATAGACGGAGGAAAATCATGGAGACATACATACGTCATACCAAGGGTCCACACACTCAAGGGCGGGACGATACGCGTACTCTGCACACGACACTCCGCTCGAGATGAGACGCGACGAAACTAAAGAGACGGATGCGTGCCCGTAGGCGGCGTAGATTGTCGTCATCTGCGTGAAACCACCGATAGGCGACCGGCGACTAAGCGCTCAGTGGGACTGGCACAATATTGAAGCCCAATATTGAATGTGTGACGGCCATCAGCGGATGCCGATAGGCCAATCCACCGCAGCCTTCAATCATGGCGTACCAAGCCTCGTCATGACCTCACCCAACGAAATGTTCCCGCTACAAAGAAAGAGGGGAGAGGAAAGAAAACAGCGGGAAAGAAAGCCAAAAAGAGAGCCCCCAGCATATCTCCTCACCGGGTGCCCGATCATGTTCATCGTAGACTCCGCGCTGTTGTTGGTGACCTGGTCCGCGCAAACCACCTCAAGAGGTTGAGCCCAATGCGCCCACTGCTTCGGGTCGCGCGCCATGAGAGACGCGCAGGCCTGAGGCTTCAACGGCTTCATGTACTTGTCGAGGATGGCCACGCACTGACGCTCGGAAGGAGTCCTGGCTGCCGCGAACAGCCAAGAGTTCACGGTCTGCGATGGGTACACACAACAGTGCGAAGGGTTGGGTACACACAACAGAGTGCGAAGGGTCGGCGGCGAATCAAAGATCGACGTCAGCTCGTACATTATTGCCCTTACGCACGAAGAGCACCGAGACTCGAGGGGACGGGCAAGGTACACACGTCCAAGAGTTTAACCTTAACTGTCCCTGTTCACTTGTAAAGACTAAAGCCGACAACCCACATCTCCGGTCAACGCGACAAAACGAAGAACAAGGAGGGACATTCCTGCGAAGGCCAGCTATATACCCCTTTATACAACAGCATGCTACGGTCACATACGAAAGCTCAGTTACCTCGCCGATACCGGGCCCGGGGAAGTTGCCCGCGAGGTGTTTGAGGCAGAGCCTGTGGATGACGGGCTCGGCCTCCCTCTGGATCGCCGCCTTGCTGCCCTTGTGCTCGTCCGTGTAGAGGGTGGTCAGCGGGTCCTCGAGAAGTTTCTTCAGGTGGGGGTTCTTCTTCATCTCCGACAAGAGGAAGCTGTAGTTGGCGGCGTTTTCCTTGTCGCAGATGACGAACGCGACCACCACCAGGGTGTTATTGGTGTCCTTCCCGGTTGCGACGAGGACCATGCCGTTCCATTTCCCTTTCATGTGACCCCCATCGATCTGGAGGAACTGCCCAAATAGAAAGGGAAAGGAAACGAAAACGCAGGGGATAGGGAGAGTGCGCAGGCCGAGGCGAATGATTCAGGTCGGGTTCGGCGTATGTAATGGCACCCATATATATGGGCGAGGACAACTTGAGCGGGTTTGTTTCAGCAACATCTACCACTTAATTGCACGTGCCGCCCCTCTTGACCGATATCTCGACTTCACACCACCACAAAAGGAAGCTGTAGTTTGAGGCGTTTTCCAAAACCCATCTAACTACTCTCCCGTGATGCATTGGCCACCAACAAACGATCACTCAAAACGAAGGAAACCACTCCGTCAACCAAAAGGGCAAATACGCACCTTGAACAAGCCCTTAGCGATCACGAAGGCCGCACGACCCACCACGATGGAGAGGCGGTTGAAAGTTCCGTCCGGGTTTCTCTGCATCGCACATCACAAGGGGAGATATAAGCGTGGGCGGCAGGAGGCGAGGGAAGTTCGTTGTTGGACACCAACCTAGCGTTTCGGTAGTCAATCGTGCATTCATGTCCACTAATTACGCTTAGAGGGCCTTCCTTCTTATCACGACAACAAACACCAAGAAAAAGTTGAGCAACAACTCGGATGGTACAAACGTATACGCGCGTAGGTTTGACACACGGCCATACCGATTCCTGCAATAGACAATGATCAATCGAGTCCTGGTGAGAGACCACAACCAACGCCACAGCAGCAAAGCATAGCAGAGCACAACACTTGCTCGTGAGAAGACCGCTCGTTTCCTTCGGGTGTCCTCACACCTTCGCAAAATCAAAGCCACGGCACCCACCGGAAACTATTGAAAACACACTTGTCAGCCGCGGCCGCTTCGTTGGCAGCGGCGGCGGCGGTGGACTACGCGGGCAGTAGAAATGAGGTTAACACTACAAAAGCAAGCAAGATTTTGGACGTCATGACAGCAGTAGACGAAGCGACGTCCCAGAGCCGCACATCGGGCAAAATACTCAAGACACAAACAGCAGGGTCCATCCTGTCCATCCATCCAGCATGCCAGGATCAACTGCGCAAATGCGCAAAGCGCCCAACACTGCTGCATGTATGCACGACACTGCTGTTCGGTAGATACTGCGAGGCAATTGAGCAGCCTTCATGATCTACCGCAAAGATCAAAGCAAGGATCACACGCACACACGGCCAAAGAGCGTCGAACGAACTACTGTACACGGCTGCATCGAACACCCACTGCAGTTTTCAAACAGCAAACGCTACAGCTCACCTCCACAGTGGCGACCGTGCCAGGGCTCCGCTCCACAAGCTCACGGCAGTACCCAGGCGCCTGCTGGATGCTGCCCGCGTCTGCTGCCTGGATAGCGTCGAGAGCGTCCTTCTTGTGCCGCCTCACGGTCCGCGGTTTTGCCTTGAGGCCGACGTTTTTCTTGTACAACCGACCCAGTTCGGCGCTGTTCATGTTGGGGTTGTTCGCCATGGCTTCAGCGGCGAAGGGCGCGAGGGTGGCGCCCGTCGCCTTGGCGACGCCGCCCGAGCAGTTGGCATGCTGCAGATCCACATATGAGATCCTCCACTCTCTCGACTTCCGCCCCATATTGGCGCGTACCTCGGACTGGCACCCACCACCGTCGCTCGCGCGCCCAGAGCAGAGGAACTTTTTCTGAGTGCTGCCTCCTCTCCCCATCTTGAAGCCACGTCCGGCTTCGCTGAACTCATGTGCCACCCGCGCCTTCAGCCGCTTATAGTCGGCAAAGACTTGGTGCAGGAGATGATGTTGTGGTGCGGGCGGCCCATCGGCGCCTACGGCGCTCATGGTGCTTTTGGTGTACGTGTGGTGTGAGGCAGAGAGAGAGAGAGAGAGAGTATCCTGCGGCCCCAAAAGTTCGTCCGCATGCGCGTGCGTGTGGACGTATGCGTCCACGTCACCGGCGCGGTGTTGGCGAGAGGTCTGACATGGGTTGGTCGTTTGAGCGAACAGCCTAGCTTGCGGTGGCCAAAACAAGGTGCCGCCGGCGACCAAGCAAGGTGGCGTGGCGAGCGGAGTGGCCTCTGCAAGGTGCACCGTCCGACAAGGCGGCCTATTGAGGGTGCGGTGCTATTTCGACCAATCATGTGGCTCTATTCAGCCTCAGGCGTCTTGCGTTTTGTGCCGTTCCAGCCTGCACCTTACTTTGACCATTTACCGACAAGGTGCACCTTGTTTTGGCCACTGCCCAAAAAAAATTAGTGATTTTTTGTAACGCAAACACTCGAATGACCTATATTCCATGACGTAGCTTTCATGCATCCCCCCTCCCCCCGTCCAACGCCCCATTCTTCTCCAAACCCCGCACAATCGCCTAGACCCAGCACCGCGCGTATAGGAAGCCCCTACATACATGATTAATACGCGCGATCAGAGGATCACACAAAATGTTGCGAAAATCAGTGTCGACCAAATCTTTCATCTCATAGCTGGTGTGTGTTTTAATATTGTATGTGACCTAAACCTTTTGAAAACCCACCCCTCCACCCCCCCATCCCTTTTTTTTCTCTGTTCGCTCTCTCTTGCTCGAACGCCCCACCTAATATCGATATCCACCAGAGTAATACAGACTTCCACGGCCCGGATATCACCTCATTATCTTTTTAGAGCCGGCCATGCCACTGCTGCAATCCCCCCCCCCCCTGCCCTCAACGCCCCCTCCTTCCCGACCACCCGCACCATCGCCTAGACCTAGCACCACGCGTACGGCAAACCCCTTTTTCTATGCGACCTGAAGCCCTCCCCCCCCCCGCCACATTCCCCCCCCCTCCCCCACAAGAGGGATTCATAGTTTCCATGCACAAGTTGAGCTGCCCCACCCGTCCCTCTCCCCCCTGCCCCCCCTCCCGCCCCCTTTTGATCCAAAATCAGCCCCCCATGTGCTTCAAAACTCCGCCCTCCCCTCACCGGTTATTCGACTTACAGGATTCACTTGATAAACGGATGCATTTCCTTCAACAGCTGTCAGATTTTGTCCCCCTCAGGAACGGGTTTTATAGTTTCCGCGCGCACAGACTGCCCAACATCACCCTGTTGACCCTGATAGCTACACTGTAGTTGCAAGGGGAGTCGCCGACCTATATCCTTAATGAGGGCACACAACTCGTAATGCGCGCGATCGGAGTATCACACACAGCTTGCAAAGATGAGTTTCGACAAAATATTCGATCTCACAGCTGGAGTGCATTTTCATTTATATAATAATACCACGTGGTTTCACCTCAACCATGACATGGTTTCACGTCAAATCCATCAACTATCCTTCTACGGAGGGCACTCCATTACATTGTTGTTGCTGTTATTGCTCTCACATTTACTCGCATAATCAAGTCCGTGGTCATAGGACAAGCTCCAGTCACTCTGGAGGTGGGGAATACCCCAGGGAAAAAAACATAAAAAAAACAACAAAGGTTGGTACACTCATATATAAAGCTGACCCAATTCATATCTCCGCCAGAAATATATACAAAGTGAAATCGGAAGGCAGCCTACGATGTGCCATACATTAGTTGCGTGCGTGCTCGGCGTTCGGGCTTACGGTCTCCGAGGCGAAAACAGATATTATGAGCCTGCACACCAAAGGCAGCCGGGGGGGGTGTCGTTCACATTCAATGCAGCCGGCCAGGTATACAAAACAAACAATCGAGTTTGTGTACTTGGGCGGGGCTATCACCGCAGACAGAGACCTTAGCATTGAAATATCGCGGCGTCTTCAGAGGGCCTGGGCATGCTTCCAGCGGTACACGATGGAAATCTATGATCGCCCGGGTGTGCGCTTACGGTTGAAGGTGCGGTTGATGAAAGCTGAGGTAGTCGAGACACTTCTTTACGGTTGCATGACGTGGAGCCCGAAGAAGCCTGACTATGACAGGCTACGACGGGTTCACCGCTCCAAGCGTCTCCGATGCCTCGGATGGCGGAAAGGGAAGCGCGACGACCACACCCCATCGTACGCCGACGCGGTTGCCAACACAGCTTCCGAGGGCATAGAGGCGATAGTGCGCAAACGGAGGATAATGTTTGCGAGATTTGCAGCACGAATGGGGGAGGAGCGTCTGCCACAGAGGGGGGGGGTCATGCCCAAGAAACTGAAGTCTGGGTCTGGCCATCGTCGTCTTGAAAACTGTTGGCCTTCCAATGGCCGTCACAAGATAGCGTAAGACCACCCTGAACTTCTTGGCCTTGTTGCGTTCTCTCCCCAGTGCAATTGATGATGCACTTGATGCCTTCCATGAGCCCAATGCCGTCTTTAGTGAGTTCCTAGGGTCTGCTAGCATGACCTTTTTTCTCTCTTCCTTTTCTTGCTTCCTCTTCTTGTCTTGTCTTTTCTTGCTTTTCTTGTCTTTTATATTTTTTCCGTTTTCGTTTTTTCGGTTTCTTGCCGTTTTTTTTTTTCCTTTGTCTTCTTCTCTTTTCTTCGTTTTTTTTTCCAATTGACTTGCGTCTGTCGTGCGTATGCGTAGTGATAGGTACTACGTGCAGAAGACTATATACGTAGCAGGTTTTCTTGGGCGGCAAGACTTAAGTGGTATATTATTCAGTTTTTATAGGCGGAAGTAGTGAGACGTATGCACCAGTATGGACTTGGCACATCGTAGGCTGACTCCTGATTAAACGTTTATATGTTTCTGGTGGAGGCATGAATTGCGTCAGCTGTGATATATGCGTGGAGCACCTTTGGTTTAGCTCACGGATGGACACGATAAGACTGATTGCACAGATCCCCCCCCCCCCCCCCACCCTCAACCCCGCGGCACCGCAAGCCCTTGAAGAGATTGATAAGCATACTCTTCTCACTGGTACCATAGGTACCGCTGCATTTGGTCTCGTCCCGGGAAAGCGCAAAGCGCCCATTCACAGTACGGAAGCCCGAGAAGGTGATGGATATTAATCACTTTCACGTCTCCGCCGGCCACCAGCACGAGCGCCTTCTGAGAGAGACGGCTCAGCAGCATGGGATCACCTTGACGGGTGTGCTGCGGCCGTGTGGTGGCTGCTTGGGGGCTAAAGGGATACGTGCTGGGACACCGTGGAGGACGACATCACGCGCAGGGAGGCTCATGGAGACCGTCCATATTGATTTGTTCGGCCCCCAAGAGGCGTCCCTGGGCGGGTCGGTGTATCTGATCATATTGAATAATTCGTGGACAGCGCTGCGGGGTTGGTTCGGCCATACGTTTCTCGCTTTACATTCGTTTTTGTGCATATTATACATACGTTACAAACGATGATATTTGCCGTGTCTGCCTCTGGCAGGGTTGGGCATCATGGGTGACTGCATGGCTCGCAACTTGATCAAGGGTGGGAGGGATGTCATCGTCTGGAACAGAACCAGAAGCAAGTCGGTCGACTTCAGCCGACAAACGGGTTGTCAAACCGCCGGAAGCCCAAGGGAGGTGAGGGCGTTGTCTGGCATCAATACGAATCATCACATAGAATTAACAACCAAAGTAAACTCGGGGCGTTCTATCATATACCTGAGAGATGTGGGGATTTATTAACAAGTTTCATTCGGTGCAATGTTGCGTTACTTACGCAGCAGTATTCGGTGTGATAGTAAGTCTGCTTTTGCGTTTAGATTGAATAATGCCCAGCACACTGTCGGAAGGCAGATATATGTAGCGCATTACCTTGCAATTACTCGTTTGGACCCTCCCCCTTCATGGTGCCGTTGCTGTCGCTGGAAGTTGCCACACCGGAAAGTTCATTAAGGCATTCGATGCTGTCATCCATAGGCAAAAAAATGCGCACAAGATGCCGAAGTCCGCCCCATAAGTGGTTCTTACAGTAATAGCATGCAGCCCACCGTTCATGCTTCGTGCTAAACACCTTTCACACTCGGTGCAAGCAACGTCCGCTTGGTGGGTGAAAACCCCACGCGGTCTGTCCCGCCATTAAATTGTAAGGAAACTAAATCCAAGAGATGACAGACTATAGCCGCGCACGAAAATGCGTGCGTACGCCCTTCTCTCCATTTTAGATCTTCAAGTCATTGCGTCTGGTGCTATGGAGGTAAAGAAATGTCACATACATGTGTGATGACCGACGCCGCAGTGAGAAAACTAAAACAACAGCATTAATTCTATCAGGTAGGTACTCTTTGCGAGGGGAAACTCTTTCGAGAACATTAAAATGTACACACGGCTGTCCCCCCCCTCCAATTGTGATCGACCAGGTGATTATAATGGCCATCAACGCTCCACCCCTCAGAGTCTAACTAAAAAATAAACATAAACGATCCCTCCCCATACTTTTTGCGATGTCTTCTTCAAATAGTCTGCTTTTGATATTTGGCTGGGCAGGTTCGATTGGCTGCCTCATTTGGTTTCCCTGGATTTTGTCCTTTTTCTGTAGCTGTTTCTGGGATCAACGCTATAAAGTTCCCGCTGCACACTCATTGTCGGATGGCAGACATGAAAATAATAATGTTAATAACTGAGCCCTCACCTTCAGCTCTCCATGATCCGTGTCATTGACGTACCTACAAAGGTCTCCTCTCCTTTTCTTCCCTTCACCCCCACCCTAACACCGAACAGTAACAGTGAGTAAGAGGGGAGGCAGCTTTCTGCGAGCCTTCTCCTCAAATAATAGTTGAGAAATGAACAGGCAGAATCCCCCTCACTCCTCTGCATTGCATGGATGGGGCCTTCGTCCAAACGTTGGAGATTTCTCTAGTGGGAGTATCACCAGTGCACCGTCTCGAAACGAGTGCGTGGTCAACGTTCAAATGACTGCTGTAAGGCAAGCAGCAAATGAGTTCGCCCCCGCTCCCCCCCAATTACATAATTCGAAGATGTCATTCACATGCAAGAAGGTACGTACAAGGTGCCGACGTCCGCCTCACAAGCGGTCTTTACTAGGATACAGCTCACCCTTCGCGCATCTCGCCGAGCACGTAACGGCAGTTCGCGCTAAGTGCAAATAACGTCTTCCTGGTCAGTGGAAACCGAACGTGCTCCGTCCCGGCGTTGTAGGGACCCCTTGAGACTTGTAGCCTCAATACAATGCCCGTGGATGACGATGAGTACACCCACCCACGCCACTCCTCGCCCGAAGGAAACGTTTGGAAAGTATTACCGAAGATTGTCGAATGTCAATGCTGCTTCAGGTGTGTAATCCAACGCAATCCGAGTAGGAACGGTCGCTGCGCCCTCACCCCGACCCCTACTCGCTCGTATGCGAAACCTCCCCTCAGGTGGTGGAGCAGTGCGATATCACGTACAGCATGCTGTCAACCCCAGAGGTTGTCGCCAAGGTGTTTTTCGACCCAGAGGACGGATCGCTGGCCGGCCTCTCGGAGGGGAAGAGTTTCATCGATTGCGCCACTCTGGAGGTGGAGGTAAGCCAAACTCTCCACTCCTGGACCGCAACCTCATTATCTCACATCTCCCGTGGACGGGGTGGTGTGCTTTCGTGAACCATGCGCTGACGTGCGGACTAAACGAGTTCAGCTAGTTTCAGACCGAGATAACAACAGGACAGGCAGCGGGCAGGGGGGCGCTTTCTCGGAGTGTCTCGAGTCGGTGCTCGCCGCACACAAATGACAGACTACCTCGACCTTGCGTGATTATTCTTCGGGAAGGTGGAAACTCCTACTAATGCTAATACTAATGCTAATGCTTATACTAAGGTGAGGTTGAACCCCTATACTATATCCAAACGGACCCAGATTGTGCTTCTGCTTCACAATAATATCACTGAGAATAATACAATCAACGATGAGTGTTAGTTCAGTGGTTACGGTATGCTTGTATCCGAAATGACCAGTATGAGTTTGATAGAGGGTAGCGCTTGTGTCGCGTCGTTGATCCAGTACACCCACAGCGTGAAGAACGAGGCTGCCAGCAAACCTGACCGAGGGAATTTCCACTGTAGCAACTGTGTCGATTCATTCTGCGTACGTAGAACAACGATATGACAACGACAGCGACCACTTGAAGGGGCTACCGTATGATCCCACGTCGTCCTCAACCTGGCCGGAACGGCTTCGACTACGGCACGACATTTTTCGGTGTAGATGGTCTAGTATTAGTGGGTGACCACGCCGTAATCGTGGTCAGTTCCATGCATGTACGCTTAGCGATTCCCGAAATCGGCCTCGCCTTTCTCGCGCACACCCAGGACATGCAAGACATGTACAGAGCGGCCAACAGTAAAGGCGCTAAGTTCCTTGAGTCACCGGTCTCCGGAAGCAAGGTGCGGACCCCACTGATCCGCTACCCGTAATGCCGAACGCGACGAATATCGCTGCCGTCTTATTACCTCACGAACTATGATAGAGGCGGCACGTTTTGAGCTAAACTAGTTTCTGAAGGATGGGGCTCCTTGACCGAAAATCATCCGGATGTCATTATCATTTTGCATTAAAACTATTTCGAATACCTAGGCTATGAGTTTGTTCATCGGGTCGCACCTTAAGTTTATTTATTTTTCATTATTAAACATTTTTTACTCGGAGCTCCTCAAGTGACGAGTAGTATTAGAAACAACAATGTTGCACTTCTGCCATAGCATGCTACGTTTACGTTGAGAACGTTCGTCTCTGACCGTGTTGCAGATAGACTAGCCGTGCTCTACCGAGTCGGTCGTACGAGATTTGGAGTTTGTAGCTGCCCATATAGACTACAGTTCCATTAAGCAGAAGCGCAAGGTACAGTAGATTCTCGTTTTTATACGGAGGGTTGGCCCAGCCTCGGCGTACGACGACATCACGGACATGACCTACCTCCGCTACACAAAACGTTGAACGACGGAACACATTAGTAAATAATGTTTGTGCTGATACTTTGGTGTCTCCGTGGGTCTGTCGATCTGTTTGCCCTGTCATTCTTTTGCTGCCACGCACCCACTCTGTCGCGGTCAAACAGGGACCTGCGGCGAAAGGTCAGTTGGTGTTCTTATGCGGTGGGGACAAAGATCTGTACGACAGGGTCGCCAATGATTTTTCCCTCATGGGCAAGGTACGGGCGCCATCATCGCCCAGCAAGACAAAATAGGCGAAAACTGTGAAAAGCGGAGACAAGCACAAGCTCACGAACAAACTGCCAGGGGTGTCTTCTCATTCTCTGTGATACACCCCCGCCCCCGTGTCGAGGCGCCCTCGCTTTTCCACCGCGCCGTGGTCATTTTCATGGGGGGTGGCGGTTATGTGTCACGCTTGACGCACTGTTTGCAGTTGCAAAGGCAGTGTACCCTGTCAAGAATATGTGGACAGGCATGGGAGACAATTAGTCTGTATTATCGGTGGGTGACAGTAGCTCTCGGCGACGTGTCAATCACCCATAAATTAGCGCACACAAACTCTTGCCAACAGGCATTCATCCTTTGACAGTACAACAACCAAATTGGTATAGCATGGAGGAGAACATGTTGACATTTTTTCCACAGCTATCTTGCAGTCGCTTTCACTCTGGTGCGGCAGGCCATGTCCCGATGCGGTGAGCCTAGGAAAACCCAACCGTTTTGAAGGCAATTTTTCGACAAACCTAGACTACGCTAAAAGGCGTACGGCCTGCACCACTGTCTCAGCATCGTCCATCCAGCCTCCCACGAATCTGGCTTCGTAGTTGCATGTGGCAACAGTAAGTTGAATACAAGTATCGCATATTAATTCTCAAACGACGCTGAAGGGTGTTGAATCTGACAACATAGGCGCTTGCGGGTACCCTTCTGTTCACAGGCTAGCCACTATCTGGGTCCCGCTGGCAAGGCCACGGAGATGAAGTTGGTGGTGAGTGCATGGCGATGGTCTCGCCTAGATTTGCGCTCTGTTTCTGCGCCCTCTCATTTTCATCTTCCTGTCTATTTTACGCAACATCGAAACCGACCGAAAGCACGCAACTCGCCTGCGATGACCGCGCAACTTCCGCCGTGCAACGGATTGTGTTGATGTTTACGCCGTATGCGTATGTTTGCCGCGCAGTGACTAAGGTCGCCCTTCTTCCTATGCTGGCATTATAGGTCATGGGAAACATGCATGCGCCAGCATGTTGTGGCGCAGACGTCACCACCAACTAGCACCATCCCCTGCCTCTATCTCGTTCGCACTAATAACACTTTGTTTCCGTCACTTACAGTGTCAGTTTTCCCCCTTCTTCGCATACCGTCTGGCGACGAAACAAGATAAACATGATAATGGCTACCATGCTGGCGTCGGTGGCAGAGGGTATATGCCTCAGTGAATCTCTTGGTCTCAACAACGACACCCTGATTGAGGTGAGTGTGCTTTGATTGAGGTAGCCATTATTTGATTTAGACAACCATGTTTTGAATGAGGTAAGCATGCTTCGATTGGAGTAACCATACCGCAGCGTGAAAAGCACTGTTCGGGCAGGGTGTTCATCTGAATATTGTGTTCCGGTCCGCCCTCTTTCTCCCGGTTGCTTCCGTGGATAGAGTTTTAGGAGCGACAACAGCCTGCGAAATGGTATCATTCGATGTCGGGAACTCGAGTCTCAATATTGTCGTAGTCGTCGCATTATTGTTCAAAAGTCCTTTGATGGGGCTGTGTACGTCGACAAAATGTCCAGCGCGTCAATACCACTACTGTGTTGCAAACATTTGGGCTTTCGTGCAAGAGTGCGGGTGTTAGGGCGAAAGCGATGGGCATTCGAGCATGACTGTACCTCGCAGTATACTATGAATCTGCTATAGCCATAAAACGTGTCCCTATACCAGGCACATCACATGATATTGCCTTGTGTTTTCCCCTGTGGCATCCTTCCACTCCAGAATGATTGGAGCCTGTCCTGCGACCACGGACTTGATTGTGCGAGTTAATGTGAGAACAACAATAACAACAACAACAAAAACAGCAACAAAAACAGCAACAAACAACGACCACAACTACAACAACAACAACAACAACAACATGATAGTATGTTAATTAACTTTTTCGTCTTGTGCCTCTCCTGTCCAGTCACGCCATTTGACATGCTGTCCGAGCGTGTAAAAACACCGAGCACATGTTAAACAAGACCGTATTGAAATTTGACGTTACTTATCGCACGGGCTTGTGATTAGGGTAACAACGATCGGCTTTACTGTAGAGTCAAATATATTTTACTGGCCCCCTCTGGTATCATTGGGCAACCTGGCATCCTACTGTCTCGTCGTGAACCACTGGAAACGAATCAATTGGATTTTGTCAATGCGAAGATAGAATAATCGTGTCGTCACCCGCCTTGCCTCCGCAAATCGACCTCGCGTTCCTTTCGCAGATCCTTGGGCAAGGTGCCACGGCTAGCCCCCTGATCGCCGTCAAAGGCCCCCTTATGAACAAGAAGGACTACTCGTTGACGTTTTCCCTTAAACACGCACTAAAGGACATGAGTTTCGCACTGGGCCTTGGCGTCAAGGTACGATACCCTCTAAGGCGTGATGGACACCATGTTACATGCGCTTGCTTTCAGTTCTGCTCTCAAGTACCTCCAGACAATCGCTGGTTTAAAGAAGAAAATTGTACTCTCGTTTATCATAGACGGCTTTCTCAAGCTTAAGCTCTTTATTCTCTGCGCACGCGGCAATCGAAACCCCGAGAGGTCGTCGACGGATAGCCAGAATGGAATCATCCCCGTTTTTGCCTAATGTTTTCGTGTAGCACTGATAATGCCGTTCGTAGGGGCATGTGACGGGAGTTCTTTTCACAGAGATCTGTACGAACGGCGAAGTAATACGAGTATACGAGTTCGTAACAAACACGCTAGCGAGCGGGAGAGAGAATTCCTCACTCGCCAACCCGCCTAAACGCGCGTTGCCTCAAGTCTAATGTCTCATGCATGCCTTCCGTGTACATTTTTTGTGCTCGCTTCACTTGCTGTTCCCCACTAGACGGCGCAAGCGCTTCCTTTGGCCTCCGCAACCAACGCCGAGTACATGAGAGCCAAAGGACGGCATGCTAACGACGATTTCTGCTCCGTCATCGAAGCGCTCCGTTCCAGGCCTTAGCATGTCTGCAGCAGCAGCAAACAACGACATGCGCCATAATACGACGAGCATTAGAGCACCGGCTCCGTATCGATTCTGTTTGGGGTGTAATGGTGGTTATTCCTCTCATGTACCTTCGATTTTACGCGTGCACTGCCTCCATCTCGTTGGTCTGCCCTTTTGGCAAAGATATGGTTTAGGTAGAAAGTCTACCCGTTGATCTACGTCTATCTCTAAAATTCTAGGATGGGCTCTTTGCACCAGAGTGAAACGTAAAGCATCGATAACCCGACTGGCTGGCAGAGTCGCACGTATGTATACTGGTCACTAATTACGCTCGGAAAGGAGCTCAAGAACTTCAATCAGACTGGCCGCAAGCAATAAACACGAATTGGGATGTGTGGTGCGACCCGTGGAGTATGAAATACTTCAAACTAGTTCCATCTTGCCGTTCGTTTCGCATCAAGGGCGGCTCTTAGGGCATGGCACCCACTGTAGATCCGGCGCTCCCTTCACGACTAGCATTGAGAGCTAACGTTGGCCCACCGGCCACCTCTGTTGACGGACAACGGGAAAAAGAAACGTGTTTCACCTAAAACGCCAAGACTAAAACTTCCTGCCAGGCAGCCTACTCCGTCGGCGTTTGGTGCGATAGCAGCGGCACCCCCTCGCCTCCAGTCCTCTCATGAAAATGTATCTTAGTTATCGATTTTATAGTTGGAATGTATAGCACTCCACGCCGTAGATGTGAACGGGGGGTCGTAGAAAGCCGCATGACCCACCATCGTTGTAACGATGCCCTGCCTATCTGGTAAATGATCAGCAGGACAAAGTATTATTTAAGCAGGGGTGTTCGCAAAACTCGTACGTAAGCACGACAGGCAACACAACGCCGTCGTAACTAGGGCATTACCCGGTAATCAAATGAACATCGCCGTCGTGAAGTAGGGTCGACCCGAAGACCCCCAGCCAGCCTAGCAACAAGGTTGTGTTCTGTAGGGTTTGTGGATTCCGGGTAAAGGTATGGGAGTCTTACAGAACTTCCAGACGTTTCGGGTACGGGTATGATAGCGTTACACAACTTCCAGAAGTTCCAGGTATTGTGACACGGGCGTACAGAACTCACAGAAGTTCCGAGCGGGTACGAAAGGTGCTGTACCCGTACCCCGGGCATTGTGGCACGGGGTGGACAGAACTCACAGAAGTACCGGGTACGGGTATGGATGTTCTATAGGACTATTAGAAGTTCGGGTACCGGTATGGAAGACATACATAACTCCCAGAAGTGCCGGGTACCGTGGCACGGGCGTACAGAACTTACAGAAGTTCCGGGTGCGTGTCATACCCGGGTAAATGCACACCCCCTCGGGGGGGACTTCGATTTAAAGTGGAGGATTTATTCCAACTTGCATGTGGATGGCATGTTCTCACCGGGCTAATGTCCCCGAGGAAATCTGTCGTCGTTTTAAGGGAATTATGAATCATCGAATAAACACCACCGAGAGAGGCGACAAATAAATCGTGAAGCTCAATGAGTGGCGACCGGGGCGACAGCCGCGCTCACGGCTGTTCCGCGCTGTAACAGATCATACCATAGAGCACCATCCAGCTTTGGCGCTCCGAAACAACTAGTAGTGGTGGTTGCAAGCCCGTATTTACCAGAACAGCTCGATAAGCCAAGTGCCGCGACAAAGAAGAAGCGAAACTGCCGAAAAAACAGAAGATAGTTAAAGACGTCGATGGTTGCTGCATTGCCGTCACGGCAAAAATATGTGTTATTCCGTTCGGCAAAAACATCGACAATACGCAATACGTGGTTTCCCGATAGGAGCCAAATTCGCACCATGTACTACGTATAATATATACATGGTAGCCTTACTTGGGTGGCAATCGGAATATTTGGTTCCTCCAGGCGTGAGTAGTGAGACGTATGCACCGGCCTGGACCCGGCACATCGTAGACTGACTCTCGATTTCACTTTTATATGTTTCTGGTGGAGGCATGAATTGCGTCAGCTGTGATATATGCGTTTACCACCTTGGGTTGTGTGTGTGTTTTCCCTGGGGTATTCCTCAGCTCCAGAGTGACTGGAGCCTGTCCTGTGACCACGGACTTGATTATGCGAGTTAATGTGAGAACAACAACAACAACATGTATGTTTCTACTAAATCGAATCGAATTGAATTCGATTAATGGAAAATGAATATTTTCTATTCAAAAGACTTAATTAAGTAAGATTCGTAGTCAAAACCGTCGGTGGGTCGTGATCCCACTTCTCTCTGCGTGAGCAGAGTGTTCTCACTGTTGAACTACAACGGCGGAGTGTGTGACAACACGGGCTGATACAGCAGGCCGTTGACAGAGGGAGAGACAGGACAGGTTGAGAAGAACTCCCAGAGGAGCAAGGAGAAGGAGTAGTAGTTGTTGTTGTGAGAGCGGTGGGCGAGCAGTTGTCAGTGCTCCCTCAGCTCTCGGATGAAAGGAACAATCCAGCGGGACCTTCCAAAGTCCCGCTGCAGAGAATCCGCTAGGCGGTGTATCCGCTGCGGAGGATCCGTCAGCGGAACGTGGAGGAGAAGGCTCTGTGGCGTGTTCTAGATATGACAATCTCCCGTGTTCCCCAAACGATCCTTCCAGAAACGATGTCTGGAAGGTTGAAGGGGTTTCGACATTTTCCCTAGGCGTGTTAGTTCGGGGACATGGTATCTACATCACCCCCCATTTTTAGTGGTGATAGAGCTCGAACTCCAATAAAACTCAAAAGTAACGGAACCATAGACAAGAGTAACAACACGTCTAGTTGATATACAAACTTCCAGTGGCGATTCGCTAACGCTCGGCAGTTTGTACACTCCTTTGGACAGGATGGACAAGACAGCATGACAAACTGACAAACTGCTGTAGTACCGTAGACATGTGGATAAAAATCCGGACATAGGATCGGACATGATAATATATAGCGAATGACAAGAGCATAATCCTTTCGCATGCGGTATGTTCAAATACATATCGCGGACATTGCGGCTGGCCAGCTGTGGATTACGACAAAATATAGAAAAATGATCAGGGACAGGGGCGTGCGAGAGCATCGACAATAAATAAATTTCCCGGGTTTATTAGCAAAAATATGCTAATTAGACGCACGCTACACGAAACGAGCGTGTATACTCATCGTGTGGACAACATGGCTGAAGGCTCAACAGGCGTGACATGAGTCGTATGTGCTGGAAAGCAAAACGACTTACCTGACGGAGACAATAAATTATACACCAAACATGTTTTACTGCGACAAGGACATTTGGCTGATCACACTACACTTGGCATCTGATGGGTGTTCGAGACCGAATCAGAAGTCAATTGTGGTACACATCAGTTGGCATCGGATGGGTGTTCGAGACCGAATCAGAAGTCAATTGTGGTACACAACAGCCTGGGCGGTGACCGAAGTCGACACGAAACAACCGCCAATAGTATACATTTCAGGGTCGCATCCATATGAAAAATACTAGGAAAAAAAAATGGATAAAAAGCGACATGTTGACTGACAGTAATCGTGCATACGGGCATTATGCCGCAGATGTGCAACGATATCGGAGTGTGCGGTGAGAGACATACAAGCGTTCGACAGACAGACACATAATGTATGCCGTAGTTCATCTGTGTCTGTATTAAGTACAGATCGTAACAGAATGAGGCATTTTTTAAAGACAAATGGTGTGCGCGAACGCTGGATATCTATTATCAATCCAACCACTGGTGTGCTACGGTGCCGAGTACTTTTCAGTACTGAAGAGACAAGTGCCCAACGATTTTTTTTACATGACAACAGAAGACATAACGACCCCCTATAAAGAGATGGGAGTCGGGTCTCTTACGACTATGCATCTCGCCAATAAGTGCTAACCTCAGGTTGTACGATACTTACAGTGCATACAGAAGGCAATGCGCAAGAAACCGAACTGCTGAAAATCAAAAGAAAACAGACGAAAACAACAAACTACGCAGGGCACTGCGAATGGCGACATAACGAAGTCACGAGAATACTCGTGTGACAGTACGTCGAAGACATTGACAAGTTGGCACACACACTAGACACATGCTCCTTTTGGCTATGCTAGACCTGACGGTCATCCCCCCTGCAATTGAGGTGATTTGGTATTTACCATTGCAGGCCTAAAGGTACTAGTCAAGCTAGTACAGTGGACAATCTCAATCGCGGGATCAAAACATACCGCTGAGGTGGAAGCCAAAATACAGGGAAGTCAACCAAAAGACATAAGGTGCTAAGAATACAGTTCACCACGGAGGGCGAGGACAATACTTTAGAGTGCGCGGTACTCGCACTGGGCAACAGACAAGCCATGAGGTGACTACACCTTAAAAGAAAAACAACTCCCGCAGGAGCTTGATACATATGAAAGAACAAATAGGACAGGGCTAACATCAGTAGTTGCTCAGTCTGATGTGACAAAATAAAGCGCTAAAACAAGACAAGACGATACAAGAAAAGCCCATTAAAGTGCTATGGAACATCCGCGGGGACAGAATGAGACTTCCGCGTAGGAGGGTTAAATGCTGAAGAGTCCGTCGACAATACTGCAGCACGGTAGGAAGCAGTCATATCTCTGCATTGAGGAATGGCGTTGACATGACGCCAGATACCCATCTGGGTAGGATAACCTTCCAACTTGAGATGATATTGGAAGTTGGTGAGAGATGCTGCTCCTACTCCCCCTTTACGTCCATCAATACTCTCAACCGTGAACGCACCGATCATAACTTTCAACAATGAGCCTTTGAGATCGGGCACGGGAAGAGTGGTCCCTAAAAATAAATCGTCGAGCGCATCAAGGTCAGGGGCAGGGAACGACTGAGGGACATAGTATTTTTTCATCCGGCCAAGGTGTACAGCAATCTCGGCGGAGTTGCCATCTTTAGTGACGCGATAGATGACGGGTGACGTTTGCGCTCGCACGGTATATGGTCCACGCCAGGGGCTGATCAATTTTGGATTGGGACCATCAGCTTCAGTGTATGGGCGGTGGAGTATTACCTGTTCTCCAGGTTTGAAACTGGGAAACGACAGAGTCTCATTTGCGACCGGTTGCTTGTCCGCTCGCTTTTTAAGATTACGGCGGGCCAGCTCGTATGCAAATTGCAAGTTTTCGACAGTCTGTTTAGAATAGTCGAGCTGTGATTGCGGTGCGGAGGTGGACGGTACTCCAAGAATGAGATCGACAGGTAGTACAGCTGCACGTCCAAACATCGGGAAATGAGGAGTTTCCTGGAGCGTGGTAGAGTAAACTGTATTGTGAGCTAACTGGACAAGAGGCAACAGCTCTGCCCAATTATCGCAGGACAAGTTGCTGTACATAGCCAACATATTGTGGACAGTGCTGTGTACACGCTCTAAGACGGAGTTGCCCTGAGGGCGAAAAGCGGCTGTACGTGTTTTCTTATATCCGATAACTGATTGTAATTCCTTGACCAATTCGTTGTCAAATTCTTTTCCTTGGTCGGAATGAAGTGTTTCTGGATGGCCAAACACCGAGAACACGCGTTCGATTAGATGACGAACGATCGTGCAAGCCGCCTTATTTTTGATGGCTATCAAAATGACAAATCCAGTAAGATGGTCGATGACAGAAAGGATGAAGCGATTTCCCTGTGACAAGCTTTTATACTCGACAAGATCAACAGCAACGCATTGGAACGCGCGCGTGACAGGGCGGTGTCCCACAGGCAACTTGGGCGGGCGGTGGGATGACTTGCGGTGTTGGCAAGACAGACACGCTTCAATATGAGTACGGACATCCGTGGACATGGTCGGCCACCAAAATCTATCACGAATGGTATCGAATGTTGCTTTAAAACCTAAATGACCTCCAGACGCTGGTAGATCATGAAACAAATTAATGACAATTTTTCGGAGAAATGTAGGCACTACCAGTTGATCGCGGAAAGTGCTACGCTTCCGTAAGTGACCAGAAAGGTACGACCGAAATAGCAATCCTTCATTTAAAAAGAAGTAGCTCATCGTGTATTTAGATTCTCCACTAGGGAGTGGGGCCGATGTTGGTGCTCGGAGGTACTCAAAATACTGACAGAATTCCTCTTTCTGTAGATCCACGAGTTTCGCGGGGTCTACAGTAGGGAAGACAGACACGGCACTCATGAATAATTCACGGTCGCGTTGTACAGGTGCTACGTCGTGCAAATTAGAAGCGGAGAGTTCGTACTCGCGGGGCCCAGGTGGATAGTACGGTCCCTCAATCGGTACATTGCGACAAATGGCGGCTAATCTGGGCTCGGATGGGATGGGTTCCCCGTTGACTTCGCTAAAAGCACGAGACAACATATCAGGCACAACATTTAATTTGCCTGGGTCATGTTTGACAGTGAAATCGTAATTCTGAAGTGCGATCGCCCATCGGGTGAGCATGTTAGAGGTGTCCTGCATTTTATACAGGTACGTTAGTGCTTGGTGGTCAGTACAGCATGTGAAATGCTTGCCCCATAGGTACGGACGCCAGTGGGTGACAGCCCAAACCACAGCACAACACTCTTTCATGGTGGCACTATAATGACGCTGGCTTTTTGGAAAGCGGTGACTATAATACGCGATGATGTCAAGATCGGAATCGGAGCTGCTTTCGCGTGAGCGTTGAGCAAGAAATGCGCCTACTCCTGCTTCTGAGGCATCGGTATGGACAATAAATTCCCGAGTAAAATCTGGGTATTTGAGGACCGGTGCGGAACTAAGGGCACGCTTCGCGCGAGCGAATGCTTCACGTTGCGCGGGCCCGAAAGCCTTCTTGAAAGCGGTCTTTTTGACATAATCCTTACGAGTGAGTTCAACCAGCAGTGCTGTTATTTCAGCATAACCGTCTATAAAACGGCGGACATAGTTGAGTGTACCTAAGAATCCGCGATTATATTTGATGACACACTCAGGCTCAGGCAGTGCTAAAATGGTTTTGACACGGTCGGCACTGATTGAAATACCTTTTTCCGAAATGACATGGCCAAGATACTCGATTTCTTTCTGACCGAATTGAAGTTTGGTCGGTTTCAAAGTTAAGCCAGCTGCCTGTAACGCTGAGAACATTTGCTCGAGGGATTTCAGGTGAGCTTCGAACGTAGAATTAAGACAAATAATATCGTCCATGTACGTAAGAATACCCGACTCAGGACCAAGGTGGCCGAAGGTGACAGACATCATGTGTTGAAACAACCATGGGGCATTACAAACTCCAAAAGGCATACGTTTAAAACAAAACTTGCCGGTCGGAGTGACGAATGCTGTCCGGTCGATGTGCTCTTCTGCGACGGGTAGCTGCCAGAACGCACTGAGGACATCGGCTGTAGAGATGAATTTGACGCCTCCGACTGCATCCAGACAGAAATCTAAGTTCGGGAGGGGCCAGCTCTTGCGGACGATGTTACGGTTGGGGGTATGACGATAATCAACACAGAAACGAGGGCTACCGTTCTTCTTTGCGACAAGCGTACACGGGCTACCCCACGGGCTGGGACGTTCTTCGATGATGCCCCATTCAAGCATATCGTGAACACACTTATCAATTACAGCTTTAGCTCGAGGGTTGGCGCGGTACGGGGGACGATCGATAGGTCGGGTGTCAGGAGGCAAAGGAAATGTTGCTTCTGCTATGGTGCAACGACCTGACATTGACAAGGCAAAGACAGGACGGTACCGAGCGCACAAATCTAGGACAGAGACTTTCTGGTCAGACGTGAGCTTAGTGTTAGTAAAAGCTGTAGACAGAGGACCTTCAATCTCGGATTTGGCTTGAGCGATTTCATCAACTGATGTAGGAGTTTTCGCAACGGCATTAACGTGCAATTGATCAGGCGTCACTACGGACACAGTGAATAACTGACCAAGACATAAATCAATAGGTAGCGCAACCCCATCAGAAGACGGGTTTGCAATTTGCACGGCTACTGAACCATCAGCAGCATGCCAAGTAGCAAGAGTGCGAGCGACAATAATTTTCTCGAAAACTGACGAGCTACTGGACTCCAAAAACGCAAGCTCAGACATGATTATGGGTTCTACCACAACAGTAGAATCGTGCGCGGGAAGACAATCAGTAAAAGCTACGACAAGGGCCTCGTGTCTCGGTTTAAGATCAACACGTTCACGCAACCTGACATCGACTCCTTCTGCATCATGGTGGACAGCAGCGACGGACAGGTTAGAGTCGCTAGAAACAGTGGAGGGATCAGCGGGGCGGGAGGCGGGGTAGCTAGTACGATGAACTGCTGGTATAGAATCACCAGTAGAAGGAAGAGACATTACTTGGTTTTCCCAATCAAGAGTAGCTCCAAAAATAGACATGACACTGTTATCAAGGAGTATTGAATCGGGACCAAGAGACGGTACAACCAATGCTTCGACATCGTGCGTGATGGTACCAAGGGTGAGTGAAAAACAACAAACCCTAATACATTCAACGGCGAACCATTCGCTGCTTGCAAGGCAACGGCGGTTGGCGGGACAGGTTGGATAATGACAGAATGCAAGGTTGGGTGTGACTTTAACCATGCATGAGAAACTACAGACACATCAGTAGCAGTATCCACAGTGATTGCGGGTACTGGATAGTCTTCTACAGAGCCAGAAATCTGCACTGTGCGAGACGAAAAGTACAAAGAAAAAGGATGGCGTTTGCATGCCAGCATCGAGCTGTGCCACGCAGTTGTCTTTTTATTATTATTTTCTGGGCGAACATCACCCATGACACTCAGGCTCGTGTGGCGTGGCCGCTGAGTACTACGACTACATTCGGACACGCACGCAGACACCGGGGTATCATCAGCAAACGTCACCCGCTTGCGCGGACGGAGTGAGCTGGATACCTGACTACTTCGACCTGAGACAAGGACACTCTTAACAGACAAACCACGGTCAACTCCGTGACTTCTTCTACCATCGACATGGACATTCGGTACGGGACACTCAGTACCTACTGCTACTGTTGCGATGAGTTTCCTCTTCGCGCGAACCTCACCTACCGGACAGGTAGCAAGGTGGGTCCCAACTGCAGGTAGCGCTGCAACCGCTGGGCTCCGTCAGTTGTCTTCGCCACGTGTGCTGCTCGCCTGGCTCCTGCGGTCGTCTTCAGCATCGTCGTCGTCCTCGTCGTCGTCGTCACGGTGGTGGCGGCGGAAACGGCGAGAGTTGCCGCGGGGGAATTCGACCTGTCACGCTTTGAAACGTGGCGTGACTTCATATCGCGTGCCTTTTGCAGGCACGTGGACTCCCAGTGCCCTACGGGTTTGTCGCACCTATCATAGGTGCAGTGGGGGCGGGGTTTTTGTTGGTTGTTGCTTCGCTGAGTTCCCCGTTGGCACGGCTGCTGGCGAATGCCTTGCTGCTGACGACCCTGCTGACGTTGCTGCCTTCTCGGCGACTGCAACTGGCGGACAGCAGTGCGGTTTGGGACCCCCCCCCAATCCCATCCACAACTCTGCGCTTTTTGCTCAGTTCCTTCCCTTTTCGTGACGGACGTAAATGACATGGCGCTTATAGTGGTGGCTCCACCCGTGAGGCGTGCGGCCTCATGGCGGCGAGCACGCTCGACAGCTTCTTTAAAAGAAGTAACTGGTTTTTCCCCACTTTGCAACAATTGCAATGCGGGTGGCAGATTGTGTTGCCACAGTGTGACAGTTATCGCTGCCCAAGGCGTACGACCTTTGGCATGACGTTCGACAGCCGATTCGAATCGGGACATAAGCGCGCGGAAACGTAGCGCAGGGGCGGATACAGTCTCGCCTTTTTCGGTCTTAAAAGTCGATAGTTTAATGGCGCATTCCTCTACCGAATTAGAGGGCATGAGTATATCGAGAAGAGCTAATTTGAGCTCCTCCCAGGTGGAAGGCGGGGCAAACGAACCGGGATTACTCATGTTCTCGGCATTGACAACGTTGGCACACCAATCAATCCTTCCTGACATTAGCTGTTGCTATAGCGTAAGACAAGGACCATCGCAAATAAGTGACAGATGCTCAAAGGCAAGATTATCCGCGAATTTCTCGTTGTGCGGAGCTACGGCTTTCGCTCGGAAACCAACAACGAGGCGAAACTGAGATAAGACCTCTGCAACATCAACGTCGGCGCTACCAGTTAAGCGCGGTAAGCTACGTACGTCATTGGGCGTGAAAGTGACAGCTTTCGGTGCGGACAGCACTCCTGCGTACGTGGGAACTGGTTGGACAGGGAGAGGGTTCGAGGGGTCAGTCTCGGACGAAGCGGCAGACGAACTACCTGAGACACTCATACTTGCCAGTTGTTGGAGCATGGAGTTGTGTTGGTCGGAGAGCTGGTCGATCTCGCCGTTTTCCATTGGTTCAAGTTGGTGATTGATGATGCGAGCTAGGCGCTCGCGGATGGCGACGATGGGTGCGGGGGAAGTCGGTGCAGGGGTTTCTGGGGAATTCCCTTTGTGCTCTTGGGTGCCGTCCGAGCTTGGCGGATTTTTTCCTCCCGCTGCGGGGTCGGCGTACTCTCCGTCAGTCGACATCTCCAAAGACTAGGAATCGACACGAACAAGTTGATTTTTCAACTGCCGTCAGACGCCAATAAGATTCGTAGTCAAAACCGTCGGTGGGTCGTGATCCCACTTCTCTCTGCGTGAGCAGAGTGTTCTCACTGTTGAACTACAACGGCGGAGTGTGTGACAACACGGGCTGATACAGCAGGCCGATGACAGAGGGAGAGACAGGACAAGTTGAAAAGAACTCTCAGATGTGCAAGGAAAAGGAGTAGTAGTTGTTGTTGTGAGAGCGGTGGGCGAGCAGTTGTCAGTGCTCCCTCAGCTCTCGGATGAAAGGAACAATCCAGCGGGACCTTCCAAAGTCCCGCTGCAGAGAATCCGCTAGGCGGTGTATCCGCTGCGGAGGATCCGTCAGCGGAACGTGGAGGAGAAGGCTCCGTGGCGTGTTCTAGAAATGACAATCTCCCGTGTTCCCCAAGCGATCCTTCCAGAAACGATGTCTGGAAGGTTGAAGGGGTTTCGACATTTTCCCTAGGCGTGTTGGTTCGGGGACATGGTATCCACATAAGTGTTCTTTGTTAATATAATACGTGCCCACGGGTTAAAACGAAAGAAACGTTAACAAGACCTACATGCAGCAGGTGTCACTATCATATGATACGATACGTACTGCTACAGCTGTACATTCGGTGTTCGGTTGGTTTCACTGACGATAAGATATGACATCATAACATGATGCATAATACACCCTTTAGGTTATTGAACCTGAATTAATGTATGTGGGCTCCCCGCGTAATGTAATTTTTTGCACTTTGCTTTCGAAGTTGTATTATATTAATGCGCAACCCCCCGCCCGGAGAGGGGGTTTGGAGATGGGAATACCCCGGGGCTGCCCCGCCGGCAACCCCACGCTAACATCCGTATACACGAGTCAACTCCCAACCCAACTGGCGACATCGAACTCTCGACGCCAGCCAACAACCAACGACGAACAATCGTTGGCAACTCGAAGAAGACATACGAGGCAACCGCCTATAACATGCAGCATATAAAAAAACGTACACACGCGTGTAATACATATGCTATAAAATTGCACGCCTGCACACACCGTGCACATGAAACAAATACACTTACTTGCCAATACACGGATAATTCCCCTCTCCCACACTTCAGATTGCGCGCTAAATCCAAGCCGATGCACTGCCACAACGTTCGCTGTTAACTATCAACATAATATCTGCGTAACACAGTCATACGTACCCCCACCGCACGGAGGGATACTCAGATATTACACATGCTGAAAAAAAAAAACACAACAACGAACACCCCTTGCACCACGCTATAACACTGATGCGGCTAGCACCCACCGCAAACCTGCGCAATCTACGAAACCCCGTCGCATCTTCAGCGAAAACGGGTACGTTTGCCAAAACAGTAACAAACACGCGCAACGTTACTGCGACCGATTAACTCCCCCTCCACTGACTCCCTCAAAAGCACGGGCGGGTGGGTGGGAACTTAAACTAGTCTGTATCACACCTTGGACCTATAAGCTCTGACTCTGCTCCCCTACGCGCTCCGCGTGCAGGTCGTCGCCTACACAGCTGGGCCAGGTGTGCCCAATGCTATCGCTCATACGACTATGAATTACCGCATTGATCTGATTGGTCAAACTTCTTACGTACGTACAAAACCCATATTTTCTCATACTTCGATAATATTCTGCTTTGCACTTTGCTTTCGAAGTTGTATTATATTAATGCGCAACCCCCGCCCGGAGAGGGGGGTTGGAGATGGGAATACCCCGGGGCTGCCCCGCCGGCAACCCCACGCTAACATCCGTATACACGAGTCAACTCCCAACCCAACTGGCGACATCGAACTCTCGACGCCAGCCTCCAACACAAACTGGTAGTTGACCCGTATTACGAATGTAGTCCCACCCCCCCCCGCCACCCCCTACCCTCGAGTCGCAGAGTGCACACGGGATAACACACTTCTTTGTAATTCCGCGTTTGCCCAACTAGTCAGAGCCCATCGGCCCTCACGATGCAACACCGCCGGCGTTGCATCCCCTGCCGACAAGTGCGTTGCGCCTCCAATCCTCAGGGAGTGCAAGACGTACTCCTCCGCACGCACACCCGCCAACGCAACCACTTTCCGCAAAGCTACCGTCGCTTGATGTCGTGTCCACATGGACCATCTGCCATTACCAACGACACACGCAACCCAGGGGGCCGAAGAGGAAAGAAACAAGTAACAAGACATCAATTCGATCATTAGATCGACGGCGCAGCCACCTTCCCCCACGCGCATCGACGGACCCTTTCGCACATGCGTGACAACCGCCCCTTTCCGCGGTTGGTCACCCTGCGGCCCGCGGAATCGAACCTTGACATGATCCGCGGTTGACCACTGCGCAACAGTAAGCTGAATATTTCCGCAAAAGAATGCAACATCAGCACGCCGCAAACAATAAGTCTCGTGAACTCGTAACCGGGTTTCCGCGAACATTTCTGACGCGCGAGTCAAGAAACAGAACGAAGCGCACAGGGCCGGCCACAAAACAGGACCCCCGGCACGCCACGTGGGGATCAGCTTCTCGCCCGCGAGCAGCATATCCCAAGGACCGCACGCATATTAACGAGGACGGAAGCGCGATCCCAGCGTGAGATACCGTCCGCGGCAACGCTAAAAATACCCCCAACGTGTTCGGCGTCGAAGTGCCAACTAGAGGACAATTTGAGCACACCAAGGAGGCGCATCAACGCGCCCGATCTCGGCTCCTTCCCGCCTCGACAACGCCGCACCCACTCTACGGCTGCTTCGTTGTCGCCACGCCACAACACACAGTCCCCCAACGCGGCCGGGCGCTCGGCGCACGGAGATACGACGACCCAAGGGGAGACGACCATACCTAGCAGTTCGAGGACGTCAATCGATATATCGGTCTCGCCTGCAACTGACTTGCTCGACCCGCAAAATCGAGATCGTTCCCCGGCGTCAATATCGTATCTCCAGTACACCCCAGTTTCAAGGCAGAAACCCCCGACACCGGTTTTGGATGCACCCGAAAACGGAGTACGTTGGGAGGGGCGCTCAAGCAAATGATACATCGGAGCCGACAAGGTTCTTCCGCGCGCGTCCAATCCCTCCTCAATAAACCATCGCCAAAACTCGAGGTTCCCTTGAAACTCGGGTCCCAAGACGAGGCGCTGCCCGAGGTTGGCCGTACGACAACCAAATCAGATCCGGCAGATATGCGCGGCATACCCACCGAAGCCAACAAACGGTTCACGAAAAACCGCCCCGGACGCACAGCAAAGGAGACATGTATAAGGAAGCCAACAAGCTGCGACACCTGCTTCGCTGAAGCAGTCGTACGAGGCGAGGGCCACTCCTCAAGGAGATTTGCAGCTTGAGGCGCTTATGGGACGGCAACGTAACCGTAAGCGCCTCCGCGCCAATGATCCAACCCAACGCCTCCAGTTGCGTGTTCCAGTCAGTGATTTTTCTGGTGGACAGGAGGGGCGGATCAGAGACACCACGTTCGCCCAACAAGCGAAAATGGTCCGATGCCAGCGACTGGACAGCGCGCAAACAACGGCGACCGTCCGGCCACCATCGCAATTCGACGACAATGCCATCGTCTACGTAATACCTCACAAAGAAGTAGTTCCCGGCGTTGCCACCAGAGCCAGAAACAGGCCCACAATCACCCGGGATAGAGACAACTGGAACCCCCCGCGGCGGGAAATTCCGACGTGCGCGACGGCAGCAACCCCTTTTTGGGAAACATCTGCGCCTTGAAAACCGATATCAGATCCGGCAGATATGCGCGGCATACCCACCGAAGCCAACAAACGGTTCACGAAAAACCGCCCCGGACGCACAGCAAAGGAGACATGTATAAGGAAGCCAACAAGCTGCGACACCTGCTTCGCTGAAGCAGTCGTACGAGGCGAGGGCCACTCCTCAAGGAGATTTGCAGCTTGAGGCGCTTATGGGACGGCAACGTAACCGTAAGCGCCTCCGCGCCAATGATCCAACCCAACGCCTCCAGTTGCGTGTTCCAGTCAGTGATTTTTCTGGTGGACAGGAGGGGCGGATCAGAGACACCACGTTCGCCCAACAAGCGAAAATGGTCCGATGCCAGCGACTGGACAGCGCGCAAACAACGGCGACCGTCCGGCCACCATTGCAACTCGACGACAATGCCATCGTCTACGTAATACCTCACAAAGAAGTAGTTCCCGGCGTTGCCACCAGAGCCAGAAACAGGCCCACAATCACCCGGGATAGAGACAACTGGAACCCCCCGCGGCGGGAAATTCCGACGTGCGCGACGGCAGCAACCCCTTTTTGGGAAACATCTGCGCCTTGAAAACCGATATCAGATCCGGCAGATATGCGCGGCATACCCACCGAAGCCAACAAAAGGTTCACGAGAAACCGCCCCGGACGCACAGCAAAGGAGACATGTATAAGGAAGCCAACGAACTGCGACACCTGCCTCGCTGAAGCAGATGTACGAGGCGAGGGCCACTCCTCAAGGAGATTTGCAGCTTGAGGCGCTTATGGGACGGCAACGTAACTGTAAGCACCTCCGTGTCAATGATCTAACCCAACACCTCCAGTTGCGTGTCTCAGTCCGTGATTTTCCTGGCGGACAGGAGGGGCGGATCAGAGACACCACGTTCGCCCAACAAGCGAAAATGGTCCGATGCCAGCGACTGGACAGCGCGCAAACAACGGCGACCGTCCAGACCACCATTGCAACTCGACGACAATGCCATCGTCTACGTAATACCTCATAAAAAGTAGTTCCCGGCGTTGCCACCAGAGCCAGAAACAGGCCCACAATCACCCGGGATAGATACAATTGGAACCCCCCGCAGCGGGGAAATTCCGACGTGCGCGACGGCAGCAACCCCTTTTTGGGAAACATCTGCGCCTTGAAAACCGATATCAGATCCGGCAGATATGCGCGGCATACCCACCGAAGCCAACAAACGGTTCACGAAAAACCGCCCCGGACGCACAGCAAAGGAGACATGTAAAAGCAAGCCAACGAACTGCGACACCTGCCTCGCTGAAGCAGATGCACGAGACGAGGGCCATTCCGCAAGGAGATTTGCAGCTTGAGGCGCTTATGGGACGGCAACGTAACCGTAAGCACCTCTGTGTCAATGATCCAACCCAACGCCTCCAGTTGCGTGTCCCAGTCAGTGATTTTTCTGGCGGACAGGAGATCAGATCAGAGACACCACGTTCGCCCAACAAGCGAAAATGGTCCGATGCCAGCGACTGGACAGCGCGCAAACAACGGCGACCGTCCGGCCACCATTGCAACTCGACGACAGTGCCATCGTCTACGTAATACCTCACAAAGAAGTAGTTCCCGGCGTTGCCATCAGAGCCAGAAACAGGCCCACAATCACCCGGGATAGAGACAACTGGAACCCCCCGCGGCGGGAAATTCCGACGTGCGCAACGGCAGCAACCCCTTTTTGGGAAACATCTGCGCCTTGAAAACCGAAATCAGATCCGGCAGATATGCGCGGCATACCCACCGAAGCCAACAAACGGTTCACGAAAACCCGCCCCGGACGCACAACAAAGGAGACATGTATAAGGAAGCCAACGAGCTGCGACACCTGCCTCGCTGAAGCAGTTGTACGAGACGAGGGCGCTGACACCGTTTCAAGAGGGGGGAGTTTACCGAGGCGAGATGACCGAGGCTCGCGGAGCCTTGCTCGGCCATCGCCTGCATCACAACCGCCCGAGCATCCAACCAAGGGTCGACCGCAACGAATCGCAAGGAACCCGAGCGTACGCCATCAAACGCCCCTTGTACACGCAGCAAGTCAGCCGGCAACTCACTCACACGCACACAAGAAACCATACCTTTCTCGCCGAAGGGGACCGAGCCCGGAGCCACCGCCACGCGAGCACGCCCCACACCCCTATCGCCAGCCAAAGCTACCAACGCACGCCCACGCATCCCCCCTCCTACACCTTGGGTGGCCGGCCGGGCACCCGCTCCCCCGATGGCCCCCGGCGCCGTCACCGCTCTACCAACGGCAAGCTCAGCAGCCGCCCCCCCAGGTGTTGGCCCAACCGACAGGAAGGGACCGTGTCCTCATCCAGAACCAACGCCGCCACTACCACCCCCGGACCCACCGCAGGGCTCTGAGCGCAGCACCGCCCGCGACCCACCAGCCGGCGCCGCCGAACTGCCACTGTCGCGAAGAGCATCAGGTGAAGTGGCGTCGGCCAGGGGAGCCGAATGCAAGAATTTGCAGTTGGAGACGAAGATCGTCGTTTACCATCTTGCTCATGACAGCCCGCGCCGCGGAGCCAGAGAGCAGGATAATATTGCTGGTTGCGTGATTTTTCTTGGGTGTGCCGGCGTGGGGCGGCAGACGCTGTCGTGAAGGCGGCATCGATCGTTGCCACCCTCTCCCGGCAATGGCGGTCGCCGTCGCTGTCGAGGGAAAACCCACCAGACAGGACCGCCACAAGAGCCTGGCGCAAGAAATCGAGGCGGTCAGCGACCATCAGCAGGTGTTCGACAATCCCTTCCGCGCGCGGCCCGTGCGCACGAACGTCAAAGTCACTGATTGCGCGGAGCTGGGTAGCCACTGCCGTCGTGACGTTGACGTCCTCGCCTACGAAGGACTGGATATCCGCTGCCGAGTCGCCAATGTTGGGAGGTACGCGCCCGCGGAGCACCCAATGTTTTCTGGACGCCATCTTTTTCCATAGCGCAGTGTCGTCAGTTAACTGCGACCTTTGGACGTGGCGCTCTCTCGCGTTCCCACTGTCCCGCGGGGCCGGCTGCTGATCGGCAAAGTTGTCTATGAACTGCTGGAGCATGGCCTCGACGTGCTAGGTTTTAGACGCGCCACCAGCCACCGCATCCTGCAGGGTTTTAAAGAAGGCCAGCAGTTGTTCCATCGTCGACTTGAGGCGGAACACATCTCCGTCTATCCGAGAAAACTCGCCAGACACCTGCCCTTGCCAGCGCAGCACTTCAGCCTATATTACCCCCGCAGCCTCGGACACAGCGGGACTGGGGCTGAGCAAAGATGGTGCCGCGGTGGCAGACGCAGCAGTAGCAGCAGCCGAAGCGGCTGCGGCACGGCGACCTTCGGACTCAGCTTGCACAGCAGCCAGAGCTTCGGCACGGCGTTTGTCGACCCCAGCTTGCACAGCGTCGACAGCAGCATGAGCCTCGACTCGAGCAGCAGCCGAGGCGGCCTGATTAGGACCGCGTACAGCAGCAGCCACGAGAGCTTCAGCCTCCGGTGACTTGCACTCCTCCATCGTCGGGGAGTGCACGAACTTAAACTAGCCTTAAACTAGAGCTTAAACTAGTCTGTATCACACCTTGGACCTATAAGCTCTGACTCTGCTCCCCTACGCGCTCCGCGTGCAGGTCGTCGCCTACACAGCTGGGCCAGGTGTGCCCAATGCTATCGCTCATACGACTATGAATTACCGCATTGATCTGATTGGTCAAACTTCTTACGTACGTACAAAACCCATATTTTCTCATACTTCGATAATATTCTGCTTGAAAATACACTACAGCTGTGAGATCGAAGATTTCGTCGAAACTCGTCTTTGCAAGCTGTGTGTGATACTCCGATCGCGCGTATTACGAGTTGTGTGTCCTCATTAAGGATTGTTGTTGTTGTTGTTGTTGTTTTCTCACATTAACGCTTGTGAAAAATCTACAGTCCGAGGTCACACAAAGGTGATGGAGCCCTAGGAAGATCCGAAAACCAAGTGAAATCAAACTTCGTCCGGGAAATACTACGCTTTCCCGCCTAAAAGCGCACGAAAAGGAAAAAGGCGCACAAGTGGAAAGGTCCAATGTGCAAACTGAACTCACATGGCCGCGGGTATCTACTCAACTACAGCATAGAGTACCCCCGTCCCCACAACTAACCAACTCGCGGCTACAAACTACCGCGGTTGGGCTGCCTGCACCGTACGAACCGCACGGTATACGTGAGTATAGACGAACGCGCCTGCTGTTTGGAGTGCTGTCAGAGTGACGACCCGCGGGCATGCAGTGAAACAATAGCAATGGAACCAAAAACCACAGTACAGATATCAATGATCGCCCCTCCTTCCCGAATTATCTGACAGGTTGCAGCGCAGCTACGACGCCCGTGCCTGAAAATTGAAAATTATTGCGGGTCGTTCCCCGTGAAGGGTATACAACTCTTCTACAAACTCTAAAAAAATCAGTGACGTGAGTAACATGTTGCACTACTGCCTCGTAAAAATAACCCTAAAAAAAAAGACGATCGCTGCTCTCATGATGATGTGCGTGCCGGTCGTGGGTCTCCGTGTGCCATCCTCCTGCTGTGGTTCTCCGTGGCCGCCTCATCGCCTTAGCTCACTCGGCCAGCTCCTTCGCACTTGCTCTCGTTCACACTCAATTCCAGTCCGTTCCTCTTCTCCCCCGTCCAAAAAAAAACAAATGCTCCACGCAGTTTGCGGTGCTGATCTGAAAAACAAAATATCTCGTTCAGGGAGAGTTCAATCTGTCTCTTCCTCGCCCGTCGACGGCCAGTCGCCCTCCTCCTTCGTCGTCGGATCCAGCATCCTGCCGACGCAGTCCCTTCCACGCAAACCGAGACTGCGCCGTAGTGTGGCTCGTGGTGGCGCCAGCCTCCGCGCACGAGCATCCCGATTAAGCATTGCTGCTCCGCTGCTGCTGCCTAAAAAGACGCGCGAATCGTAGGTGACCATGCTTAACGCACCACGTACGACCCAACTCTACCGCCACGCCTGAGCCTCGCGGCCACACGCAGCAGCAAGAAGGTAGCACTCCTTGAGGACGAGTCCGGCACTACATCCGCCAGAAAGACCTCCCCACTCGCTACAAGCCTGCTAGGGCATGATTCGCAGCATGCCTTACCGAGGCGGCAAGGGGGAACGAAGTCATGTATAGGTCGGCGACTCCCCTTGCAACTACAGTGTAGCTATCAGGGTCAACAGGGTGATGTTAGTCAGTCTGTGCGCGGAAACTATAAAGCCCGTTTCTGAGGGGGACAAAATATGATAGCTGTGGAGGGAAATGTATCCGTTTATCAAGTGAATCCTGTAAATCGAAAAACAGGTGAGGGGGGGGCGGAGTTTTGAAGGACGTGGAGGCCTGGGTTTGATCGAAAGCGAGCGGGATTGGAGGGGGGAGGGAAGGGAGGGGGGGGGGCGGACGGGAAATTTGTGCGTGGAAGCTATAAATCCTTTATAGGGATAAATCTGACGGTTTTGAGAAAAAAAAAAAAAAAAAGCGGGTATTGTATCAAAGGTATACCCGTACTCAGGATATTAAAGAAATAAAAAAAAACTCCAGCTGTGAGATCGAATATTTTGTCAAAACTCATCTTTGCAAGCTGTGTGTGATACTCCGATCGCGCGTATTACGGGTTGTGTGTCCTCATTAAGGATATAGGTCGTCGACTCCCCTTGCAACTACAGTGTAGCTATCAGGGTCAACAGGGTGATGTTAGTCAGTCTGTGCGCGGAAACTATAGAACCCGTTTCTGAGGAGGAAAAAAATTGACATCTGTGGAGGGAAATGTATCCGTTTATCAAGTGAATCCTGTAAGTCGAATAACCGGTGAGGGGGGGGTCGGAGGTTTGAAGTACGTGAGGGCTTGGTTTTGATCAAAAGCGAGCGGGGTTGGAGGGGGGGGGGAAGGGGGGAGGGGGCGGACGGGCGGAAAATTTGTGCGTGGAAGCTATAAATCCTTTAAGGGGATAAATCTGTCGGTTTTGAGAAAAAAACAAATATAAAACGCACCAGTTTATCATAGGGGGGTGGGGGTGGGGCGGGGGTGGGGCGTGTGGGGCAGATCAATCTGTGCGTGGAAACTGTACATTTTTTTATGGGGATAAATGTGACGGTTTTGGAAAGAATGCATCAGTTATCATGTATATCCTGGGGTAAGTAGTACAATCAGTGAGTAGAGAGAGGGCGGAGTGTTCGAGGGGGTGGGGGTGGGATGGGGTGTGGGGGGGTGGGAGGTGGGTGGTTGGGGGAGGGGGGGGGGGGAGGGAGGGGGAGTGAGGGGGGAGGGAGGAAGGGAAGGGTTTTAGGTGACGGGTTTGTTATACGTGTAGTGCTAGGTCTAGGCGATGGTGCGGGTGGTGGGGAAGAAGGAGGCGTTCGGGGCGGGGGGGGAGGGGAAAGCAGCGGCATGGGTGGCTCTAGAAATATAATGAGGTGATATATATATGTTACCAGGTATATTAGAAAGAACCAAAAATTCAATCCCTCCATTTTCTGCAAAGTCATCGAGCAAATTGTACTCTGAAACTAGGAACAAAAAGTAGAATCCCCGCATTTTCAGTATTTAATCATTACCCCTTAAGGCGAACCTACCGTGCACCCTCCACACCATGAAAAATCGATTCCTGCCCGACCAGGCATGCTCTGATTCTGCTCCGCGAAGCCAGCCATAATACTTCTACGGAAAGTGTGTTGGAATCGGTATACTATCTGCACTTTTATTGGAACCTCCCACGACTTCCACGGAAGCTTCCATCGCTTCCATGAAAGTTTTCATGCAAGAAATGGAAGCGTGGAAGCTTCCATGGAAGCTGCCACGCTTCCATGCCGTGGGAGCTTCCATATAAGCTTCCACGGAAGCATCTTCCACGGAAGCTTCCACGGAAGCAACTTCCACGGAAACTTCCACGGAAGCTTCCACGGAAGCTTTCAAGGAAGCTTCCACGGAAGCAACTTCCACGGAAACTTCCACGGAAGCTTCCACGGAAGCAACTTCCGCGGAAGATTCCTTGAAAACTTCCACGGAATCAACTTCCATGAAAGCTTCCACGGAAACAACTTCCATGAAAGCTTCCATGAAAGATTTCTCGAAAGCAACTTCCACGGAAGCTTTCATGGAAGTAAATTGATTTCACGGAAGCTTTCGTGGAAGTAAATTTGCTTTCACGGAAGCTTCCGTCGGAGCAAATTTACTTACTCTCTGCTTCCAAGCTTCCTTCAAGACTTTCGTGACTTTTAAGGAGGCTCTCGTGGAAGCAAATTTGCTTTCACGAAAGCTTCCACGGAATACTTTACGGAAGTAACCTTCCTCCCACGGAAGCTTTCACGGAAGCTTTTCACTGACGTAAGTTTGCTTCCACGAAAGCTTTCAAGGAAGCTTTCACGACCGCTTTCGTCGAAATAAATTGCCATCACCGAAGCTTTCGCGGAAGTAACTATCCTTCCACGGAAGCTTTCGTGAAAGTAAAAGCTTTCCTGGTATCAAACTTGCCTTCACGAGAGCTTTCACGGATGTTATCACGCAAGTAAATTGGCTTCCATGAAAGCGTTCACGGAAACTTTCACTGACGTAAAGTTGCTTCCACGGAAGCTTTCACGGAAGCTTTCGTGGACGTAAAAAAAGCGGACATTCTCGTGAAAGAAAATTACCGCTGCGAAAGGTCCCGTGAAAGCTGCTGGGGGAGAAAATTTACTTCCACGAACTCTTCCGTGAAAGCTTCCATGGAAGCTACTTCCACTTCCCCACAGAAAAAACAAGTGGACATTCCGTGGATTCGTCCAGGAAAGGGATGGAAGCTTCCACCGGAACAATAGTGCATGTGTATATGCCCAAAAATAACAAGGACTTCCAACACCGTAATGAACATGAAGGTGGGAGGTCCCGCAAAACGTATATCAGGTAAATATGCGTTGCAAATTGCCGTTCATTAACTACGTAAGCGCTGAGCAGTGAGAATTTGGCCAAGCCGGGAGGGTAGGGCATTTTGTCATGCACACGCTTACGCACATTGCCTGGTCTGGAATCCACTTTTCTCACTATGTTTAAAAGCATTCGTGCAAGCTGAGGTAAATCAGGAAATCGTGCCGGACGCCGCCCAAATAACGTTCGAAATTATTCACGCAGGTATCCCGTAGCCTTTTATTGGCGGTAGTCGGCTTACGCCGTGATGGAGGTGTCGTTCCTTCAAGTTGAGTGTAAGTGGTGGCCGTCGATAGGTTCCTCGTTGGTCGTGGCGAAACACAGAAAAAGGCCGACCCCCGGTCCTCACGACCGTGCGTGCTTTGTACTATGTATGTCTTCAAATTCCATGGATACTTCCTACGCGGGAGAACGTCAAAGTAAGTGAACAACATGCCTCGCGAGATATACAACTTTACGAGCAAGCCCTTCCGCACCAACATAAACCGGTGTGGGGAGCGAGGGAACAACGTCACCCCTTTCCACCGTGCATGAGTCCCTACGCCCGCCCCCCGACACCGCAGTACACCCATACAAAAACTAGCGCTGGTGCAGGCGAGGCCTGAAGACATCAACAACAGACCACGGCATCCAGTTCCCAAAGTACAAGCAGCAGATTGCACGGACTCGGTCCATGCTACAAGCCGGACGCGCCGACGCCACGACGCTAACCCTAAGATTCACGACATACTTCATAACCGTATCCAATAACGCCGCACCGTAGGAGCCTAAGCAACGGTCAGATCTGGCAGCAGGAAAGGGGAATGAGGCAAGTAACACAAAACCTTCCTAACGTATACCACCTTTGATATCTATCAGCAATCGGCGACGAAGTCAATCTATACGAATAAAATATGCCAGCCCAGAGTATGGGGTGAGTAGGCATGAAGGAGTGTAGGACACCCGCAGCTTCCACCAGCCTTTCTGCCCACAACAACGCATAGCCATATACCTCGTATTACTGTGTACCCCGAATCAATCGTTGTGGACGACTTCGTTGCAAGGGAACAAACCACCCCCCACCCCCAGCCCCATCTGACCTTCCCCGCGACACAAAGTTGTTGGCGACACGAGGGTGTTACCGAATGAGCAACGCAATCGCAGCACCTGCTGGTCATTTTCTACTCTTTGACAACGGGCATCAAAAAGAGAACAGTACCTATTCAACGGAAAGCCACACGCTAATGAGTATTGGCTCAAAGCGCCCCTCCCCCCCCTCAAACCCACGTCCACCTTGACACCTGAGCGACGGCGAATAGACATAACAACATCAGCCGGTCATTTTCCCCTACTTCAAAGCAGAAACAACAGGATATCATCCAATTCACGGAACGCCACGAGCTCATGACGAAAATGTCCTCGCCCACCCCCGCCCCCCCCAGTTCTTGCCCCTCGTAACGCTGACTTGCCCTCCACCCCTCTCTCTCCATCCCTCTTTCGACGTGCGCGAAAACAGTGCTGAACGGTCTGCCTCCCACCACGGTCTGCGAAGCCGTTTGCCGTAAAAAAAAACAAATACGGCTGTGAACACTAGCCTACAATGTGCACATAACAACCTCCGTTGTAAATGCACAAAAGAAGGAACAGGCTCTGAATCCACGGCCTTGCCTCCTCTTCCCTTGTGATGAAGGTCCACTTGGCCTCTAAACATACGGCATTATCTGAAGGCACCCAAGTATTCCACGCTGGACGTACAAACGTTGCTGATTTAGTCTAGACCCTAATTGCATATAAACCCACTACATTTACTTCCAACGCACACTGCCGGGGGCCTTGCACGGGACACTGTCGGCACCCTTCGAACGCACACTGACGACGGCCCAGTCGGGGGGAAAGTCCAGAGGGGGTGACGCGTCACCCCCCCCGCCCTACACTATTTTTTGCGCCCTAGCACTGTTCGGCTACCCTGCCAACCTATCACTACACCGCTGCTGTTGAGGAGTTGTAGGTCTCCTTTTCTGGACTACACCCCACAGAGTTATGCCTTCCGTCCTATTGCAACACCGCTATACGCGGCTTTAAAGTTGCGCTTGTGCACTCAACAGTCCTCCTTCGTGCCTCTGTGCATCTATTGCGGTGCGTCCACTGCACACACGTGATTCCGACACATAATGTTTTCGGCTGCTTTCTCTGCTGCCGTAGCACTCAAATACAGCAGTCTACTTAGCGCTTTAGACAGTGTTCTGTCACTTCCCTGTCACACAGCGCACACCTTATTTTCCTGTGGTTGCTGCGTTGCTGCTTACGCTGATCTTCTCTTGCGACTGCTGTCGGTGTCTGCGTTAAGCATTCCCATGCTCCCTCGTGCCGGGCTTCATATGTTCTTCACCTATGTTTTACGAAGAAATGTCGCACTTCTTTGTGACCTAGGCTGCCTAAATATATCCTTTCCTGACAACCACAGCCTTTTTAAAAAAACCTTCACAAGACACTGACGTTTATCTTTTCGCCCTCAGCATAAACCCCTACTCATACCGCGCACAACACACATTCACTACGTCGGTGTCCCGTGGGGGACATCTCCATCCTAGTAGCGTCTTGCTCGGAGTTTGCGCGTCTGCTGCCTCGCTGCTGTCAATGCTTCTCTCTTGCGACCGATGACGGTGTCTGCTACTACTGTGGGTGCCTGCTGTGAACCTTCGTACGTTTGGTCGTGCTAGATTCCTGCTTGTCTTCAGCTTCGTACCCTCCGCAGTGCTGGTTAAATTACGTGGAACGCTCTGTACAAGTAATCACTGAACAGGTTTCCTCCGGCTTCATCTCTTGTCGACTGCCACCTCAGAACAAACACACTTAGGATGCTGACACCCCCCCTTGAGCACGTTTCGCGCCCGACGGATTGGCGATCACAAGTGTCGATCACGCATAACATGGTGGGCCAAGCAAGGAACGCGAGCTAACTCTTTGACTTCGGGATAAAGACTGACCGCGGGATAGAAATTTGACGGTTTCAAAAATCAGGTAGGCTCTGAGATATGTCGAGGAAATTGAACTTCAAAAGGTACCACGGGCCCTACAAGGAGCCTCACGAGACAACGTGGTAGCGAAGGAATGGGCGTTTGACCCTCTTCATATTGGTGCGCGTGGGCCATGCTAGGTAGAAATGGCTGGCATCTCTTTCCAGCGTTAGGCCGTGCTTCTATGCGTGCTTCTCGGAGGTCTTCGCTTATTCCGTAAATGCTCGTTGCTGTGCTCTCCATAGCATAGGTGTTGAAGCTCTGTACCGACCGATCTAACTGTTCCCTAGCTAACTCGCAATCGTTTCTTTTTGGTACCCGCCAGCTATCCAGCCAGTAGTCAGCCTTCATATCAACGTCGGAAAATAAATCGTTAAGAAGCGTCGGTGCTTCGTGCTGTGTATGCAGGGAGCCCTACCTCCACCCCCTCATGAAGACGGCTTTAATCACAGCATCGAAAGCTCCGCAGCCTGCCGTACCTACTGTAGTTGTCACGAGTTGACAATGAAACAAAGCCGGGTGGAATGTTGGCACGCTCTCTATAAGCTGGAGATCCTTCAAATAATATGGCGCCCTCAACCCTGATGGTTTGTCGTGCCGCCGCCAGGCAAGATATTTCCAGTACAAGATGTAACAAAGTTTTTTTATCCCAGTTGTCGACCGTCAAAGTGAAAGCCCCGCGTACCGATCGAACAGCCTCCGTTCCCGCTCCTGCCGCTATTGTTGGTGGTGCTACATAGCAACGACCCACAGCAAGGGCGGGACCCACGCTTTCCACGGTGTATGAGTGTGTGCGTCATTGGTAATGAGCCCATCTTATTTCATGGCGCTGGTATCGGCGTGCTACATCATAGTTCCTTCTGCCAAAATATGACACGTCCTTTACACGTGCCATAATGTTTCCTTCTGCCAAAATGTGCTGACACGTCCTCTTCTGTGTTTAGGAAACGCTTAAAAACAGTGACGGACGTACGATGACGGGGGAGGCCTCGACGAAGTGGCGGTAGCCCGAGGGATTTTACGCGGTTTGGGTGATCTATTCTCCCGATCAATTTGAAAATCGGAGTTAGTTGGTACGTGCTTGTAAACGAAGACCACCCGAACCACCACCCACCCATTCACCCACCCTCCCACCCACCCACCCACCAACACCGACGTTCTTTAGCCAAAAATATCTTCATACGTCGGGGTTAGTGTCACTGGCGCGCGTGTTCTTTGCCGGGAATGGTGAATCTGCAAACCGCAGTCACTTAAAACTGTCCATGCCGTGCACCACGTTACAGAACACAAATCAAGGTCAGGGAATTCACGGTCTAAGGACGGCTAACACGCACGCCGATAACAACACAACCCACACACCCCACGCCTACAAACTTAAATCCACGACCAACAACGTTGTATATTTACAAGCGACGTTTGACGAACTCCACGCGCCGAAATATAATGACGAAGCCCTCGTAGCGGTCTTGTTGGGGAGAAAATATCACGTACATTCCACCACTTGTTCCAGATTTTGTGCGCAGGCGCAGGTTCGACGCCATGTCATCCATACCTACTATTTAGCAAGAAGAATAAATAATGCCAAGAAGCCGTTCAGCAGGGCGCAGGAGCCGCTTACGTCCATCAACGTATCTAACGTCGCGTGCCATTCGAGCCACCAATTCACTATCGCACCATGTAAGCGTTCCACCCTCTTGCATCCAATGTTTGCACTACGGACACGTCCTCTGCCGTGTCCTTGCCGTCGCTGCAACACACGTGCTGGTCGCTTACCCACCCGACCGTGAAGCTGGAATTGCCTTCATCTCACGCGGAGCTAAGCCTTACGAAACACGACAACTCCGGTTGCTTTTTTTGACCCCTTACACGCACGGGCACGTCAAAGGGACTCTGAACTGCGGCATCATCGCCGAGTTGGGTCCGTCGTGGGAACACGAGGGGATGGAGGTCGTGGCCGGTTGCCTGGACCAGATATTGGACGACCCCGCTAGCGGGCCGAAATTGATCTTTTACGACAAGGGCTGTGCTTTACAGCGCTGCCGCTTGAATCATCCCGACGACTCTTGGCTGGGAACTCGTCACTTTGTGGACAGGTGACATAGTCCTACCCCGATTTTGATAAGCCCTTCGTTGTCGGTAAATCTGGTCTAGCGTTGGCCTTCGTTACTGGCGATACAAGGGTTGGGGATGGGTCCGACGTGTTCGACGTTCCGCGCGTAGTAATGACAAAACTTTTCTTGACATTGCCCTTTGCCCCCACATTACCCACGATTCAAGATGCCTTCGACGTGTGGTCAACTATCGAAGGGCTCGAAGTGGACATATCTGTTAGCGTCCCCAACACAAGCATGCCACGGTAGGCGAGAACTAGACGCCTATAACGGGCATGTATGTGACATGTGACATGTGAAATGTGATAGAGGTGCACCAGTTGTTTTTATGATATTCCTCAACCTGGGGGCTTGAGGTCTCTGATTTAGAGGAAAATGAAACCGCTACGGGATGAAAAATCCCATGATCTAGGTACACAATGAAAGTCACGCCAAACGAATGGCCTGTTCCCGACGATTTAGGGCTAAGGAGCCCGTCATGAACAAAAACTCGAACCGAAAAGTGATGCCTTTATAGTAGCACGCGCCCCAAGGTATACCAACATTTAACGGCTTCTCCAAAAGTACATACGAAACGGCGCCTAATATTTTACGGCACGCGTGCGTCTGCTGAACGTTGGCGAAAAAAATGCCACAACTTAGGTTCTATTTTCGGGGGCATTCAGAGGCGGACTGCGCCGTTTTCTGCTCTCGCGAGGCGCGGGATGATTCGACGTAATGGGGCGTAGACGATGACGGCAGATAATGCTTCTCGTGGAATAATCCATGTCGAAGAGCAGCAACTCGTGGATCCACGGTATGCCTGCTCAACGCATTGCCTAGTTTCCTTCTATTCACAAAGGGGTCGCTTCAGTCGTTCACGCTGCCAAGTCGACCCTGGGAGATACCGATGACGACCTAGGCTATAAAAATTTCGCGAAAAGCTACTGGAACAAGTTTGCACGAAGGGTACAGCTTTGTTAGGATCACAGGTGACTGAGCAACGGCTTCTTGTTCCTACTGTAGATTCGCGATTCTCAGCTGGTACCTCCCCGACGGCATCATATACGACGTGAAACGACATGATCATACGCTTTTACTGTTGCTGTGAAACAGTCGCGACGTTATTCCCCGAAGGACTCAACAGGCGAAAGCAAAATGAGTGTCAATATGACGACGACGTAATCTGCACCGTGCTTGTTACAACCTTTTGTCAGGGTTCGGGCACATAGTCAAGCAGATGCCTCGAGTGCTGGCGGAGTTCTTCCTTTACCAGTGCGTTTTGGTGAGAAATGAGTGCCTCTTGGCTAGGACCTTGCTTGACAAAAATCCAACCTTCGACGATTAAGCATTGATTGGAGATGGAGAACATCTTCCTCCGAGTGTGTGGGCGCGGTGGGGGCCCAAGTAACATTAATAGTAGGGAGGTGGCTAGAGCTATGATCAACAAACGACACGCTCATGATTCCCAGGGAGAGGGAGGGAGAAGGGTTCGGGTGTGAGGCAGGGGGCGGGGAAGGGCGGACGGGCGGACAAGGATTGGATATTACTCTCTGGGTGTGGCATGCTTGGCAGCCAAGAAACTGTAGCATTTGTGGCGTAAATGTGTAGTATTCCATGACCGGCCTAGCCTCCCGTTAGCGGTGTCGTACCCACGGACCCACCACTCGCTGTCGACAGGTCGTACGCCGAGGGTGGTTTAGGAGTGGCACACGGGCCGCTTGTGCCGGGGAGGTTTGAGGGCTCGAAACGACCATACCTTGACCGGTAACGTGTACAACCTAAGTTGGGGTATGTTTGCACAGCGCCCGGTGCCGTGTCATCATGTCAAACGTTACTTTCCAGCGGAAACCTGAGTCATCAACGGAGCGGAGACGTGGTTCACAAATGACCACTGAGGTTCACCAAACAAATTCCAAAAAAAAAAAACAAGAAGCGAAAATACACCGGGGGCAAATGTTGGCCGAGTCGGCCTGAGAAGCAGCCGGCGAAATGATAGTTTGATACGGCGAGATTTCTCGTCTGCGACAGACACCGAAGGATAAAACGAGCAACTACGCCATGGAATGTCAACGGGGCGCGCCGGTGAGTCACTCTGACCCACACTCTCGTCACAATGTTCACAGCACAGCCGTGATATGTGGCTGGCGCAAGCCAGGCGTGTGATAGAAGCATACTTGGGCGCTGCTGTGTGGAAAAAGGGCGACAAAAATGTCGTTTCGTTCCGTTTTCACCACGGGAGCGGCACGGGGGTATCTTCGCACGATGTCTTCTTTGAAGATGTCGGAAAAAACTTAGCAGCGTCGCGTTTCAATTGTCATCGGTATAAATACCTCGAATTTGGTATGGTGGCGTTGGTGGCGGGCGGGGGGCGTGAGATTGGAGGTACCATATTACGCCGAAATCGACGCTGAGGAACAAGGGGTATTGTTCGCGCAGTATCCACACCTACATACGGGTGGGGCCCGGAGTCCGACATATCGCACACGATCGAGCACATTAAACATGAAATATACGAAATACCTCACCAGATAAGATAGAACTAAGTGTTAATTCGATGCGGCTGGCCGGTAACGCTTCCGTGCCTGCTGGCGGGCCTTTCATAGTTTTGTTACCTCCTGGCGGGGGTTTCAAATCTTTTGCCGCTGGTCCATATGACTTACGTGCCTGCTGATGGGCTTTTCGTATAGTATTCAACGTCACGGATGGCGTTTTCGCTGCAGGTTCAGACATAGCTTTTGTCTATCTGTGCAACAGCTGACGTTTCAGATTGAGGTGTACAAGGTGCATCTTGCATCTGCTTTTGAATTATAAGTCAGACCTACCAACTTTAACCTTTCGCATGACCACTCGCAATTGACTTTGTCTGCTTCGAACCTCTGCGACAGTCTGCAGGGAGAGCATAGTGCAGCTTGCAGAAAACACTACCAGTACAACAATACTCCCGCCCCATCGTGTGACATCGCCTGAGTGCTCCTGTGTGGAGCTCTGCCACGCATGGTCAGTCTGTATGCCTCGGTGGGTATGCCGATGCCGGAATCCGGTTCGATTTGTGTTTTTGGTTGATCTCGCTCGCGCCGGCTGCATCGCAGCAGCCGGCAGCCTGTCAAAAGCGACTGACTGGTATAATTATGGCCTCGGGCGAAACCTTATCTCGGCCGACTCTAACTGTACTCGTCGGTGCGAAGGTCCTCCGAGGATGGAGTACCTACGCCCGTGGCTCGCTATGCTGCCCCAGTTGTCTGTGCCTGAGACGCTTGTGTTGTGTCTGTTACAGCTCTGCTGTTTGGTCATTGCGCGAAGTCGCATGATTTGTTTTTCCGACACTTTTTTCTTGTTGCTTTCCACAAGAAAAGCTCTGCTGAACAAAAAGCTGATGCTATAGTCTGTCCAACATACATAGTACGCAGGCCGCGGGAGGGGTTTCAGCACTCTGCTGTGATTCTGTATTGTGCGGCGATCGGGATTTGCGCCTCTCGAGTTGTTGCGGCCGCCCGAGGTGTAGTCTCGCTCACACGAAAACCTGAATCACCCGACACACCTGCAGCTTTGAGTGTATTAAAACGGCTGTTCGCACGTCAAAGTTTACCAGCAAATGTTTCGCATGGCCGGCTACCCATTAATCGGCGTACTGCCCGAACAGTCTGGAGATACATTCAAACGGTCGTACTCACAACTGACGGTTTCCTTATTTTCTACGGAAAATTTTTATTATTGTAAAAACACGGCGAACGCCACCCGGAAGAACTTCAAAATTTGAACAAATTTCCGTCGGACATCACCGCCGTGTTTAATTTTACTACTCTATTACGGCTATTGTTTTTGAATCTCAGCAGTGCGCAGGACAATGCTGCTGCTGTATATATGTTTTGCTGGTTACAGCACAGCATGTCGGCAGAAGTAAATGATGGGCTGTCCCAACACAGCAGTACCTTCGTTTCCGATACACTCGACTAAATTAAATTTCAGTATAGTCTAGGGGCATACTCTACCGTTAGAATACGAGCGAACGCGTGGGGGTAAAAGACGCAAAGGCATCCGCCTCTTGCGTCACTGTTTCACCGAATGGTAACCTTGTAGAAAGTACGCACTGGCGATGGTGGTGGTGGTATTGGTGGTGGTGGTGGTGGTGGTGTTGATAGTCTGGTTGTGATTGTGATGGTGGCGGAGGTCATGAATTTAGGTTGTATACAAAACTGTAGGGGACGTACAAACCGTACCCGGGAGATTTTCCCCGGGTTATACCCTACAAAGAACTTCTGCAAGTTTTGTAGGGCAGTTATTCCCGTACCCAGAAGTTCTGGAAGTTCTGTACGATTCATACCTGTACCCGGAACTTCTAGAAGCTCTGTACGCCCGTTGCCACCATACCCGGGGTACGGGTACCGCATGGTTTGTACCCGTTCGGAACTTCTGTGAGGTATGTACGCCTGTGCCACAATACCCGGATCTTTTTGAAGTTCTGTAAGACATCCGTACCTGTACCCGGTACTTCTTGAAGTTTTGTAAGATCCTTATATGCCCTTACCCGGAAGTTATATGACTCCTGTATGACTGTCGCACAACACCCGGGGTGCGGGTATACCTTCGTTACAATACCCAGGGTACGGGGACACCTTCGTTACAGTACCCGGGGTATGGGTATACCTTCGTTACAATACCCGGGGTACGGGGACACCTTCGTTACAGTACCCGCGGAGCTCCGTATTCATTCAGGTGAAATCAGAAAAGTGTATTATCCGTTAATTTGGCTTTCGTCATGTTTTGACAGTCACCCAAACCGAACACCACACACAGCAAGCAGTACGTATCAAACAATTTTGAAATCTCCGGGCCGCGTCTTCTCTATGTCTGGTGTGTGAGGAATGCCAATTGTCGTTTTCAAGCAAGCGGTTGCGTTGACACATACTACCTGGTTTGGTGTAACAGGAAAGGAACACCACTCAGTGATCATCTACTACACCTTACGGCATGTTTTCGTTAGAACCACGAACTCGAGCACCAGACGTGGACGCGACATCTACAAAACCACAACATCTTCGACGACAGGGGGAAGAAAAAACACGGCGTATGATCGTACACAAGACAACAATAATGTGAAAAGGGAGTACTGTGGAAGACAGGGTCGTAGATACCTATCGTAGATCGCGTACACGCATGCGCGAGAGGACACGTCACCGGTCAGGCAATATACGATCCCGGGTCGCGAACGGCGTCACCCGTCATAGACGGCGTTGACCCATCCCCAGAAAGTCAGCCACCGAAAGATGATCCCGCCGCATGACGAAGGGCATAAGCCCACCGTCACTCTAGCTCTGGCTTAGCATCTCCTTGCTACATATAAGAAAGAAAGGTTTTCAGTCGCGTTCGCTGTGACGACGATCGTCAAGGGACCTCAGCACCGCGACGCCCTCTCCGCTTCGACTTCAGCTCTGCGACGACCTCTCCGATCCGACTACCGACCATTCGCGACGGGTACCAGACCCTCGGGACCACCCTCTCCACTTCGACTCCGGGACCCCGTGAGAGACCAGGTTTCAAAGTGGTGACCACCGTCGGAACAACAAACCTATATAAAACCCTATATAAAGTTTGCCGTCGGAAAAGAAAAACAAAACATGCCACGCTCAGGAGCTCGCTCAAAAAAGAGCCGCGGGAAGGCCCGAAAGGCATCGTCCTCTCCGGAGGAGCCAACTCCCGCACTGGCGGGGAACTCTTTTGCGGCCCTCGCCCCCACCGACCAGGGCGGACCGGCCGTAGACGACGAGGAGCAGCGGGACGCTGCAGATGGGGCTGGTGCGTTCAGCACGGCGCCTGTATCAGCCGGGGCAGCCGTTGAGGAGGGCTCGAGCCTGGTAGAGGACATCCTTGCCGCGCCAAGCGCCCTTACCAGCCACGACCCCGTCCGCGTCGAGACCGCCGCTTTCCTCAAGAGGTACATGCTCGACGGCACCACGTCGCCGGCGTGGGTCCTGGAGATGGTGCTGCCGGACAGCCAGAAGCGTGTGAGTGGGCCTTCCGACGAGAAGGTAGATGAGGTGAGAGGAGTACCGCAGCCACAGCAAAACCTCGACGTTGTTTTTGAACGCGTGCAGCACCCAACGACTCTTGCTACGCCTAACAACAGCAGTCGAGTAGCTCTGACAGCAGCCGTACCTCTCCCCCTGACCACTCTCAACCAGACCCCCCGACAGCACGTAACACCTCTGCTGTAGAAGCACTGCCCACAAACCCCCTGACAGCACGTAACACCTCTGCTGTAGAAGCACCTCGCACAGCACGTACAACCTCGGCTGTAGCACCCCCGAGCGCAAACCACAACCACAACGAAGACCCAAAATTTTCGATTAAAAAATCGGATATGCCCCCTTTGCTCAAGTTGCACGGGTTACCAACTGAAGATGTGCCCGAAATAATAGCGCTCTTTCACGCTCACATTCGCTTGAACGTCCCTGACGGCTCCTCGAACTCGGTTATTGATCGCCACGCCGTGAGATGCCTAGCATACTTAGTGACCGACAACGCAGCTAGCACCATGAATCAAATCCAGTGTGGTGCGTTAGAGTGGCGCACAGACAAAGAGCTTTCCCAACTGAACACGGAAGCGGTGGACGTCAGAACACCACGCAACTGGAAGGAGTGGGTGGATGCTTTCACAAACCTGTTTAGCCCCGTGAACCGCATCGTCCTCCTCGCTCGCACCGTCTCTACCCTAAAGCAAGGCAGTAGTGAATCCGTCGACTCTTACGGACTGCGTGTAACTCAAGCATACGCGCGCTTCCTAGCCGAAGCAACACGAACCGCTCCCATCAACGTCTCGCCATACCAACATGCATGGCAAACATCGCTCATAGCATCCTTCGAAGCCGGCCTAGTTCCGCACGTACGTCTAGAACTTATTCGCGAAGACCCCTCCCTCACGTACCAAGCCTCACGGACTCGCGCTAAGAAACATGAGACCAACGACTTTCGCGCGGCCCCCACCCCCTCCCCGACCACGTATGTTTCGGCCGTCACTGGCACATCTCCCGGACCCAACCGACAGCTAATGACTTCGATGGCAAAACTTGAGAAAGCTATCACATCCAACCTGACGGCGGCGCGAGGCCGAGAACGAAAAGTGACCTTCGAGCCAGCAACTTACGGCTCGTCCGACAAGCGAGGCAGGTCGCCGGGTGGTGATGCGGGTAGGAATAGGAAGCCGAAAGTAGCGTCGGGCGACGAATGTGACTACCCGATGTGTCGCCACCGCAGCTTGCACTCGCGCCCGGACAGCAGGCTGGCGAAAATGCACGAGCGTGACGGCATAGAAGTCACAAAAAAAACGTGAGGGGGCCCGCGCCGGTTACCTCAAACCGGTTCGGGGACTAGGCATACTAGGATCACCAAACCCGCGGTAGAAACGATAGCGCGATCAGCTAGCGTAGCCGTGGCAAGTGCCGGTAGACCTAGTAGTAAGAGGAGGGATACGTGTGGCCGAACAAAGAGCTCCATCCCTCTGGCGAGTACCCATGCGAAACAAATACATGCAGACAACCAGTCGAAGACTGTAACAGACTTAGAAAATGAGCAGCAGGTTCCGAGTGTTTTAGCAGTACCGCGTGGAGTTGGACCAGCCGTAAAAACAGCGAGCAGAGTCGAGAAGGGTAGTCAGCGTCAGAATGATACGTTTTCACCTTCCATGGTACCACAAGCATTGTATGTTTCTGCTGCGTCCCGCAAACTAAATGAGAAAATTAAACATCAAGTTTTATTATCATGCAACGCTAACCGGGAAACGCACTTTGATGCTTTCCACGCGTCTGCCATGAGTGGGTATCCCAGATATCCCACAGCTCTCAACTCTACGTCAAAGCGCGTACGAGTAAACGCCAGAGTTAATGATTATCCGGCGCACAATGTCACGATTGACACCGCGACCGATGTACCATGCATATCTGTTCACTTTGTACAGACACATCCCACAATGAAAAACACTCAAATTTTTGCAGTGCCCCCGGGATCGATCAACCTCAGCAGTGCTGATGGGTCGCCTCTCAAAATTTTAGGATATGTTCGCTTTCAACTCACGCTAGGAGATATTACCCTACCAGTCGAAGCGCTCGTATTGCCCTCTTTAGGGCCAGACATTATGCTACTCGATAACACCATCATGGGCGCCTTCGGAGGTGTCCTCGACTGGAGTACAGAGCAATTGTCATTCAAAACCTCTCAAGTGACGATCAAAGCATCTCATCGTAGAGTAGACTTTACAGCGCGCCCCGAGAACACTGCGACAGCTCAGTGCTCCGTGGTCACAGTTAACACTGAGGTAGAGTCGGTGCCAGTCTTGTTGCGACACAAATGCTGCATCCCCCCCCAGAGTGAGAAGGCAGTACAAGTAGTGTCAGGGACAGCACCCACAGAAACCACTGCTGCACTCATTAAACCACTCATCGTCACGTTCGACGACATCGAATCGTCCGCCGTACCTGAAGCTTTTCAAAAGATGATAGTTGCTCGTGCAGTGAGTCACTGGTCGGTCGCTGATAAAACAGCAGTAATCCAGATCGCGAACCCGTCCCACCAATACGTATACTTGAAACGCAACACCTTACTAGGTCACATTGCGCCCGTATCGGTAGCCCTGAACAAAACGACCAGTGCAATTCACACAGACAGCAAGACAACGGAATCCACGCGGTTTCTATGCACGAAATACTGCAGCGTTTTTTCCTTGTCACCCCAAGAGCTAGGTAAATGCACCCTGGCCGAAGCAACGGTTCCTCTTGAACCAGGAAGACGGTCTGTAAATAGAACCCCGTACCGTGCAAACCCTCGCGTACAGGAGACTATCGACAAGTGCGTGAACCAGATGGAACAAGAAGGAACCATTGAACAGCGCCCTAGTCCCTGGGGTTCCGCAGTAACTATTGTCGCAAAATCAGACGGCGCTCCACGGTTCTGCGTAGATTACAGGTCGAACATAAATAAGAATCTGATCAAAAAATCGTGGCCTATGCCTAACTTAGAAAGCCACCTTGACACGGTCGGAGATGCACGTTATATAACTGTGTGTGACGTACAAAATGCTTACCACCAAATACCAGTAGCAGAGAGCGAAAAAAATAAAACTGCTTTTGTGACGCAGAACGGAAAGTGGGTTTTCAAACGCCTACCCTTCGGTATAGCTAACGCACCGTTTTTGTTCTCGCGAATTACGTTACTAGCTTTCGCACATTTTGGTCCCAAAAGTGGGCTCTTGGTTTATATGGACGACTGTATATGTTGTTCATCTACCTAGACAGGCCACTTACAGCAACTGGAAAATATGTTCAAAGCCTTGCAAGCAGCCGACCTCACCCTCAAACCATCGAACGTACAGTTTGGCCCCCTAGAAGTTAAATACTTGGGACACATACTGACGGCCGACGGTATTCGGATCGGTGAGGATCGCGTAAAAGCTATAGTTGACTTGCCGACGCCTAAAACCATAAAGGAGTTGCGGTCAGTGCTAGGAATGGTTAACTTTGTACGCAAGTTTACACCTAACTTAGCCGGTATCATAGCACCCCTGGTAGCCCTCACGAAAAAAGAGGCCGCCAAAGAAGTTGCTAAACGTTGGAGACCAGAACACGATCAGGCGTACGCAACAGTGAAACAATTACTCACTCAGGCGCCCGTACTTCAATTTCGCGATTTTTCTAAAGACTTTGCGATACACGTTGACGCTTCAGAAGCAGGTGCAGGTGCATACCTCGCCCAGCAGAAAGACGATGACCTCGTTATAATCGCATACTTTAGTCAACGCTTCAACGACAGCCAGCGCCACTACTCCGCTACGCTCAAAGAATGTTATGCTGTGGTCTTGGCCACCCAGCACTGGCGACCTTATTTATGGGGACGACATTTTGTGTGTGTGACAGATCACGCGGCCCTGCGATACCTATACTCAATGCAAGATACATCGAACATGTTAACACGCTGGGCAATAGCATTACAGTCTTTTGACATCACTGTCCAACAAAAACCAGGCAAACTGCACGTCGTACCAGACACGCTTTCACGAATGTTTGCGTTCGAGCACCAGCAAGAAGTAGCTGTGCCGTGCCTCGCGCCCATTTGCCGCAATGTACCAGATGACCCCAAGCTACAAACAGCTCGTGTCCCCCGACCTTATCAGATCTCCGCCGTTAAACTGGCTAACCTAGAACCAGTACGCAGCAATAGAGAGCTCTTTAGTGTGAAATCAGTATTCGTGAGCGCGACAAAAGTTTTCATGTCCGTCGATCAAGAAAAACTCCGCTCAGCACAAAAAGTAGAGTACGGACGGCACATCGATTACATACAGCACGCAGACGCACCATTACCCGAGAAAGAAACGAAAACAACCATGTCTTACTATTCAATGCAGGACGGGCTGTTGTTTAAATCGTACCTTCCGGGATATCTTCGAAAACGAAGCAACTTCCGCGATCAACTTGTAGTACCGGAGGCCCTTGTTGGATTCATTCTGCACGCCTACCACGATCACGTTCTATCCGGAGGACACCTCGCATCTCGCCCGACTTATGAGAAAATCCGCCAGAAATATTGGTGGCCCACCATCAGCCGCGACGTACGAGAGTGGTGCGAAAAATTCCAAGCTTGTCAACGACGAAATACAGCACACAACAAACCCAAGCTCCCGACCGGCCATTTACCTGTCGAGCGGCCATTTCAACGAATATCGGTTGACTTAGTAGAGTACAAATCGGTATCAACTTCAGCCGCAGGGATCGAATGCAAATACGTTCTCTCCATGATGGACCACCTGACGAGGTTTGCGGTACTGCTGCCGGTACGTAATAAAACGGCCGAAACAGTAGCCAATGCCATAATCGAGAGAATAATCAGCATTTTCGGCCCACCAGAAACCTTGCATAGTGATCAAGGCCCCGAATTCGAGAATAAGGTGGTATACCAGCTGCAACAAATACTCGGAAACAAAAAGACCCGCACAACGCCCTACCGGCCGCAGGGTAATTCAGTGTCCGAAAGAGTACACTCAACGATGCACAGCATGCTAGCAATACACAGAGCAATCGATCAAAGCAACTGGGCCACTCTCTTACCGTTTGTACAGCTAGCACACAACACTAGCTTTAGTGCAACGATGCATGAGACACCATTCTTCTTAATGTTCGGACGACAACCCCGACTCCCAGTCGATATAATCCTTGGTATTCCTCATGTGGGAAGAACAGCAGACACCGAGGAACTCGCACAAAACACACGGGACAATTTGCAAATCGCTTTCGAGCTCGCACGCCGAAACTTAACCGAGCGTGCAGACAAACAGGCAGGACAAAATAGCAAACTTAAACCGTACCCGGTGTTCAAACTTGGACAGGAAGTACTCGTGTACAGACCTTACCAGGATTCGGATGGGCACAACCCAAAGCTGCTATTACCATGGCGAGGACCATATGTCGTCTGCTCACAATTATCACCAGTGGTGTATAGAGTACGAATAACGAATGACACCCGAGCAGTGGCAGTCCACCTAGCCCATCTAAAGCCCTACCATCAACGGGAAACACCACCCCCACCTCAATTTGAGAAGCTGGCGGAATTCGTTTTAGGGGAGTCCATTCCCTACCCGAGTTGGACCATCCAGACGCGGCTCAACCCAAAATTGAGTCCTACTTCGTAGACGGGGTAGTAGATCATAAAAGGGGACCTGGCAGACCAAGCCCCCACAACTACAAGTACCGCCTAAGACTCCGAGGTTACGGCCCTGAATCCGACCTCGAGTATCGCGCGGACGAAATACCCCAATGTCACGAATTGATCGCCGCATACCGACCCCAAAAAAGTTTGCACCTCGCGATAGCCCCACCTTGATTGCCCCCCGTCCCTTCTCTCGGGAAACGGAAGCGTACCGTAGGCTGGGACGAGCACGCATTGAGACAGCGCAAATAGATTCTCAGATGCTCAGCGGCGTAACCGAATAACGAACAAGTTGGCAAACACAGTTGACTCAGCTGTAGGCACAAGAGTCTACAACGATGATGAGGGTAGCACCAGCAGGCATGGCAGTACACATTCCTGTCGACCATGATCTGACGGGCACTCTACCCGGCATTCCGGTGGGAATAGCCGGGGGCAAGGAGACGTTAAGAAAATTGTTATACCCAACGGAGAGAGGCTGTAAGAAGCGTGACAATTCACGCCCGTGCCGACACTCCGTTCCAAACGGGACAAAACAGCAACACCACCGTCAAGCCACAAACAAAATTGTTCGAACACTAAACACACAGGGGAAATGAGATCCACGCGACTCCACCCCACCTAAAACGAAGTCACACGTTGATACACCTAGATCAACTGAGCTGACTCCGAGTGAAAATATCTACGCGGACCCGCCCACAAAAGAGAAATCACTAACCAGTTTCGCTGCCCGTGGTTCGCAGAACAGCAACCATGAGGGGCGCACCAGTACATGTGGCCACACGGAATACGTGCGTTGAGATAATATTTGGAAACCCCATACAACTCCAGTACACGCTGTCAGCATGCAAGCTCGAAAATGTAACCATCTTCGCTGGCCCGGTGTTTCACACCCGTGTTTGCTAAACACGTGAGTTATAAAGAGTGGATGCACGCATATAACAGCTGCTGTGTTTCGATCCGATAAATCGACACCCCGTTTCCTGAAATTAGCATCCTCCCGATGACCGCTACAATACCATTCTTAGCTAAGATGGGCTTGCAGCAAATACAGAGGGGGGTGATGTGGAAGACAGGGTCGTAGATACCTATCGTAGATCGCGTACACGCATGCGCGAGAGGACACGTCACCGGTCAGGCAATACACGATCCCGGGTCGCGAACGGCGTCATCCGTCATAGACGGCGTTGAACGTCCTCAGAAGATCAGCCACCGAAAGATGATCCCGCCGCATGACGAAGGGCATAAGCCCACCGTCACTCTAGCTCTGGCTTAGCATCTCCTTGCTACATATAAGAAAGAAAGGTTTTCAGTCGCGTTTGCTGTGAGAACGATCGTCAAGGGACCTCAGCACCGCGACGCCCTCTCCGCTTCAACTTCAGCTCTGCGACGACCTCTCCGATCCGACTACCGACCATCCGCGACGAGTACCAGACCTCCGGGACCACCCTCTCCACTTCGACTCCGGGACCCCGTAAGAGACCAGGTTCCATGGGACAGGCAGGTTTGTTAAACTCTGGTAGGACCACACTACAAACTTATTACGCAGGGTATTTCGTGCTTGCCTGCCGTCTGCATGATCGTCTGACAACCTCTACCAAAAAAAGTAGGATATGCCTAACGACGTAACGTAATTGGGGACGGACATATCAAGCGTTCCTTTCAACACTGACGATTTGCACCGCTCCCCCTCGTGTTCAAAAGTGGTGATATTGCATAACCACATCACCTCGCTTACTGTATTTTTTTGTAATATGTATCTCCGTCTTAACATTGGCGACCTCAGAGCCCCACATCGGCACGGTAGTATCATGGGCGTATAGTCTAATCGTACATTACCTCATAATAACGTGAAAAGGAGCTACAGGCAGATATGTTAAAATTGCCGTGGACCACGCTACCAACGTATTGCGTAGGGTATTTTGTGCCTACCGTCTGCATGATTGCCTCCCAATCTCTGCCAAACGAAGTATCACTAACGAAGTAACCTTGTTGAGCGCGGGTACACCAAGCGCCTCTTTCAAAACACTGACTGACTTGCACTTCTCCCTCTCGTGCTCAGTGGTGGTGACATTGTATTACCACATCACCTCGCCCGTTGTGTTTTGCAATATGTATCTCTGTCTTATAACTAGGTATCGACGTCAGAGGCCCACACCGGCACGTTAAAATGTTGGTGACTTCAGGGTTGTACCTATCGATTGAAATACTCTATATCTTGCGATCCGTGTACAATAACAAATTATGAAGCTAAAACACATTGTACACCACACCTAAAAATTGTGTTGTATACCCCACCTAACGTCAAATCTGCTAGAATAATAACAAATATCACGCAGGCGAACTAAAGTGGTGTAGTCTTTTCTTGCTGCCACCGTCCGATTTGTCCCCGTAAATTGATTTATAGTTTCCGCCCTCATATTGAGTTACCCCGACCCCCCCCCCCCGCCCCCTCCCCCGATCCCTCTTGCTCAACCGCCCCACCTAAATAAAAATATGCCAAAAAAGTACCAGGTACTAAACACTACCAGCTAGCTGATATCACCTCGTAATCTTTCTAGCCATCCATGACGTGGCTCTAATTCACCCCCCTCCCCCCCCCCCACCCACCCTCCCTGAACGCCCCTCCTTGCCCACCATCCGCACCATCGCCTAGACCTAGCACCACGCGTATAGCAAGCCTCTACACCTATGCCACCATAACCTGTTAAAAACCCTCCCTCCCCCCCTCTTTTCCCCGCTTCCTCCTGCTCAAACGCCCTAACAAAACTCGAAATCTGCCAAAGTAATAAACACTTCCACCCATGCAATGGAGTGCCCTCCGGGATAGTTGATAGATTCGATGTGAAACCATGTCATGGATGAGGTGAAACCACGTGACATTAGATGTCAAACTCACGTCAAGGTCACCATAGATGAGCGGTAATGAAGGTAACGATGATGGGACAAGCAGGACGCCTCACATCTTACTGCACTGCACTACCCTGCTCTACCCTGCCCTACTCTGTCTTGTCTTGTTTTGTCTGTCTCTTAGAGGTTAATGTAGAGGAAATAATGCACAGCTTTTGAGTCTATCCAGCGAGCCATGAGGAGAGACCAAACAAGGGCACTGAAACCCATGAGGAGCACGCTTCTCCACACCGACCAACCACGCATGCCCCACTCGGAGTACCACTAAAATTGGCGTCGTCGGAGCAGTAAACGTGTCGACCTTGGGCTTGCGCGACCTCCTCCCTTGTGCTCTACCCTCCCCAAGGTAAGCACATTTGGACTTGCATGCGTAGCTTTGCGTTTTGCTTTTCTCCATTTTGTTTTGGCAGTATTTTTTTTTTCTTGCTCCTTTCGCAGTCTAACCTACTCCCTTTTATCCAGTAGCGAGCTTGGTTATCCTTTTGTCTTGTATCCGTAAACCACGGGCCCCTTCGGGCCTCTACTTTGCGAATGACACGTTGAGTCTGCAGCTACCACGGCTTTGCGGCAGCAGACTTTTGACATACTGTCTCCCCGTGCTCTCTCTTCGTGGGACACTACTATGACAATCGAGCAAAGAAAGTGCCCCTATATATAGACTCCTTACTTAGTGCTATACTCGTCTTTACCTCTTTTCCCACTCCAAAAGCGATCCTAGTCTAATTCCAAGTGGTTTGTGCCCATGCTGGGACTCCTGTCCAGAAGAATACCCCGGTAGGTGAATAATACCTTTTGGAAAATTTCGCGGTTGGAATCACCCCTATGAGCTGTTTTCACTCGACTAATTCGAGTGGCCGGCTCCGTTGCACCACACCTTACTACTGCACCGTGGCGCTACGGCATAGGGGCTACGGCCACCTTTTCTTGTTTCTTGTCGGCATACCTACCCAAAGGGTTTGACGACACCGGCCAAATATTGGATTGACAGCCGTCCGGACTGTGCAGTCCACAGGCCGTCCCCTCTTGGCCCTCGTTTTTCTCTTGGCTTGTTGGCGTACTTGTCGCATCGGTCCCACGTTTTGATTCCAGCTTGGCTTCGCAGCCTATGTAGATCGTTTCCTGTCGACCCCTTTCATGTTATATTTTCGGCGAAATCGTTTTGGGGGAACGTCTTAGCTACTCGCCTAGTGTTGCTCGTTTCTTAAGGTAGCCCTTCAAGGTCTCTTGTTGTAGACCCTGCTTCTTTTTGGTCGGGCTGCAGTACGTTGCTGTGACACGATTTCCCTACCTCCTGTTTTTCCTTGCACTTTCTCGTTTACCTTTGCAGGGTTGCTTCACGTAAGCGACCCCGTTTTCCCGACCTCTAGTACCTAGCTGAGGCTTTCTTCATATCGTCTTCTATGTTCGCTGTATTCTTTCTGGAGCTGGACACTTCCAGCGCTGCTCCGAGCTGAACGAGTATCATCGTGTTTACCCCATTTCTGGCTTGTTTGTTATAGTTGAGTAGCCTCGCTACGTTTGCTGGCATTGTTCTCGCTATTTGTTAGCCCCTCAAGGTGTCATATGTCGACCTTCTTTCCGGCTTCTGATAGTACCTTCCGTCTTCCTGTATTCACGTTTCAGTTTTTCTTCCTTGTTTGCGTATTGCCTTTGCTAGGTGACCTCACCACGTATTTGTTTCCGTTTTCTTGGTACTGTACCCAGATAGATTCTAAGGGTACTCCACTGTTGCCCCCCGGTTCAGCTTCCCGGCGTATCACACACGCTTCCAGTACCACCATTGTGGTCTTGTCTGTGTCATTGTTTAGGTGTTGTATTTCTCTGCGTTTTCGTGACTTGTTTTGAAACCTCGGTTTCCCGTTGCACATTTTGACCAAGGGCATTATGCTAGCCTCCTAGGTCCCACATTACGGCCCCTGTTCTTCCGTTACACCTCAGCGTACTGATTCTATATAGTTTTGTCTCTTGACCACCGAACGGTCGCATCTCAACATTCCAGGTCCAACCTTCTGGACCCTGACATTGGTTTAGGCAGTTTTCTTTGTATTCTCTCTTTTCAGGCTCTTTCTCTTTTACCCTTCGACCAATGGCCCGACGCTTGCGTACTTCTTCGCGTCTTGGATATTTCTCTATCACCGTCCAACCGATGGCCTCATGTCAGCTTTACATATCCAACGTAGCGGACTTTAACGTTCTTTTAGTCTGTGTTTCTTGATTTCTCTCTTGTCGTGCGGCAAATGGACCGACTGCCCACCCCTTCGGCACTACTCTTCAGGCCGAAAACTCGTCTGGCCTTAACAGCGTGACACGTGTTCCCTTCTTCCTTTTGACTTGGATTTTGCGTCTACACCTTTCTCTTTGACACCCTTTTAATCCGTGCGCTCAGTCGCCGTGCCCTTCGTGTTTTCGATTGCTACCGGTATACCGGAGGTGATATCCTTCCTCGAGCTCTAACCAACACAAGAATGTCGTTTCCGGCAAAAGCAAAAAGGTTGACTTCGTAGCTCAGTGAGTAGTTCTATACAACCAACAAAAAAACGTCGTGAGAGTTCGAGTTGGGCCACCTGTACTATCTGCACTTTCAGTGGAAGCTCGTGAAAGCTTCCATTGAAAACTTCCATCGCTTCAATAGAAGCTTTCACGACTTCCACGGAAGCTTCCATCACTTCCGTGGAAGCTTTCATGGAAGCAATGGAAGCTTCGATGGAAGCGTGGAAGCTTCCACTCTTCTATGCCGTGGAAGCTTCCATGAAAGCTTCACGGTAGCAACTTCCACGGACGCTTCACCATGAAAGCTTGCACGGAAGCTTCCACAGAAGAAACTTCCACGGAAGCTTCCACGAAAGCTACCGCGGAAGCAACTTCTACGCAGGCTTCCACGGAAGCAACTTCCAGGGAAGCTTCCTTGAAAGCTTTCACGCAAGCAACTTCCACCTAAGCTCTCATGAAAGCTTCAACGGAAGCAACATCCGCGGAAGCAACTTCCACGGAAACAATTTCCACGGAAGCTTAGATGAAAGCTTTCACGGAAGCTTCCACGGAATCAACCTCATGCTAACCCTAACCCTAACCCTAAGCTTTCACGGAAGTAACTTTCAAGGAAGCTTCCATTGTTTCCGCGAAAGCTTCCATTACTTCCATGGAAGTAATGGAAGCTTTCATGGAAGCTCCCGTGAAATTTACTTCCACGGAAGCTTTCATATCTTCCATAAAAGCGTCCATGGGAGATTTCACGGAAGCTTACGGAACCTCCCATAAAAGCTTCCGTGGAAGTTAATTCCGTGGAAGATTTCAGTTCTTCCATATCTTCCATGGAAGCTTACACGGAAGCTTCCATGAAGACTTCCGTGGAAGTTACTTTCATGAAAGCTTCCGAAACTTCCGCGAAAGCTTCCATTACTTCCGCGAAAGCTTCCATGGAAAATTTCGTGGAAGTTGATTCCAAGGAAGCTTTCGTGGAAGCTTTCGTGGAAGCTTTCGTGGAAGCTCCCGTGGAAGTTACTCCCGTGGAAAATTTTACATATTTCATATCTTCCATGGAAGCTTCCACAGATGTTACTTCAATGAAAGATTCCGAGGAAGTTACTTTCGCGAAAGCTTCCATAACTTCCCGAAAGCTCTCAATACTTCTATGAAAGCTTCCATGAAAGCTTTCGTGAAAGTTACTTCCATGGAATCTTTCGTGGCATCTTTCGTAAACTCTTCCAGGGAAGTTACTTTTGTGGAAGCTTTCAATTCTTCCATATCATCCGTGGAAGTCACTTCCATAAAAGCTTACATAACTTCCGCGAAAGCTTCCATTAATTCCATGAAAGCTTCCATGCAAGATTTCGTGGAAGTTACTTTATGGAAGCTTTCGTGGGGTTTTTTGTGGAAGCCCTCGTGGAAGTTGCGTCCGTGGAAGCTTCCAGTTCTTCCATATCTTCCAATTGAAGCTTCCACGGAAGCTTCCATGAAATCTTCTGTGGAAGTCACTTGCATGAAAGCATCCATAACTTCTGCGAAAGCTTCTATTACTTCCATGAAAGCTTTCCTGGAAGTCACTTTCATGAAAGCATCCATAACTTCTGCGAAAGCTTCTATTACTTCCATGAAAGCTTTCCTGGAAGTCACTTTCATGAAAGCATCCATAACTTCCGCGAAAGCCCTCATTACATCCATGAAAGCTTCCATGAAAGTTTTCGTGGAAGCTTTCGGGAAAACCTTCCGTGGAAGTTACTTCCGTGGAAGCTTTCATATCTTCCATGTCTTCCATGGAAGCTTCCTCTTCGATGAAATCTTTCATGGAAGATATGCAAGCTTCCATGGAAGCTTTCACGGAAGCTTCCACGGCTTCAATTGCTTCCATGGAAGCTTCCAGGGAAGCTGGAAGCTTCCATAGCTTCCATATCTTCCATGGAAGCTTCCGTGAAAGCGGTAAAAAGCTTCCACAGAAGATTTCATGAGATTCCACGCAAAATGCAAGTAGTGCCGGAGACCGTTCGGGTCCCACAGACTTCGTATTTTTGCTTTTCTCCGGGAAAAGAAAAAGGAAAACACGTACTTGCGAGCTTGCGCGCTGGAGACCGCAATGGTTATGATAGTTTGCTCTTGAGTACTACGGTAGTGTAGGGAGAGAGCCCCGGAGATCCCTGTTACGAAGTCGGTGAGAGTCAATTGGCGGACTCCCAAACATATCTTGTGATGGTTATATAGAACTACCCACCGAGCTACGTAGCTACTGTGACTACGTAGCTCTGTGGTTAGTTTAATAAACCTAACAGCGCCACACGGCAACACTTTCAAAAAGGCGAAAACCTTATATCGCGAAAGACTGCATGTTCTTCAAATGTTTGGAAGCATTTAGCAAGTTTTCTCATCGTAACGCCCTCATATATTTCTCAAACCCCTCACAGCCGAGCATCAGGGAGCTCACGGCACGCCGACGCTCTCTACCGAGTAAATGCTGGCGAATAAAGGACTTCAGGCCCAGCCTGTGCACCTCAGAGGCTGGCAGTCCTTCCAGCCCGGCCCAACTCGCCCTGAAAAAGCTGGGGCGGCTGCTGTTTGTGATAATGCTTCGGCACCCGCTCAAGACGACGCCCATGTGGTATCCACACGGGAAATCCTTCGTCCCTCTCAGTTCTGGCGCGTCCTCTAGCTACTGCGTCGCTCGCTACTTCGGAACCTTCGACAGCTGGGGTGACGACGCTCGCACTTCAAGCATCGCCTCCCAAGTCTCGCTTCGAGGCCCCACCACGTGGTTCGCCCGCGTTAGCATCGGTAAAGAATGTGCGTGGGCGGTTGATGCCCCGACCGAGGTAAGAGCCACCCTTGGCCCGGCGTGAAGACTTGGACGGGCGGTTCCAACGGCAGTACGCTAGGCGAAGGAACGGGTGCGGTGTAACAGGTGCGGCAGGGCCATGCCACATCTCATGCGGAGACTTGATGCCGGGGTTGGCAGTGGCTGTGATGCGGTTCAAGGCGTCACAAAATCAAGGCACCGCTTACGCTCACAGGGACTTGATTGACGGTAGCGGAACGAACGGGAGGATGGTAGGAGCCTGGATGCACGCAGCAAGTGCTGCGTTCTGATTTATGCCTAGCGCTCTGTCGGCGAAACCATTCTGGTATGGGCTGTTTACGTTGGTGAATCCCTTTTTGATGCAATACTGTGTGCAAGCCTCTCCAAACAGCCCCATAAAGAATCTTACCCCGTTGTCAGACCTTACAATATCAACCTTCGAGGGGACACCGGCGACGCGTAATAGAGCCAAAAACTTCTTAACGGCGTCTGCTGCGTCCGGTTTGCGTCTCAGAACGTGTAGCCATGCGTGGCGAAAAAAAATATACTTCATTAACATTATATACATCTTACCCAACAGAGAATAGGTTCTCCTAGGGCCACTCGTGTTAACGAAGACCCGTCCCCACTTTTCTGCCGCACATGACTTAGTACCGCTAGGGATAGGCTTGCGGTCACGTTTGAATATAGAACAACCAGTGCGGGGTTCAAGAGTCCCTGACAGTTCTACACCGGAATTGCTTTTTCAGTCTCTCTCAACCGCAATTCGTTAGAGACACACCATGCACACAATGGGAGGCGTTGATGTCTACAGCATTATCGGTAGGAGCAGCGTTGCGGGGGCAAGCACGGGAAACGCCAAGAGATAGTCGAAATCAGTCTCCACACTGTCCTCAGTAAAGTCCGGGGTCAAAAGGGGAAACGGCACGTAGCCTCTGTCTGGCTCTATACTGTCGGTGGAGTTACAATAACTAGATCCATCACCCTTGAACGTCAACCACCGATCGAAAAAAAAAATGCACAAACCCTTCTTCTCGGTCATGAATTCTACTCGGTGCGTATGCGCGTCCACCAGCGAAGATAAATCGCACGCCAATCCGGCACTTACCCACATCTAACAGTTCAACAGTCAGATTTCTGAGAAAAACGACCGTAACCGTGCCATATCCCACAACGTCGAATTGGTGGTTGTCCTCAATCCTGACCATGTCGTCGCACAGTCGTACGTTACTTGACAGGCCAGCTGAATGAGTCTTGCGAAAAGAGTCGCCACTGTCTGATATACACTTCTCAGCGAAACGATTGGTAAAGCTTTCCCTACGTTCCACAGCACAAGATAAATCACGACCACTAAGCATAGAGTTTTCTAGACGGCATACCTCCTCACCGCTGTTATTCTGTTCCTGTACACATCCGTCAGACGTTCTCTCCCACATCGGAGTGACACGAGCTCTGCACTACTACCACATGCATCCGAGTTCCAAGCAACCGATTCACTAGCCCTTCAGCTAATTATAATCTGAATGGGGGATGGTTTGCTTGGGGGCTGGAAGATTGTTGCTACGGTCTCTATATTCGATACCTTTCCTAGTACCCACATTCATTGATGCCTTGTAGCGTGGCCTACCATTGCTACGGTTGGATCCCCGACCACCTCCACTGCTTTACCCCCACCACCACCTCTGCACTCACCTCGGGCGACTCCACTCGAAAGGAAGTACCTGCCCCCCGTTCTTCCCCTTTGACACGGGAAGGCTCGATGCCTCTGTGGGACAACGCTGTCAATCTTTGCTCGCCTTATTCCATCGCGGTATCTAAACGTGCGTCGTTCGATCTCGTTGTAAGCCGTCAGTAATTTCGGTCCACCTGTCGCTTCGATTTCGGCGCACAAAACGAATCACAAACTCTAAAGATCTTGTCTGCACCGCTAAATATTATCATGGACTCTTCACCCTTTTCCACCTGCGCCGCATAAAAATCGTTTGACCATTTAGCCTGCGTAGCAATTGACCTCGGCAGAAAACAATCACGAAGCATTTCCAAGAACCGTTCGGAGACTGCCTTGCAAAACACTCTGTCCAGCAGGGATGTGCCTGACATTATTTCAGGACTGTCACACTCATCCACGTGACTCATGCGGTCCAGATGTGTAAATGCATCAAACATTAACAAAAAAGGTACTGCGTAACCTTCGTTGCGTCCATTGAATCTACGTCAATTAAGGTTCGCGGAGAAACCAAGCACCCACATATTGACACATACGCCTCGATTGCTTGCTCCAGGCATGGAGATTCTCCGGGTTGCCACGGAAATTCGGGACTGCCTGCTTAACTGGTGCTACTGAACTCGCGCGGGCCCACATTCACACCTGAATTCTCTTCGAATTCATTATATCCTACCTCGCTTACGAGCACAACACCAAGGGTTGGCGAATTCCCACCGGTTCAGACTGCATTTTTGTTTCCCCTGCTGGGGCTGGACTGGGCCCCTCCTTGGGCACGGTCGCTGGCCATCCGCTCCCCCTGTTGGCGTTGCTTGAACACCGGTGAACTCAGCATTTCCATCATATCTCCTAGTTGGGCGACATTCTCCCCGTCGACCTCGCTTCGAGGTATTGTGCCGATTCAAACGTGTGGACGTTAACGTGTTAAAATAAATGGGTTATGCGAAGAACAATGTGCTCCCCGCACCTCAGTCCAAGGGCGCGAGCTTCACTGCATCACATAGTAGTGTGTGAAGAAGATGGTACACGAATACATAGATGTCTTGATTAACTAGTTCAAATGCTGATAAGACGGGAATAGATGGGGTGAGCTGGTAGGCGACCGTATGAGAAGCCGACATGGTCGACTCCAGGTACCATGAGGCACTCTCTTCTCAAAGCACTCAAATCCTACAATACTGCTTCCAGAATGTATCTAGGGTTGTTCTCAGCAACATACAAGTATCCAAAAAGAATACCTCACCTATCATTCCCACACTTAAATATCCCGCAATTTCCGGTCGCGTAACCCGACGCAACCATCGTATGTTCTTGATTTTTTTCGTTGAGCCAGTCTACATCGAACATTTTAGTCCATAAAATTGTACAGAATTCACTTGATAAACTGATGCATTTCCTTCCACAGCTGTCAGATTTTGTCCCCCTCAGAAACGGGCTTTATAGGTTCCGCGCACAGACTGCCTGACATCACCCTGTTGACCCTGATGGCTACACTGTAATTGCAAGGGGAGTCACCTACCTGTATCCTTAACAAGCACACACAACCCGTAATACGCGCGATCGGAGATCACACACAGCTTGCAAAGATGAATTTCGACAAAATCTTCGATCTCACAGCTGGAGTGTATTTTCATTTTTATATCGATCGGAGTATCACACACAGCTTGCAAAGATGAGCTTTGACAAAATCTTCGATCTTACGGCTGTAGTGTATTTTTATTTTTACATCGATCGGAGTATCACACACAGGTTGCAAAAATGAGTTTCGACAAAAGCTTCGATCTTACAGCTGGACTGTATTTTTGTCTTTATGAAGTATCACACACAGCTTGCAAAGATGAGTTTGGTCTCCTCTTCACGAAAATATGCATGTTCATTAATATCATGGTGTTCCCCCGCCCCGCGGTGGAGGGTGTGGGGGGTGGAAACTGACGGCTCACCCTCGTCCGGTTTTCCTTGCCCCCCGATCCCTCCCCCGATCCCTCTCCCAGCTGTTGTACGCGGCGGACCTGCCCCCCTTTCCGACAGATAACCTCAACAACGAATATCCCCCCCCCACGAAGGCACACACACCGGAAGATGAAGGAATCAATCCCTGCCCTTCCTTCATTCCCCCTTCTCGCCCCCCTCCCCCTCCCTCCGCTTTAGTCCTCCTGCTCGTGAAGCAATCGGGTGGGAGGGTGGGAGATTGCGATTGGTGTCTCCCCGTGCCACCTCTCTACCCCTATGTTCCTGCCGACGTCTTCTCCCTACTGCTACTGCTGCTGCTGTCGCTGCTGCGTGGGCGCTACTCCCTTGTTCCTCTACCGGTTGTTGTGTCCGATACTCTCTGCTGGTGTGCTGCTGCTGTGCTACGTTGTTGCTGCTGAGGATATCCTACTTTCCCGCTATTCCTCCCCCTGGAACCACCCCCCCCCATGCTCCCCGGTTCTCCGATATTTCCTCTTTGTTCCGCCAAACTCCAGACTGTTCCGACATTTTTACATGTTGGTCTCCTCTTCACGAAAATATGCGTGTTCATTAATATCATGGTGTTCCCCCGCCTCGCGGTGGAGGGTGGGGGGGGTGAAAACTGACGGCTCACCCTCGTCCGGTTTTCCTTGCCCCCCTCTCCCTTCCCCGCTCCCTCTTCCAGCTATTGTACGCGGCTGACCTGCCCCCCTTCCCGACAGACAACCTCAACAACCAGAAGCACATTCGGAAGCCGCGTTCTACGCCCGCGCCTACGCTATTCTACCCTTGCCCCCGCCCCCCGCCCCCCCCCCCAATCTCGTTCCTTGCCCCGGCTATCTGCCCGGCGCTCCTGACCTCCGTACCAATATCCTTGACACCCAAAGGGGGTCTTCCATATTCGATCCCACGTACCTCATGAATGCCTGCGACGCCAATCTTCCCTCTGGATCACCCACGGCTGTGTTCCCATCTCCGCCAGCCTTGTCGCTGCCCCTATCTTTCCAGAGAGCAGCGGGAATTCCTCTGGAACCAGCTCTCTCACTGCCTCCGTCCCTTGCTTCTTCCATTTCCTCCCCACTTTCTCCAGCCCGCTCCTTGAGCAAAACGTCGCTTGCCCTTTCGTCCATACCTTACATCTTCTCCCGCTCCTGTATGTCATCAGCGGGGCGTTTCCCCCCCCCCGGAACCGTACTCCCGTAGTAGCCTTAGCCTAACTCCGCCATCAGGTCCACTACGTTCCCTTCCACCCCCCCCCCCGACCCCTCCCAGATCCTTTTGTTCTCACGGCTACCGCGCCTTGTCTCCCCTGATCTCCCTTCCCCCCCTTGAAACGGATCCCCACCGTATCCGCGGCTTCCTTCCCTCCCGGTCCCAGCTGCACCCCTTTCTTGAAGAAAGCCACATCCCCCCTACTCAAGCCGTAAGCCTCATGCACCTTTTCTCTTTCCTCCGCGAATAGTTCCGAGGCCCTCAGCAGCAGCTGATACGTCAGTGCCGGCCCGATCCACACGATTTTCCCCCCTACCCCCCACGCGCCGATACTCTCCTCCATCACTCTGATCATCTCCCACGTCAGCGGCCTCCTACCCGTGCCTGGTTCCCCACCTCCGCATGCGCCCTCCTGATTCCTTTTTTCACTGCCTGAAGCCTGAAGTGCTGCAGCGGCAGAGACAGCCCCCCCCACTGCTCGTGATAAACGTTAACCGCCACTCGTTTGCATTCTCCTCCTACACCCCTTCCCCCCCACCCCGCTTGCCCCCGCCGGTTGCCCTCTTCGCACCCCCCTTTCTCTCCCCCCCAGCCCTCCCTCGCACCCCCCCTTCCATGTATAGGGGCACCACGTCCAGCCACGCCCGCGTTGCTTTGAACTTCGGTACTGGTAGGGGCCCGGCCTCTTCCGCCGTCGGCCACGTGTTCACCCTCCGCTTCAGCCTCAGCGCTTGCGTCCGCACCTCTTCCCCCAGCTCCGCTAAGTCCATCTTGAACCGCGTTACGTACCGCCCCCCCCCCCTCCCCCTTTTCTCTCGCCCATTCAGATGCAGCTTGCTCAGCTGCAGAAGCCACCGCACCGTTCCCAACGCCCACCCCACCTTCCCCAAGCCCACTCCTATATTTATCCACATCTCTCCCCCCAAATCAGCCACGACCCCCAACCGTCGATCTCGTTTCATCTGCGTCTTTCCCCTGCCTTCCCCGGGCGCTCCATAGCGCCCCTCCACAGTAGGGAGGTGCCCCCCTCCACAGTAGAGGCACCTCCCGTTCTGCCTTGTTTAGATCGTGCGCGGTTCCGTTGCTGCGCTCTTTCACTCTTCTCTCCCAAATGTCTCCCTTTCCACGCCTCACCCCTTCGGCCCCGTTGCCGCAGACTCACCTTCCATGAGCGTGTGCGGTCCCGTTGCCGCTCACTCCCCCCCTTTCTCTTTGCGCGACCCTTTTCTCCGCCCTATCCCCGTCGTGGCCGATCTCCCTCGTCACCCCTCAGTCCCCTTTTCTTTGCCTGGTCGTTCCCCGTTCTGTGTGGCCCCTCTGCCGCGTTCTCCCTTCGTCTGGTCGTGTACGCCCCAGTTTCCGAACCCCCCCCCCCGTCCCCCTCTTGCGCGGCTTCGTTTTCACATTCCCCCCCTGCCAGGTCGTGTACGGCCCCGTTGCCGCGCCCGCCCCCCGTATACGGCCACGCTGCCGCACACCTCTTCCCCCTCCTTGCGCGGCCCCTTGCCGCGTCCGCCCCCCCCGACCAGGTCGTGTACGGCCACGCCGCCGCCCCCCCTCCTTTCTAGTTTACGCGCCCCCGTTTCCGCGTTCCTTCCCCCGCTTGGTCGTGTACGGCCCGTTGCCGCACCCGCCCCCCCCTTTGTTTGCGCGGCCCCGTTGCCGTGTCCCCGCCCACCTGGTCGTGCATGACCCCGTTGTCGCACGCCTCTCCCGCGGCCCCATTGCCGCATCCCACCCCCGACAAGCTCGTGTACGGTTCCGTTGCCGCACACCTCCCCCCATTTCTTGCGCGTCTCCGTTGCCACGCCCGTTAACCAGGTCATGAACGGCCCCGTTGCCGCATATATCCCCCCCTTCCTTGCACGGCCTCGTTGCCACGTCCTACCCCCGACAAGGTCGTGTATGGCCCCGTTGCCGCACACCTCTCCATTCTTTTTGCGCGGCCCCGTTGCTGCGCCCCCCCCCCTGACCAGGTCGTGCGCCCCCCCCCCCCGGCAAGGTCGTGAACGACCCCGTTGCCCCCCACTCCCCTCCCCCCCCCCCCTCCTGTTTGCGCGGTCCCCTTGCCGCGCCCCCCCCCCAAACCTGGTTGTGTACAGCCCCGTTACCACCTCCACCCCCCCTTTATTTATGCGGGCTCCTTGCCGCATTATCTCCCGTACCTGGTCGTGTACGACCCCGTTGCCGCACCCCCCTTCCCCTCCACGATGCCACGTTCACGCCCCCGGGCGGCTTATTCGTGTACGGCCCTGTTGCAGCCCCATCCCCCCACCCCCCCACCCCCGCTCCCCCCCCTCTTTGCGCGGCTCCGTTGCCGCGTCCCCCCCCATCCTGGTGAAGTACGGCCACGCTGCCGCACACCTCCTCCCCCTCCTTGCGCGGCCCCGCTGCCGCGTCCCAACCCCGACCAGGTCGTGTACGGTCCCGTTGCTGCCCCCTCTCCCCCCCCCCCTAGTTTACGCGGCCCCGTTTCCGCGTTCCTTCCCCCGCTTGGTAGTGTAAGGCCCGTTGCGCACCCCCCCCTCCCCTTTTGCTCGGCCCCGTTGCCGTCTCCCCACCCCACCTGTTCGTGCGTCACCCCGTTGTCGCACACCTTCCCCCTTCTAGCGCGGCTCCGTTGCCGCATCCCACCCCCGACAAGGTCGTGTACGGCCCCGTTGCCGCACACCCCCCATTTCTTGCGCGGACCCGCAGCCACGCTCCCCGACCAGGTCGTGAACGGCCCCGTTGCCGCTGCCCCCCCCCCCCCCTTCTTGCGCGGCCCCATTGCCGCATCCTACGCCCGACAACGTTGTGTACGGCCCCGTTGCCGCATCCCACCCCCGATAAAGTCGTGTACGGCCCCGTTGCCGCACACCCCCCCGTTCTTGCGCGGCCCCGTAGCCGCGCCCCCCGACCAGGTCGTGAACGGCCCCGTTGCCGCTGCCCCCCCCCCTCCTTCTTGCGCGGCCCCATTGCCGCATCCTACGCCCGACAAGGTTGTGTACGGCCCCGTTGCCGCATCCAACCCCCGACAAGGTCGTGTACGGCCCCGTTGCCGCACACCCCCCCTTTCTTGCGCGGCCCCGTAGCCGCGCCCCCCGACCAGGCCGTGAACGGCCCCATTGCCGCACACATCACCCTCCACGTCAGCCCTTTTCCCCCGCCTCCCTTCGGCGCCATTACCACTCGCTTCCCCTTCCTGGTCATGTGCGGCCCTTTTCCCGTACACTTCGTCCGCGGACCCCCGTTCGCGAACTCTTTTGGCGTGTCTCTCCTCCTTCTCGCGCCACCCTAGGGGCCCTTGCCTCCCCTATCCCGGTCACGGCCCCGCCGCGGACGATACCACTCGTTGTATGTTCAGTCTCGTTGATGTAGATTTCCCCCTGCTCCCGCGTGCCCTACTCGTGCTACTCTCACCGGCATCACGATCGCTCTCTCTTTCTTGACTTCTCCCACTGCGTTCTCCCACACGTCGGCCACGTGTTTTCTGGCGCTGCTATGATTCCCGTATGCCAGTTCCCGCTCGAAATTACCTCCTGGTCCCACATCCACCGGCACGCCTACCCTCGCTATCTGTTCCAGTCTTGCGAACTTGTCGATCTTGTGTTGTTCCCCAAAAAAATCTTCACGCGCTCTACGTCAATATGTGGTGCGAGCAGCTCCCCACCTAACGCCCACACCACCTTCCCTACGTTCCTTCCTTTCCTTAGTGGCATCTCTTCTCCCAACCTAGTCACGACTCCCGACAGTCGATCTTTTTCGTCTGCGTCTTCCCCACGCGCCCCATTGCGCTCCTCCACCTTAGGACCGCCTCCCGTTTCTCGCCCTTGAACTCGTGCGCAGCCCCGTGGCCACGCTCTGCCCTCCCCCCCCCGTGCGTAGCTCCTTCTCTACGCCTCACTCCCGCGGCCCCGTTACACCACTATTAATAGTTTGAACGTTTCGACAATATCTTCGATCTCACAGCTGTAGGTTATTATTATTATTATTTTAATTATAAATACACTCCAGCTGTGAGATCGAAGATTTTTCCGAAACTCATCTTTGCAAGCTGTAGGTCAATAAAAATAAAAATACAATCCAGCTGTGAGATCGAAGATATTGTCGAAACTCATCTCCGCAAGATGTGTGTGTTACTCCGATCGCGCGTATTACGGGCGGTGTGCCCTTATTAAGGATTATGGAAGTCAACAGTTTTCAAAAAAATTACGACAAGAAAATACAGCAATAATAGGTGGCTGGGCTTGGTCCAAACATCTGCAAGTAGCTTTTGGGGCGCAATATGCTCTTGTAGCTGCTGGGTAAGGCGTGTGACTGAAAGTACAGATCGCGCTGCGGCAAAAACTCCAGACGACTTGAACCCTGACCGCCGCACAACGGCAAAGCAGAGTGCAACCTTCTCGGTGTCTGGGTGTTGTGTCGGACAAACCGAAGGAGCCGCGGAAGCTTAACCCTTCCTTAACCCTTCTGCTACTGCACAAACATTCCGCACTAATTTCAAGTCCCCGAACCGTGGGTAAACGTTATGCATATGCACAGAATCTTCGTGCTCGTATGACATGATACAGCGGCAGCAGGAGTCCTGCAACAACGGGGTCTGAGTAAAGCGGCATCCAGCTGAAAGGCGGTCAAATTCGCTTGGCCCGTCTGGGGAATAGTGCTCATAGCCTGCACTGAATAAGGCGGCTCCCCTCTATGAGGCAGCCATGCTGCTCTGGCACACGACAGCCTTACTGCGGCGGGACCCCTACTGCCACACTTTGATTTTTCATATGCCGTCATTGACGAAAGCAAAGAACACACACAAACATCTGAACAACCAACAGCTATCACAAAAACGCAGAACACGTTTAGTGCTGACGGCGTCGCCCGCAGCCAGCCCTTGAGGGCCTTCTCTCAGGTGCCCAGTCAGCGCACCAGCGCCATCATCGCGGCCAGCTCCCCCCTTCCCTTTCTCCCCACGCATTAAGACTCCTGCAGTAAAAAAACCAAGAAGACTAAATCCCACACAGACACGGATGTTGTACATACTCGCAAATGTAGTCTATACGTACGCGTACCACACATACGAGGGCATCCGTCATCATTGGAGAAAAAAAAAACGACGACACCCAGTACAGTAAAAAAAGAGACAGGTGGTGCATGACAAAGAGCCACGGGCGTCTTTGGTCCTCGGAGGAGATTCTCCCGGGCAAAGAACCGCTGCAGGCCTCGGAGGTCAGACCTTGCCGGAGGCCACAGATAAGTCTAGGTCGAATGATGAAAAGATGCATGTACCGAAACAGGCTACGGTAGAGGAGTCCCTTTTGTGGCCTGTTTCAGAAGTGGATCGGTTCACTCGCGCGAGTACCCTCCCTGTTCCTTTACGGTCTGAAGCGTCCTTGGCGTTATAAACTTGCAAAATCAACCTGCAATGGAAGAGTAGGCTACGCCGCGACAAAACAATCGCCTACTGTATATTTTTTTCCCCGCGAAATGCGGAGGAGTCACTCGTGCGAGTGACTCAAACCCTGTGTTAAAAATTTGGTGCTCCCGCCACCGTAGCTCTGTTTTGCCAGGTAGGAAATAAATCACGAGTGCTGGTACTGACGTAACCGGTGTTTCGTTTTGATGTGCACCAGGCCATGGCTGCGGTAGGGGGGGGTACGTCTTTTTGCACTACCGGGTTTGAGCCACGCGCACGAGTGAATCTGTACCTCACTGGCAACAATGCTTACGCCATTTCTTTGGCTAGCAGTGCTGCAACTCTTGGCTAGGTAGATTGACCCAGATCAACCGAAATGAGAAAATACAATGTGAAGTATATGCCTTCTAGTTGGCGAAGTCCCAAGCATACACTCAACAGCTCGGCACTCGCGGCCATGTCTCCGCGCGGCACGAGGTACCTGGAGTTCTGCTGGTTGTTCCGACCACCACCCATACAGAAAAACGGGGCTGGAACGCTCTGAGTGGCGAAGCAATAATGACAGTCAGACGGAAAGACAGACAGACAAACAGGCGTGTTTCTGCGTGATATACTAGAGATTAGATGCCTCCTACCTGCACCGCTTCCGGGTACAAACGAATCGGCCAACTCTACCCTCTGCCTTACAACTACCTTCATTTTGGAACAGCCGGCAGGAAGTCAGACGACAACAAATCGGGTCAACGCGGTGATGGAGCGCGTGATCACTGAGAAGATACCGCAAGCTCAGACGAGGCTCCCGATCTGTTTCCCATAGTAGGATATCAAATAAGTGGTAATCTCCGCCTCCCATCGCTTTCAGCAAAACATATGCTCTTCACTTCCTATATGGTCGTGCCCCTTCACGGCCGCATGCTTCCCATCTGGTTTTTGTTTGGAGAATTTTGGTGCGTAGGAGCAAACGGATCAGGCAACGAAGCAGAAAATATAGGGTTTTGCTAGTGATATCCCAAATTCCTATTACACCGGTTGAAGTGTAAGAAATGGAGTCCACGATCCGTGGGCTTCACAGCGTTCGTTTAGTCCATTAGACTTGGCGTGAGGCTTACAAAAGCACTAGGTGCAATGGTTCGGAACAAAATGAAGGTGTACACTACCCTGAATCAGTTGTTTTATCTGCCATTATTTCAAGCAAGGTACACAGTACGTGATACACGTACAGAGAGACTTCGTCACGTTCAGAAAGGAGACATGGTGGTTTAAGACGACTTCGGAAGCAAGATAAGCAATCACGCCTCGAGCCAAACATGGGCGCTCTGCGTGTACGCATAAGTGATTCATGTCTAGCCACATCTCAGTGCTTACAATAGTGTCTTAATTTGGCGGGCGTTCACGTACCACGGTAGCGGTGGTGAACGACAGTTGCTGCAGCCGCCATTTCCGCAGGCGGCACCACCTAACAAATATCTTCTGACTGAGTGGTTTGGTCGGGATTCTTTTAATGGAGTGGGGAATGCGGAGGACAGGGTACGTAGGTACCCTCAATCTCCGATCACAAATGTCAACCCTGAGAACGCGTAACAAACGCCAGGTCTATGAGATCTGCAATCGAAAATGAATCTTCATGACGGTTAACGTTTGGCAATATCAACCCCGAACGCAACCGGGAGTCCATGATCATCTACGAGAACGACCCAAGCTCCTTTGTATCATTTTATCAATCCCCCCTCGCCTTACGCGAGAGAGGCTTGCGAAGGCACCTCCTTGCAACTTGTACTACAGAACAAGCGAGTCTTGGCCTCGGCCAACACCCATCCATGACCAAAACAAAGGCGACATCAACCGAGGAGGCGACCTTCAAAGTGGCGTCGACATTGAGATGTAGAAAAAGTACGTTGTTTGAGGATGCACCGGTTTGAACCAATCAAATCCCATGAAACCCGTGGCATGGATCAAAGGAAAATTTAAAGAAAATTTTGAGCACCTGGCGCCCATACAGTATCACTGTGTTTTGTTTCGCTTTGTTCTTCAATCGCGCCCGTCCACCGAGCTGGGTGTTCGGCAATGCTTATCTCGGGCTTCCGCTGGGTTTAAAGGTGTATGGTGCTGTGTGCGGCTCACTTTGCCGCGATGACGGCAATATTGTTTGCTACAGCAGCAGTAGGCAGTGCTCATAATCATTAACTGTTGTATGGAATCAAGGATATACGCACAATAGCCTGAAAAGCACGCCGACAGGTTTGGTAACAATGTTTGTGATTCTGAAAGCTAGGTGCTCGCTGCGACGGTCGCCGAAACAAACGGGTTGGTGTATTACAAGAAACGATATAACAAATAATCAAACTTACGCGTATAGCAATAAAATAACTATTGGTACGTGCGTCAATGACACACTACGCACATGCGCGTTCTCTTTCTGGAAGGTTATCAAGCGTTTCTGTGTTGAAAATACAATGTGTGTTATCATACTCATACTACTCAATTAATTCAACACATCGACTTTATCCTAGAGAGGTGCAAACATTTGTGTTCATGAACTACGAGGACTACTAGGCAAGAGGTGCGAGCTTTCGTTCTCGATCACTGACGGACTCAAAACGAGAAATGTACTACGCTCGTATTTCGAATTCTAGTGGATACTTTTTTCACTCGTAGTTCGAATTCCAGTGGATACATATGTTAGGTCGCGTTTAGCTCGAAGAAAAACACCCTACTCGAGAAAGCCCACACACTGGTGACCCAGCTCAACTTGACACACCCACCAATAGGAGCTGAAACTCCTTGACGCGTAGACAGATTGGCAACGGAGCGAATGTTTGCACCGCAGCGTGACCTGGATCCTGCGAGTGAACGAAGCGGACACGAAAAACAAACAAATTAACGCGCTTTGTGCTTCGTCCTCTGGAAGATATTTTGTAGGGACTACGCACCTCTAAAGGAGTCGATCGGTTTGGACGGACGAGAGCATTGTTCGGTAGTGTAGCATTGGACATGCGGTGAAAACACAGAAGCACGGACAAAATCGTTCCAAGAGGAGTCTCGCCCCGTGAGTCGTCGGTAGTCGAGACGTTGACAATTGCACGCAGCAGGTGGCTGACTTGCCATGAGGAAATATCGACCTCCGCAAGAAAACGCCAAGGAAATAGCTGTGCGTCGGTCAGTAGCGTGGCCTATATGATACACTTTGCCGGAAGAACATGCATCTTGCCGAGTTCATCGAGGATGATTACGCCAACCTTGCTGACTCTCGTCGAACTCCAACATTTTTCGTCGTCTTTTTTCTATCGTGGCCCAGAAATCGCCCTCTTCAAACACCGTACATTCCTTCTAGGCGAAGTACATGATCCCTCTTACCGACTAATATTCACCGCGATGCCTCATTGCCGTCAATTGTTGCCGCGATGTTGTTGACTTGAGGTCACCGTGCGATTGTTTACCCCGATGGCACGCTGTCGTCAAACGTAAATTGTGAAATCAACTCTGAATTGTTCTCCCCAAGAGACCATATAAATATACCGAGTGGTGGAGTGATGGGAAAGTTGGTTGCTGTAAGTTTTGTACGACCGAAGGTTCGACTCCACATGAATTAATGACAACGGCGAAAGTGAAAACGAAATGGACAACTATATGGGCTTTACTAAGTTATGCTTGGGTTACAAAATAACTCTGGCGGGGAAGGGCCCCAGATCCACCCTCTAATTTGGTCATCTCTCCATCGTACTTTAGTGTTATCGCTGCCATGTTGTCGCTGCCATGTCTGATGTCTTCGTCTTCAACGGAACCTATAAACGGGGTACTTTAGCCTTTTCCTGGCGGGTAGGGGTAGCCCATCGTCAACCCTGGCTGTTGAAACTGTACCGTCATGTCATCTGAGCTGCCATTATAAACTTTGCTGCATTAATGGGGCATGGTACGCCTAGCCTTTCTTGTTTTCCCATTACGCTGGAACTCAACCGTTTGACGGCTACGGGGACAAACACGTTGGACGAACCGAATCGGGCCGGCCAAACACCCAATATTGTTTTCACAAAACATTTTCGACACTTACAGCGGAGATGCTTATAATCGGCGAACCGCTTTGAATGATGTCGTTTTGTCGTAGCCTGAGCCGCATCGGCGACGAGCACACACGACCAACAAACGGAAACACTCGTCGTATTGTGTACTTCATTCTCGATTTCTACGGTTCCCTCTGAAGCCGTTAAATAACCCGGAGGGAATATTACTGTCGTCGTCCTCTGCCCTTTTTTGCCGCCGTGCCTTTACCACAGAGTCGCGATGCTGAGCAGCTTCACAAGCGATGCCGTATCGCCGTCTTCCCTGTATGCGCGGGCGAAACCTACATTGTCCTCTTGCTGAGCTACTTCGAAAAACAATACCGTCTGCTTGCGACACAGTCCCGACCACTACCGCGATGTCTCGTTGCTGAGCACGCTAAGCCACAACAGTTCCGTCTACCGTTGCCGCCTCCGACGTTCGTGCGATGTCTCGTTACCGACGACCATGACAACATCTTGATGCTATCGTCTTCTATTATCCCCGGTCCATTCTCGCGGTGTTTAGTCACCGACTAGAAGCTAAAGGAATACTAACGTCGTATTACGCTGCCGTCCCAACCGCCACCGATATGTCTCACTCCCAACCAAGTTCAAGTAATTCCGAAAAAATGGGTTATCGCCGTCTTCCCTCTAGGTAAGTACGGGCCCCGGTGTGGCTACGGAGGAGTCCCTAGAAAACGTCCATTGAAACATAGTGCTCGAGGGAATCCATTGAAGACGCGAAGCCTGTGTTCCGTTGAAAGGGCTGCTCGAAGGTGGTCGAAACGGTGAACCTTATGCGTGGCAGGGCCTTGACCAAGCATTTTGATGTTTTCACGGGACTTGCTCGCTTCCGTTGCTCGAGGTCACGTCTTCTAGCTTCCTGCCGGCGGTTTCGAAAGGAATCAAACCTGTAGAAACAACGGAGCCGGATACGTACCAGGTTGGTTTGTAAATCTCACAAGACGCGCGAAGGACTGCAATGGGAAGTCCACGATCGAGAAGCGCGTACATCACCTGTTTTCGCTGACTTGTAGCACCTCCTCGCGGAAGTGAAAGGCGAGGGAGAGAGGCATTCCGAGCGGGTGCACACGCGTACGAGCGTTCATACAAAGATAGGAGGTGAAACTGGGTAAGGGATTTAGGACTCCCGGACAGGGAGAGGACCTACGCGTGGTGCAACGTACAAGCTTTCGTTGAGAAATAAACTTACCAGATGCGATCGCCACCAAGGCCATAGAAGGGACAAAAGCTGCCAGAGGCCAAACTGGACCCTTCTCGTACAACACCTCGGCCAGGATAGGGGCCAGAAGGCCTGAGACCCGACAGAGAAAGCACAAAGCGGCGTATATCCGCTAAACGTCAGTAGTTGTTGTGGTACGTCAGAGCACAACGACAGATCGTAAAGTGAGTCTGACTTACAGCATCAAGTGGACAAACCAGCTGACGGTACACTGCCTTCGCTTGCATTTGAAGTTGTTTGTGCGTGCACACACTGCGGAGCGGGTGGGCGCGTTCAGCAAAGAGTGTCAAGGAAATGGTTAAGGGGGGGGTGGCGTTTAGCAAATAGTGTCAAGGAAATAATCCATATGCTACCTTCAGATCACGCGTGCATATGCCCAATAGACGGAAGCTTGTGAAAAAGCTGAACGATGCAACGCACCAAACAATAAAAAAGCGCTAGCCTCGGGAAATGGGTGCTGCAGCAATACTTGGGTTCTTCGCGGCCGTCAAGGCTTATGGCCAGAGCACAAACTGAGCAAGCAACAAGAAGTTGTTTACAGCGTCTCATGGACGCTGGTGACTCTACCAGTATGTTGTTGAGCTCGACGACACACTTACCTCCGATCCTTGACAAGACATTCGCGCCAGCCAGCGCGACTACGCGGTTCTTGGTGGAATACAGCTCCGGCGTCACGACGAATGTCATTATCATTGGCACCGCTGTAGTTTCGAAAACAAGCGAAGATGAGTTAGTGTTTCACACTATCGTACAACAAATGTTTCGACATCATGTGAACAAGATACGTCCTGGGGTCCCAGTTAAGCGGAACGGTGATTTCGTCGACATCGCATGCAGTCCGTGTTGCCAGGAATCGAGCAAAGTACGATCTCAACAGGCGCACCGTGTACAAGCGTCCTGCCTTTAACCTTGGGCACTGGTGACAATAAGGGTACCAAGGGTAACGGCATGCCCGCCGTCTTGAGGCGCACTTAGGGTTGGTCCGGACGGGTGGATCCGTGTTACTCCGACCACTGTTCTCGAGACAGGTGGTAATCACAGCATGGTGCTTTCCTTTGCTTTACCTACCGCCTCACGAATAGCATATTTGATATATTTATAAAATTACATGACCCATTTGGGTGTGAATCGTGCACTGATTTCTCCGGCGCGAGCACGGTATTAACAGCTCGAATATGCATCTACTTTTTCACGACAAAACTGGTGCGATCTCCACGACGCTGATTACCCATACCTCCAGGCACAGTACAGCACGACAAAACAACAAGCACGGCGCTCACCAATGATGAAGTACGTCAACATAGACACTGGAAGGAGGAGGGGTGTGGTGTCTACCGTCGCGGCCATGATCAGCAGTAGCACCACAGTGGACCAAGAGGACCACTTCATGGTGCCCACTCGGCCGAGCCTGTCTTCCGTGCACGCCCATTGTGCCGAAAAAGCGCCTTGAGTTGTACGGCGAAAGCGATCGGGGGGCTTGGTCATTGTTGCACCATGTATATGAGAATATCTTCTGCAAAATAAATCAAAAAATGGAGTAATAATGTATACGTTCCTACTATTACATATAATCCAAAATCGTTAAGGTTATCTTCTTGAACATTTGTGAACAAACTGGAAGATTATTCAATTTTGATGGTATATGACCAATTTTACCATAACAATTTGTAATTTTGTTGTTCATTTTATTATAAAAAATGAAAATACACTCCAGCTGTGAGATCGAAGATTTCGTCGAAACTCATCTTTGCAAGCTGTGTGTGATACTCCGATCGCGCGCATTACGGGTTGTGTGTCCTCATTAAGGATATAGGTCGGCGACTCCTCTTACAACTACAGTGTAGCTATCAGGGTCAACAGGATGATTTTAGTCAGTCTGTGCGCGGAAACTATAAAACCCGTTTCTGAGGGGGACAAAATCTGACAGCTTTGAAGGGAAAGGGGGGCCTGGTTTTGATCAAAAGCGAGCGGGTTTGGAGGGGGGCGGGGGGGGGGGGGGGAAAGAGGCAATTTGTGCATGTAAGCTATATATATAAGATAAAATTTAGAATGAACACAAAAACCATAAATTGTTATGCTATAAATGGTGATGTATCATCAAAATCAAACAATCCTCCAGTTTTTTTCGGTTCCTATTATTAGGATGAATGGAATTATATCTATACAACATCTATCAGATATTACTAGAACCTAATATTGTTTCTGAGAAATAGGGGAATGGCAAATTTTATTATTAATTAAATAGTAAAGTGGTGAATATTTTCAATCTCGCTTTCTATATCAAAAGTGATAATAGATCCTTTATTTCGTTTAATTCTAAAGACTATGATACGAGAGTTATCAATGATGATTTTTTTTTTGTTTCTTTGTTGCCAAAATAATAAAGCTAAAGCTACAACTACCCCATAAAATGTTAACTCTTCCATGAAGGCAAAACTTGAGAAGTAAAATACCACGGATTTATTGGCTGCTTCTGGTTGACGAGCAATAGCTTCAACAGCTTGACCAGCAGCAATGCCTTGACCGATTCCAGGCCCAATCGCAGCTATTAATAAAGCAACAGCAAGACCGGCAGCTGTATGTAACCGATGCAGCAGAAACAATTGAAACCATACAATTTCTTCATGGGCTAGACAAAAAAAAATAACAAATTTCCAAAGGATTCCTTTGAGATGTTGGGCATGTAAGATTGTAACAGGAGTACCTGAGTCTGTCCCTATTATTAGACCTCCCATAGTTAAGCTAGCACGTGGTGGAGTTAGTGTACGACAAAATACATTAAAATAAAACGTTTTTATAGTGCACATACATTTGTTTGACCATTAGTAGCAGCAGCTCCAATGATCACACCTTTCTTAATTTAATGATAAGCAACTAAGGTATTTTAGGACCATTATGAATCTAAGAAAGTAGTATTTAATACTTTGGAGTATGATTTATTAGAGAAAAAATATTATAGTTTAAAATATATCTATTTTGCACTTTGCTTTCGAAGTTGTATTGTATTAATGCGCAACCCCCCGCCCGGAGAGGGAGGTTGGAGATGGGAATACCCCGGGGCTGCCCCGCCGGCAACCCCACGCTAACATCCGTATACACGAGTCAACTCCCAACCCAACTGGCGACATCGAACTCTCGACGCCAGCCAACAACCAACGACGAACAATCGTTGGCAACTCGAAGAAGACATACGAGGCAACCGCCTATAACGTGCAGCATATAAAAAAAAACGTACACACGCGTGTAATAAATATGCTATAAAATATGCACGCCTGCCCACACCATGCACATAAAACAAATGCACTTACTTGCCAATATACGGATAATTATCCTCTCACACACTTTCAGATTGCGCGCTAAATCCGAGCCGATGCACTGCCACAACGTTCGCTGTTAACTATCAACATAATATCCGCGTAAAACAGTCATACGTAACCCACCGCACGGAGGGATACTCAGATATTACACATGCTGAAAAAAAACACAACAACGAACACCCCTTGCACCACGCTATAACACTGATGCGGCTAGCACCCACCGCAAACCTGCGCAATCTACGAAACCCCGTCGCATCTTCAGCGAAAACGGGTACGTTTGCCAAAACAGTAACAAACACGCGCAACGTTACTGCGACCGATTAACTTCCCCTCCACTGACTCCCTCAAAAGCACGGGCGGGTGGGTGGGAACTTAAACTAGTCTGTATCACACCTTGGACCTGTAAGCTCTGACTCTGCTCCCCTACGCGCTCCGCGTGCAGGTCGTCGCCTACACAGCTGGGCCAGGTGTGCCCAATGCTATCGCTCATACGACTATGAATTGCCGCATTGATCTGATTTGTCAAACTTCTTACGTACGTTCAAAACCCATATTTTCTCATACTTCGATAATATTCTGCTTTGCACTTTGCTTTCGAAGTTGTATTATATTAATGCGCAACCCCCCGCCCGGAGAGGGGGGTTGGAGATGGGAATACCCCGGGGCTGCCCCGCCGGCAACCCCACGCTAACATCCGTATACACGAGTCAACTCCCAACCCAACTGGCGACATCGAACTCTCGACGCCAGCCTCCAGCACAAACTGGTAGTTGACCCGTATTACGAATGTAGTCCCACCCCCCCCCCCCGCCCCCCCCTACCCTCGAGTCGTAGAGTGCACACGGGATAACACACTTCTTTGTAATTCCGCGTTTGCCCAACTAGTCAGAGCCCATCGGCCCTCACGCTGCAACACCGCCGGTGTTGCACCCCCTGACGACAAGTGCGCTGCGCCTCCAATCCTCAGGGAGTGCAAGGCGTACTCCTCCGCACGCACACCCGCCAACGCAACCACTTTCCGCAAAGCTACCGTCGCTTGATGTTGTGTCCACATGGACCATCTGCCATTACCAACGACACACGCAACCAAGGGGGCCGAAGAGGGAAGAAACAAGTAACAAGACATCAATTCGATAATTAGATCGACGGCGCCGCCACCTTCACCCACGCGCATCGACGGACCCTTTCGCACATGCGTGACAACCGCCCCTTTCCGCGGTTGGTCACCGTGCGACCCGCGAAATCGAGCCTTGACATGATCCGCGGTTGACCACTGCGCAACAGTAAGCTGAATATTTTCGCAAAAGAATGCAACATCAGCACGCCGCAAACAATAAGTCTCGTGAACTCGTAACCGGGCTTCCGCGAAAATTTCTGACGCGCGAGTCAAGAGACAGAACGAAGCGCACAGGGTCGGCCACAAAACACGACCCCCGGCACGCCACGGGGGGATCAGCTTCTCGCCCGCGAACAGCATATCCCACGGACAGCACGCATATTAACGAGGCCGGAAGCGCGATCCCAGCGTGAGATACCGTCCGCGGCAACGTTAAAAATACCCCCTACGCGTTTCGCGTCGAAGTGCCAACCAGAGGACAATTTGAGCACACCAAGGAGGCGCATCAACGCGCCCGATCTCGGCTCCTTCCCGCCTCGACAACGCCGCACCCACTCTAGGGCTGCTTCGTTGTCGCCACGCCACAACACGCCGTCCCCCAACGCGGCCGGGCGCTCGGCGCACGGAGATACGACGACCCACGGGAAGACGACCATACTTAGCAGTTCGAGGACGTTAATCGATATATCGGTCTCGCCTGCAACTGACTTGCTCGACCCGCAAAATCGAGATCGTTCCCCGGCGTCAATATCGTATCTCCAGTACACCCCAGTTTCAAGGCAGAAACCCCCGACACCGGTTTTGGATGCACCCGAAAACGGAGTACGTTGGGAGGGGCGCTCAAGCAAATGATACATCGGAGCCGACAAGGTTCTTCCGCGCGCGTCCAATCCCTCCTCAATAAACCATCGACAAACCTCGAGGTTCCCTTGAAACTCGGGTCCCAAGACGAGGCGCTGCCCGAGGTTGGCCGTACGACAACCGAATCAAATCCGGCAGATATGCGCGGCATACCCCATGAAGCCAACAAGCGGTTCACGAAAAACCGCCCCGGACGCACAGCAAAGGAGACATGTATAAGGAAGTCAACGAGCCGGGGGAGCCGAATGCAAGAATTTGCAGTTGGAGTCGAAGATCGTCGTTTACCATCTTGCTCATGACAGCCCGCGCCGCGGAGCCAGAGAGCAGGATAATATTGCTGGTTGCTTGGTTTTGCTTGGGTGTGCCGGCGTAGGTCGGCAGACGCTGTCGTGAAGGCAGCATCGATCGTTGCCACCCTCTCCCGGCAATGGCGGTCGCCGTCGCTGTCGAGGGAAAACCCACCAGACAGGACTGCCACAAGAGCCTGGCGCAAGAAATCGAGGCGGTCAGCGACCATCAGCAGGTGTTCGACCATCCCTTCCGCGCGCGGCCCGTACGCACGAATGTCAAAGTCACTGATCGCGCGGAGCTGGGTAGCCACTGCCGTCGTGACGTTGACGTCCTCGCCTACGAAGGACTGGATATCCGCTGCCGAGTCGCCAATGTTGGGAGGAACGCGCCCGCGGAGCACCCAATGTTTTCTGGACGCCATCTTTTTCCATAGCGCAGTGTCGTCAGTTAACTGCGACCTTTGGACGTGGCGCTCCCTCGCGTCCCCACTGTCCCGCGGGGCCGGCTGCTGATCGGCAAAGTTGTCTATGAACTGCTGGAGCATGGCCTCGACGTGCTCGGTTTTAGACGCGCCACCAGCCACCGCATCCTGCAGGGTTTTAAAGGAGGCCAGCAGTTGATCCATCGTCGACTTGAGGCGGAACACATCTCCGTCTATCCGAGCAAACTCGCCAGACACCTGCCCTTGCCAGCGCAGCACTTCAGCCTATATTACCCCCGCAGCCTCGGACACAGCGGGACTGGGGCTGAGCAAAGATGGTGCCGCGGTGGCAGACGCAGCAGTAGCAGCAGCCGAAGCGGCTGCGGCACGGCGACCTTCGGACTCAGCTTGCACAACAGCCAGAGCTTCGGCACGGCGTTTGTCGACCCCAGCTTGCACAGCGTCGACAGCAGCATGAGCCTCGACTCGAGCAGCAGCCGAGGCGGCCTGATTAGGACCGCGTACAGCAGCAGCCACGAGAGCTTCAGCCTCCGGTGACTTGCACTCCTCCATCGTCGGGGAGTGCACGAACTTAAACTAGCCTTAAACTATAACTCAAACTAGGCTGTATCACACCTTGGACCTGTAAGCTCTGACTCTGCTCCCCTACGCGCTCCGCGTACAGGTCGTCGCCTACACAGCTCGGCCAATTGTGCCCAACGCTATCGCTCATACGACTATGAATTACCGCATTGATCTGATCGGTCAAACTTCTTACGTACGTACAAAACCCATATTTTCTCATTCGATAATATTCTGAATAAATATAGTGATGGGAGATATTATGCTGATCTTGAAAAAAAGAATTTAACGGATCCTCAATTACGTGCTAAACTAAGAAAAAAAATTGGCCTCAATTATTATGGTGAACCTGCTATTATTAATAGAATAAATGACATTTATTACTGCAGAATGTTTCCTACGATTTGTATTTTAGGGACTTTTGTATTAGTTATTGGTTTGGCTGTAATGGAACCTTCATATTAAGGTGAGAAAGCTAACACATTTGCGACTATTTTACAATTTCTACCTGAATGGTATTGCCCCTAAGGTTTTTTCATTTGTTATGTGTACTACCAATTAAATTATAAGCTGTTTTAACTAAGGCTGCTGCGACGTTAGTTAGGATTATTAACAGAACCTTTTATTGAGAAAGTTGACAAATTCCAAAACCCATTTACAAGACTAGCAGATTCAACTGTTATTTTAATAGGAACATTTGCTGCTATATGGTTGGAAATTGGCGCTTGTTTACCAATCAGTAAACCCGTAACATTTGTTTCTTTAAAAAAAAAAATTATGGTTGAAAAAAAAAAATTACTACCAGGTAGACTTTGAAGTCAACATTATGATTAATTAAAAAAGAAACTTTTAAAGTTAAATATAACTAAGTCCAGTAATATAAAACTTCTTTTTTACGTGATCTATTGCGCTTTTAAATTTTTTTTGGATAACTTACAATTTATAAGTATTCTGGTTCATAATACGGAGTATATTATAAAAAATGAAAATACACTCCAGCTGTGAGATCGAAGATTTCGTCGAAACTCATCTTTGCAAGCTGTGTCTGATGCTCCGATCGCGCGTATTACGAGTTGTGTGTCCTCATTAAGGATATAGGTCGGCGACTCCCCTTACAACTACAGTGTAGCTATCAGGGTCAACAGGGTGATTTTAGTCAGTCTGTGCGCGGAAACTATAAAACCCGTTTCTGAGGGGGGCAAAATCTGACAGCTGTGGAGGGAAATGTATCCTTTTATCAAGTGAATCGTGTAAGTCGAATAACCGGTGAGGGGGGGAGGCGGAGTTTTGAAGGACGTGGGGGCCTGGGTTTGATCAAAAGCGAGCGGGTTTTGGAGGGGGGGGGGGGGGGAAAGGGGGCAATTTGTGCATGTAAGCTATAAATCCTTTCAAGAGGATAAATCTGACGGTTTTGGCACCAGTTTAATATTGCGGGGGGCGGGGGGCGGGGGGGGGGGCGGGGGGTTGGGGCGGGGGAGGGGGGGGGGGCGGGGGGGGCAGCTCAATATGTGCGTGGAAACTATATATTATTTTGAGGGGATACATGTGACGGTTTTGGAAAAAATGCATCAGTTTATCATGTATATCCTAGGATAAGTCGTACAATCAGTGAGTAAAGAGAGGGTGGAGTGTTCGAGGGGGTGGGGTTGGGATGGGTTGGGGGGGGGGGGGGGGGGGGGGGGGAGGTAGGGGGTGGGGGCGGGTGGGGGCGAGCGGGGGGGGGGGAGGGGGGGAGGAGGGGCTTTAGGTGGGGGGTTTGTTGTACGTGTGGTGCTAGGTCTAGGCGATGGTGCGGGTGATGGGGAAGAAGGGGGCGTTCGAGGCGGGGGGGGGGGGGGGGGGGGGAACAGCGGCATGGATGGCTCTCGAAAGATAATGAGGTGATATCCTGTGCGTGAAGTGTTTGTTAATCTGGCAGATTTCGATATTTGGTGGGGCGTTTGAGTAAGGGAGAGCAAGAGGGGGGGGGGGGGGGGGGGAGATTTGTTAGGAGGTTTAGGTCACAAATAATATTTAAATACAATTCGACTGTGAGATCGAAGATATGTAGCGGCTTGTTATACGCGTGGTGCTAGGTCTAGGCGATCGTGCGGGTGGTTGGAAAAGAGGGGGCGTTGGAGGGTGGGGGGGGTGGGGGGAAAAAAATTGGAAAACTACGTCATGGATGGTCAGAAAGATAATGACGTGATATCAACTGCGTGTAGGTGTTTATTACTCAGGCCGATTTCGATTGTGAGTGGGGCGTTTGGACAAACTAGGCGGAAGAGGGGGGGAATAGGGGGACAGGGGGGGGGGGGGGTTATGAACAAGAGGGGTCAGGGGAGGGGGAGGGGAGGGGGGGGGGCGGGGGGCGGGGGGCGGGACATTTCAATATGTGCGCGGAACCTATAAATCCTCAAAGGGGACAAACCTGACGATTGAAGCAATAAGACATCCCTTTATATCATCTGGATTGTAATGTTTACTATTCTAGAAGGCTTGATGTTAGATGCAGCATGCAACCCAGTGTTTAAGTGTAGTAAAATATCGTGTTAAATCTTCATAATTTGCTGTTGTATGATGCATGGATCGAAAGCTAGCATATTTTATTATGAGAAATGAAAATACACTCCAGCTGTGAGATCGAAGATTTCGTCGAAACTCATCTTTGCAAGCTGTGTGTGATACTCCGATCGCGCGATTTTTTAGAATATTTGTAGTCACCATTATTTTCTGACATCGCTAATTATAAGAAAGAGATGCGTATTGTCAAATACAACAGGCGAGGTGATGTGGTCATGCACTGTTTGTCACCATCATACAGCAGTTACCATTATTTTCTGACATCGCTAATTGATTATACGAAAGAGATACATATATAATATGCACTCAGAGCCCCACAGTGGCACGGTAAAAATCATGGACGTGAAATCGTGCATTTGAAACAATAATAAGTTGAAAAGGAAGCACAGGCAGACCTGATAAAATTGCGATATACCACACTGCCGCCCCATCGCATAACCTCCTGAGACGACCTCTACGAAACACAGTACCATTTACCTCACGAAGTAAAATCACCCTCGCGATCAATAGTGATGACATCGCGATCGGAGTATCACACACAGCTTGCAAAGATGAGTTTCGACGAAATCTTCGATCTCACAGCTGGAGTGTATTTTCAATTTTTATAATATATGACATCACATACCCACCTCGCCTGATGTATTTGTAGGACGTATCTCTGACTTAAAATTGACGACCGCAGAGCCCCACATCGACAAGGTAAAATCATAGAAGTGAAATCGTACATTTATTTGAGACAAAAATAATTTGGAAAAGGAAGCACAGGCAGATGTGTTAAAATTGCGGTAAACAACCTTACCAACCCATTACGTAGGGTATTTCGTACATACCGTCTGCATGATCGCCTCTCAACCTATGCCAAGCGAAGTATTACTAACGAGGTAACGTAATTGAGCGCGTGTATACCAAGTATGACTAACGAGGTAACGTAATTGAGCACATGTATACCAAGCGTTCCTTTAAAACTGACGATTCGCATCCCTCCCTCTAATGCTCAATGGCGGAGACAGTACATGGCCACATACATCACCTCGCATGCTGTATTTGGCAGTACGTATCTCTTTCGTATAATTAGCGATGTCAGAAAATAATGGTAACTGTATGATGATGGTGACAAACAGTGCATGACCACATCACCTCGCCTGTTGCATTTGACAATAATACGTATCTCTTTCTTATAATTAGCGATGTCAGAAAATAATGGTACCTACAAATATTCCATAAAATATGCTAGCTTTCGATCCATGTATCATACAACAACAAATTATGAAGATTTAACACGATATTTTACTACACTTAAACACTGGGTTGCATGCTGCATCTAACATCAAACCTTCTAGAATAGTAAACATTACAAGCCAGATGATATAAAGGGATGTCTTATTGCTTCAATCGTCAGGTTTGTCCCCTTTGAGGATTTATAGTTTCCGCGCACATATTGAAATGTCCCGCCCCCCGCCCCCTGCCCCCCCCCCCCCAACGCCCCCTCTTTTCCAACCACCTGCACGATCGCCTAGACCTAGCACCACGCGTATAACAAGCTGCTACATATCTTCGATCTCACAGCCGAAGTGTATTTAAATATTATTTGTGACCTAAACCTCCTAACAAATCCCCCCCCCCCCCCCCCCCCACATCTTGCTCTCCCTTACTCAAACGCCCCACCAAATATCGAAATCCGCCACATTAATAAACACTTCACGCACAGGATATCACCTCATTATCTTTCGAGAGTCATCTCACAGCTGGAGTGTATTATCATTTTTTATAATATTATGCACTCACGAAGACTTCTGACACAAGGTGCATTTTCACTATTTTCTAAATATCTAAAAACCCATTCGTACTAATATATATAGTATATTATAAGTAATTAATATACACTTCAGCTGCTGTAAGATCGAATTTTGTCGAAACTCATCTTTGCAAGCTGTGTGTGGTACTCCGATCGCGCGTATTACGGGTTGTGTGTCCTCATTAAGGATATAGGTCGACGACTCCCCTTGCAACTACAATGTAGCTATCAGGGTCAACAGGGTGATTCAGATGTTAGGCAGTCTGTGCGCGGAACCTATAACACCCGTTTCTGAGGAGGACAAAATCTGACAGCTGCGGAAGGAAATGCATCAGTTTGTCATGTGAATACTGTAAGTCAATTAACCGGTGAGGGGAGGGCGAAGTTTTGAAGGACGGGGGGCCTGATTTTGATCAAAAAGGGGGCGGGAGGGGGGGAGGGGGGGGGAGGGGACGGGTGGTGCAGGTCATTTTGTGCGTGGAAACTATAAATCCTTCTTGTGGGGGAGGGGGGGGGATATGTGCCGGGGGGGGGGGCGGGGGGCGGGAGGGGGGGGGCTTTAGGTCGCATAGATGCAGGGGTTTGCTTCACGCGTGGTGCTAGGTCTAGGCGATGGTGCGGGAGGTGGGGAAGGAGGGGGCGTTGGGGGCGGGTGTGGGTAGGAATTGCAGCAGCGGCATGGACAGCTCTAAAACGATAACGAGGCGATATCCAGGTCGTGGAAGTGTTTATTACTCTGGCGGAATTCGATATTAGGTGGGGCGTTTAAGCAAGAGGAAGCGAGGAGAAAAGAAAAAATAAATAAAGGCGGTGGGGGGGAAAAGAGTTTTCAAGAGGTTTAGGTCACATATAATATTTAAATACACTCCAGCTATGAGATCAAGGATCTGGTCGACACTGATCTTCGCAACATTGTGTGTGATCCTCCGATCGCGCGTATTAATCATATATATATATATATGTAGGGGCTTGCTATACGCGCGGTGCTGGGTCTTTGCGATCGTGCGGGGTGTGGGGAAAGAGGGCGCGTTGGATGGGGGTAGGGGGGATGAATGAAAACTACGTCATGGATGGCTAGAAAGATAATGACGTGATATCAATTGCTTAGAAGTGTTTACTACTCTGGCCGATTTCGATTGTAAGTGGGGCGTTTGAACGAACTGGGCGGGGAACGAAGGGAGCGGGGGAGGGGGGGGGGGGGGGGGGCGGAGATGAGTAGTTGGAGCTACGGCATGGATGGCTAGATGGATAATGAGATGATATCACAGCTGGCTGGTAGTGTTTACTACTCTGGCAGATTTTGATTTCAGGTGGTGCGTTTGAACAAGAGGGATCGGGGGGTGGGGGGGGGGGGGGGGCAAGCATTTCAATATGTGCGCGGAAACTATAAACCCTTGAAGGGGACGAATGTGGCGGTTGCAGCAAGAAGACACCCCTTTTTATCATATATAATGGCTACTTGTTCGGCTACAGCGTTAATAAATAAGCAATATTATATTACAGAAAATTATATAAACATATCATCAATGAGGACAAACAACCCGTAATACGCGCGATCGGAGTATCACACACAGCTTGCAAATATGAGTTGCGACTAAATCTTCGATCTCACAGCTGGAGTGTTTGTTTTTACAATAAATAGTACTATAACATATATTAAGAGTTCAAATTTTCAGAGAAATGAGTTTTGTTTTGTTTTTCATCCTTCGGCGGATGCTCAAGCTCACCACACTTCCACGTATTTTCATACGCGTCGTTTTGTGTCGATTTGACTCAGTTGCTTTCGCAACCGAACACTAGCTGGCGCGTCCTTCGGATCCCACCATAGCGATAGCGTGAGTTGTCCCTATCAGCGGTCCTCGTTACAACGCCGGCAGCGCAAGCTATAGTTGTACACGGATACGTGTGTGTATGTCGACCTGGCCTGTCCCCGGAGGATCAGGTTCGGTGGAGATAGCCACTCGGAACGTCATCTTCCCGGGTAGTGTGTAATATTAATTAAAAAACGTTAACGAATACTCAAGTATAATTAGCATTAAGATTGAAGAATTTCGAAAATTATTCAACAGTGTCTTTTTTCAATGTAGAAAAATAATAAGCCCATAGCAATTGATTGTTAAAGTCAAGACCCTAACCCAGAATAAGAACCACAAATAAAAGTATTGATAATACCTATTACGCAGGATATGTCGCGCCTCCATCCGTTTACATGATTGCCTGACAACCTCTACCATACCAAACGCAATAGCATATGCCTAACGAAGTAAAGTCACCTTCGCGTTTCAATAGTGGTGACATGGCATATTATATATGACATCGCATGCCCACCCCGCCTGCTGTATTTTAAGATGTATCTCTGTCTTAGAATTGGCGACCTCAGATCATGGGCGTGAAATCGTACATTTGAGACAAAAATAATAATCACGCCCAGATTGAGCTGCCCCACCCGCCCCGCCCCCGCCCCAACCCCCCCCCATGATAAACTGGTGCTTTTTCCAAAACCGTCAGATGTATCCCCTTGAAGGATTTATAGTTTCCACGCACAAATTGAGCTGCCCCCCACCCAACCCCGCTCTCTTTTGATGAAAACCAAGCCCCCACGTCCTTAAAAACTCCGCCCCCTCACCGGTTAATCGACTCACAGGAGTCACTTGATAAACGGATGCATTTCCTTCCACAGCTGTCAGATTCTGTCCCCCTCAGAAACGGGTTTTTTTTAGTTTCCGCGCACAGACTGACTAACATCACCCTGTTGACCCTGATAGCTACACTGTAGTTGTAAGGGGTAGTTGTAAGGGGAGTCGCCGACCTATACCCTTAATGAGGACACACAACCCGTAATACGCGCGATCGGAGTATGACACACAGCTTGCAAATATGAGTTTCGACTAAATATTCGATCTCACAGCTGGAGTGTATTTTCTTTTCTTTTCTTATTTACAAATGTCGAACATTATTTTGCAACGCCAAGAGATGAAGCAAGTTACAATATAACATTTAAATATATTCTAAAAAAGTAAATAACCTTGGGCTAAATGATATGTGGAATAAGAGAACAAAATAATCAAGTCAAAATTTATTATTTGAGAATTAATCTGTTAAATAAACTCAGTTATATTTTTTGTTTCTACTCAAAATTGACGACCACTGTCTTCTATAATTGCGTGTATTCCATTGAATAAATTATATACAACCATACCAGGTAGGTAGGTAGGAGTTTTTCAATTTTTTCATACACTATCCTGTTCTATTTCAAATATAATTCACATGTGTAAGTCCTGGTGTGAAGGTGTCGTGGTACCGGAAGGTGGGAGGGAAAGGACGCAGGGGTATCAGCTTCGCCTGGAGACAGCACCGGTTCTTCTTTTCAAATTTCTCATTGTTGGTGTTGAGCTATGAGAAGCTCGAGGAGACAGGAAAGTAGAAGGAGGAGGAGAAGGAGAAGGAGAAGGAGTGAGAGCACAGGGGTGAGGGTGAAACTCACAGAGTTCGCTTCACCCCAGCATTGCTGCTGTGCCCACTTCTGGACCTTTACCTATGGAACGTACGAGGAACATTCTTGTAGATGTTCTATATTCCCATGAGCGCCTAGCGCGCTTCCTTCTATCTATCTTGTCCAGAGGAGGAACGTTCCATTTCCGAGAACGCTCTTGTGGTACAAACTAGCTAGATTCTACGGGTTATCCGCTTTACTCCGAATATTTCGTTTAAGAGAACCTTCTTGTGGCCAATAGGCCATGACTCTGCGGACTATCTTACCGAATCTATTGCCAGCTGTACTGACACTCTATTACATTAGCTCACCCTGAAAAGCCGTGGATGCAGATACCCTGCCCATCAAAGCATGTCAACAAAACATCCAGAATTGGAAAGGGGATCGAAGATGCGGCTATTCGAAACAAACGAAAATGAGGCTATAGATTCCCCCACACCTCGTAACAATGAGGCTTAAACGCCTCATTGCAAGATATACAACCCTATGATGGAGCTCACAACCGTGGGAGCTCGAGAAAGGGTATGTACATACGGTGTACCAGTAGTAATCGGCCTACGAAAACATGAAGGGCGCGGCCACTGAGCGCAAGGATGCGAAGGGGGCCAAAGAAGAAGGTATAGACGCGGAAACCAAGTCAGAAGAGGAGAAGGGAACACGTGTCACGATGTGAAGGCCGGACAAGTTTACGGCTTGAAGCGTAGTGCCGAAGGGGCGGGCGGTAGGTCCATTTGCCGGAAGGTAATAAAGAAACCTAGAAGCACTGCCTAAAAGAACATCAGAGTCCGCTACGTTGGACATGGACAGCTGACGTGGGGCCATCGGTTGAACGGTGAAAGAGAAACAACCAAGACAGAAAGAAGTACGCAAGCGTCAGGCCATTAATCGAAAGGCGGAAGAGAAAGAGCCTGAAACAAGAGAAAACAAAGACCAGTGCCTAAAATAATGCCAGGGTCCGCAAGGTGGGACCTGGAAGGCTAACGTGGGACCATTGGTCGAAAGGCAAAACTATAAAAAAAAACAGTACGCTGAGGTGTAACGGAAGCACAGGGGCCGTAATGTGGGATCTAGGAGGCTAGCATAAGCCCCTTGGTCGAACTGTTGCACGGGAAACCGAGGCTACCAAAACAAATCGCGAAAACGCAGTGAAAGACAGCACCTAAATAGTGGCACAGACAACAACAAAATAGTGGTACTGGAGGCGTGTGTGATACGCCGGAAAGCTGAATCGGGGGGCAACAGTGGAGTACCTTAAAAAGCTATCTGGGTACAATACCGGGAAGACGGGAAGAGGTAAGTAGTAAGGTCTCCAAGCCAAAGCAATACGCAAACAAGGACGAAACTGAAACGTAGACACAGAAAGACGGAGGGTACTATCGGAAGCCGGAAAGAGAGTCGACATGTGGCACCTCGAGAGGCTAACTAATAACGGGAACAATGCCCGCAAACGTAGCGAGGCTATTAACCATAATAAAGCAAGCTAAAAATGGGGTCCACAAGAAGATACTCATTCAGCTCGACGACGTTTGTGAAGGTGTCGTGGTACCGGAAGGTGGGAGGGAAAGGACGCAGGGGTATCAGCTTCGCTTGAAGACAGCACCGGTTCTTCTTTATTAATTTCTCATTATTGGCGTTGAGCTATGAGAAGCTCGAGGAGACAGGAAAGTAGAAGGAGGAGGAGAAGGAGAAGGAGTGAGAGCACAGGGGTGGGGTGAAATTCACAGAGTTCGCTTCACCCCAGCATTGCTGCTGTTCTCTCTTCTGGACCTTATACCTATGAAACGTACGAGGAGCGTTCTCCTAGATGTTCTATATTCCCATGAGCGCCTAGCGCGCTTCCTTCTATCTATCTTGTCCAGAGTAGGAACGTTCCATTTCCGAGAACGCTCTTGTGGTACAAACTAGCTAGATTCTACGGGTTATCCGCTTAATTCAGAATATTCCGTTTGAGAGAACCTTCTTATGGCCTATAGACCATGACTCTGCGGACTATCTTACCGAATCTATTGCCAGCTATACTGACACTCTATTGCACTGGTATAAGCTATTTGTCCAAAGTACTCCTCCTGAAGTATTGTAACTGTTATAATTTTATTTAAAGTATGTTAACGACTACCCAAGGTTTATTAGTATCCAGTTTGGAAATTTAGGGAAAAGTTGAATAGTAGTAGTGCCTTTTTTCGTTGCAGATAAGCAATAAGCCCATAGCAATTGATGGTTAAAGTGGAGACCCTAACCCAGAAAAAGAACCAAAAATAATAGTCTTGAAAATACAATATTTACAAACCTTATCTTACAACGCCAAGAGATGAAGCAAGTTACAATAGAACATTTAAATTTATTATAGAAAATGATGATAAAAACCTTGCGCTAGATAATATTTGGAATAAGATACAAATTCAAATCAAATTAGTCTACATTACCTAAGAATTTATCTATTAAACTCAACATTTTTTTTCGGTTCTACTCGATATTGACGACCACTGGCTTCTACAATTGCTAGGGCTGTGAGTCCGCACGACTTAAGTCGCCGACTAGTTATTAGTCGGACTTATAGTCAGTCGTGAAACGGAGGTGCCGACTTGCCGACTTATTGGGTTTCCTTAACTGTAGGAAGTCTTTTCGTGTGTGGGGTACAGCTTTTAACGTGAATTGCTACGGGCTGCGGATACCCTCTCATGCCCTGTGACACTGCCGTGCACAGCGGAAGATCCACACACACGCACACATGACGGAACAGCGCATCTCTCTCGACGATGCCGACGCGGTCAGCCCTGACGCACCTAATGCCAACGCTGAGGGCGGAGATCCCGTCGGCAAAGATGTGGCCATTATCGGCCCGCTGACCACCTTGGCGAATGCACGCGACCGCGAAACGGTGATCTACCGCGTGAAGCATGAGCAGAGGCGCAGCAAGCCGCTCAGATCCAACAACCCGCTGTGGAAGTTTTTCATGGTCTACCTCAAGGACTCGCTCACTGGCATAGCCGTGTGCAAGCTTCGCGAGGCGAACGGTGATTTCGCCGATGATGCCGAGGTTACGTTCGGGTCCTACCCATTTGAGGCAGCATCTAGACACGAAGAGGAAAGGGCATCGCGAGGCCCTGAAAGAACATGAGACGCGTGGGGCGGGTAGCAAAGGCGGAGGCAGTGGCGGGGCCTCGAGCGTGAAGCATGCGGGGAGCATCATTGCCTACGTGGACGGTGTCAAGCCATTCACGAGCAAGATGGTTCGGTTCATCATCGCCAGCTACCAGGCGTTTTCGGTGAGCACACTCTCGCATGTACAATACCTGGTGTAGTTGGTAACGTTGAACTATTTGATACCTGGTACTATTTATCTCGTTAGTACGAATAGACGAGTAGCCTCTAGTTATTGGCGACCTATTAGCTGGTGCTGTCGTTTTGTCCATATGTAGCGGGCGGCCAGACTGACTGTCTAGTATTTTGTGTGTACCACCGTGTGCAAATTTCCCTCACCTACCTGCGCCTACCTGCAGTTACCCGCCTGTTGTACGTGCATACCTCCTGCCACAAAGTGCGGTCCTGCCCTCCTACGATCGTATGCAGCTTGCAGCAGCTGCTCTGCCTACGAGTTGCTCCAGTATTTCGCAATATTATTTTCTTGTTTACTGCCAGGTCTAACCAGGTAGTAGGTATCTTGTCATATCCATCGTGCATATCGTAATTGGTTTCATTCTCATCTTCTGTACGATGTACTCGTATGTAGACTCGTATACAGAGGGCACCTGATGTAAAGAAAATCGGTCGTAATAAAGTGAGGCTCGTTTTCTCACGATGAATAATATATAAGAACATTAACGGGAGATACGGTGCCCAGTAAAAGCCAGGCTTGGGTTAACTCACGTTTCTTAGTATTAATGGCGGGCGCTTTCTGTATACCAGTTACGTGTATACAACTGCTGTTAAATGTTGCTGTTGTATTTTTTGCATACTAGGTACCTGGTACCTGGTACCACGTGCCAGTATAATATGATACCAATATTTTATGTGACCTAAACCTCTTGAAATCTCTTTCCGCCCCCCCCTCCCCATTTTTTTTCCTCGCTCTCTCCTGCTCAAACGCCCCACCTAACATCGAAATCCGCCAGAGTAATAAACACTTCCACGCCCTGGATATCGCCTCATTATCTTTTTAGAGCCGCCCATGCTACTGCTGCAATTCCCACCCCCCCATGCCCCCAACGCCCCCTCCTTCCCCACCACCCGCACCATCGCCTAGACCTAGCACCCCGCGTATAGCAAACCCCTACATCTATGCGACCTAAAGCCCTCCCCCCCCCCCCTCCCCCCTCCCCCCTCCGCCGCGCCACATCCCCCCCCCCCCCCCCCTCCCGCACAAGAAGGATTTATTGTTTCCACGCACAAACTGATGCATTTCCTTCCACAGCTGTCAGATTTGGTCCCCATCAGAAACGGGTTTTATAGTTTCTGCGCACAGACTGCTAAACATCACCCTGTTGACCCCGATAGCTACACTGTAGTTGCAAGGAGAGTAGCCGACCTATGTCCTCAATGAGGACACACAAGCCGTAATACGCGCGTTAGGAGTATCACACACAGCTTGCAAAGATGAGTTTCGACAAATATTCGATCTCACACCTGAGTGTATTTTAATTTTTATTATAGACTATAATATGATACCATGCGAAAAGTACCTACAGCACCACGAAATGCGCTGATAAATGTTGAATCGCACGGGCGTATATACCTCCGCCGACAGTTTCAAGGATGGCGTTGTTCACGCCGTACAGGTCGAGGTGCTCGCTTTCAGGAGGGCCGGTGGGATGGTGATGTTCAACGAGAAGGTGGACGCCAAAGGCGTGATGAAGACGGTGTACCACAACCCGCTAGACATGTGGCGTAACAAGACCATGGAGTCTCCGTGCCTAGCACGGGTTGCCCGCCGCGTTCAAGCTATCCCCGCCACACAGGCCCAGTCTGAGCGCATGGTTTTGACGGCAGGGCTCACTGTGAACAAAAGGCGAGGTTCAGTTGACCCGGAGAACGTAGAGTTGCTGGTTTTTCTCCGGTGCAACTGGACGACTGTTGACGAATGGCAGGGTTTGGAAGAAATGCTTGGCTTGACGCTTGTCGTTTCTTCCTGCTGTGCGTTTGTGTTTCGCTTGAACTCGCTCGGTGTTTAGCTACGAGTAGCAACGCATTGAGTGGTGGCGTTTTTTTTTTTCTCGATTTGGCGGCGGGCAAGGAAAAAGGGGGCAGCATGTGGAGCTGGCGTTCACCCGATGAATCGTATTAGCCCACGTCGTATTGTAGCTTGGATCTATCGAGTCGGTTCCTAGTTTGTTGCTTCATGTCTCTTTTTTTTTCGTGGAAACGGTTTGACTTTCGTACCAGGTGTGCTATTGTATAATCGATGGTTTGCCGTCGTCATCGACGCGCGCGTTTCGCGCAAGGTTGGGAGAGACATTAATAAACGAATAACATCACGGAGGGATCCAAGACCTATTTTTCTGGACAAATTTTTGCACCGCTATCTTGATGATGAGTTCGCTTTTTCGCTCGTATCCCCGCCAGGTAGCATTGCGACGTTCCTCTAGTTCGACGTAGGTCTACCCGGTACTACATGGGTTGTAATTCTCGTTTTTTGTGATTTTTTCTTAGGTAACTACAGTTTATTTTTTGAGTTTTTCGCTTGAAACTTATATGTGAATCAATGCCATATTGTTTGTGATTTTCTTGCATAAAATGAAGCTAAATAGAATATTTCTTGCCTCCGGCGGTGTCTTCAGCGGGGTCCTTTGGAGGCACTTCCGGCGGGACCTCCGGGGGCGATCCAGCGGGGCCCCCTCGCCGGGGGAGGCTTTTTTGGCTCGCCTCGCTCGCCTGACCTTAGCCGGTAAGTCGGCTGGCGAAGCCAGCCGACTTACCGACCAAAGTCAGGTAGTCGGCTTCGCCGACTATCGACTAGTTATAAGTCGTGAAAAGAAACCGACTCACAGCCCTAATAATTGCGCATTCCATTGAATAAAAAAAGTATAACCCCAGGTAGTAGTTTTTTTTTATTTCTTGATACTATTCTGTTTTATTTTTTAAATCTAATTCAAATATAAAAGTCCTGGCATAAGCTATCTTCCCAAAGGACTCCTCCTTAAGTATTGTAACTGTTATAGCGTTTCACCATTGAGTTCGAAATGGATCAATGTGGTTCCACGCACCACTGATGTTGTTACCGTTTAAAAAAGATCCGGCTACTGGCTCACGAATACCATCAATATCAGAATCTGCGGGAGGAGGTGGTTTTCGTGAACGCTTCTGATTGATGGATCACACACTGATTTACTTGACTCATGCGACCGTTGTCAGCGACCGGTGTCACCAGGAAAGATCGGTCTCGCTAGTGATGGCATTTTGGCTATCAGCTCTAATATGACACACAGGTCACTATTGTGACGAGATCAGGCACCCCCCTCCCCCCCCAAGAGATCGAGATGCCACCGCTTATCCTATTTTCCGCGACTTGACCCTGCATATGGTCACGTACCTGGACAGAACACCAATCCAAGCACGATACTGAGGATGTACTTGGAGTCGTCTGAGTCACTGGAAATCGCCTTGAAGTACTTGGGAAGCAAGAATGTCACGCCGTAGTAGCTGGGGTGCAGCGGAGGGGACGGGGGGGATCAAAACGAGCTGACCTGTTCGAATCGTGTTGAACCCGTTCACACGGCGAGGCTGTCGTGGACGCGATTTTTACGTTGCATGACATACATTTGGAACAACCACAGCGTCTCTGTCGCCTGTTCGTGGTACGGTTGGCAAATTCTAAAAGAACGATTGCCCACCCGATTCCGCGTTTCTCCCGCAAGTGTTCCCTAGAATCTTACCGTAGAGGGAACCATCTAGAACGAGTTTCTCATAGAGCTCATTCCGCATATGTATATGTGCTACAACCGTCATCACTCATACGGTAGCAGCGTAAACGTCCACCGTTCCGGCGGAAGACAGTACGCAGTTGTGGTTTGGGGTAAGGATGCTCCTGTACCAGTGCGTGCAAAACATCCTTTAGGGTTAAAAAGGCAAGTCGAATAGATCAGATTGTAATCCATGGCGCGTACAATAGAAACGTGTGGAATCGTGCATCCGCCTCGGGATAATATCCGCTTTAAACGTACATATGACTCAGCGTGCGCGTCGTAGTACGAGAAAATATGCATAGTAGTAGCCACATTACGAAGTCAGCATGCACAGCACATTAGAAAAATACTCCACAAAACCATGCGTGAACGACTTTAAAACGAGTCTCCTCTGTTGTTGGAAATCGTGGCTTTTCTGTTCGTTAAATCTTTGTGAAAGAGCCATTCACACATTTTTTGCGTGGTGGCAAAAACCTGCCCTCACGTAGAGAATGCGTGAAGGAAATTCAAGTTGGAGTTGTTTGTGCTTCTTGATCGAACCGCGCCCCTCATCGCCCTGGATACTCCAAGTATGACCAAGCCCCGCCGAGTGGGCAGCCCGGCACCCAGCGCAACGGGTCGGGTATTCGAGGAGGCGGTATGATTGACCCCGCAGATGTGCCTCGGCGCTATCTATCAGCTGGGCCCATGGTCCTACTCCAGTCGTTGACCTTGACCAAACCAGCAGTAGGTACGCGGAGCACGCTCAAAACGGACAGTGCCTTGACGGGGTTGTGCCTCGCTGGGGCTGCCAGCTCCATCGACGGTTGGTCTGGTGGGATAGGCTGCCAAGAGAGAACGCGGGCCGCACTAATACATATATATATATGTATACTGTACTCAAATCTAGGTGGAAAGAGCAGCGAGCAGCCGTAGAAAACGCATAATTGACGATTGAGGCACGGCGGGGCACCCGGTTGAAGAGCCTTCTTTGGGTTGTGCCAGGTTCTACCTTCGTTTCATTGTGTTTGACATTGCTTTTCAGGCAGATCACACCTTAGTGCATCGGATCCATATGTCCTCCTCAGCTTTCAAGCGAATTTTCGCAAGGCAATTGCATTAGTTTACTCCAAACGTTTCTCGGCCGCTAGCACCGCTGACTCCGTGGAGATTCCCTGTCTTGCTACTCGTGTCCCGTATCTGGCCGGGATCAATCCAGCTCAAACTCTCAAGCGTAAATCCGGCCACAGATGGAGGCAGAGGGTCGAAGGACTCTTTTCATGGATTCGAGTTTTGCGGCCATTTTGTTTCCGATTGACTTGAAAAAGTTTTATCGAATTGGAGTTTCATCGACGACTTCGGTGTTTATTCAGAATCCCAACACTCCGATTAGTCTATACGTCAATGCTGATTTTGAAATGTGTCTAGTCTAGTAAGCTTGCGTTAATTAATATAACATTTCGCCTCGTAGGTGGCTAGTGACAACCAGAAAAACAACGAAGAAAGCGGGTAAAGCCGTCGACGGGGGCAGGAAGCCCAGTCCAATTCTGACACAAATATTCAATGGTCGGCGGCAGTCTAAGATCATTACTCAGCAGTTCACAACAAAACGTTCACGGCCTTTAAGATTTAGTCAACCCTCGCACCTGGTGTGTAGGAAGAACCAGATTGTCCAGCTGCCATATCAACCGGAGCGAGACCGGACGAACAAAATGCCGCCACGATGGACCCAGAAACAGGGGAACATCCAGAGGCCGCGCAAACGGCGTTAGTTAGCCAGTGTCTTAACACGACAGAGGGGGCTTGTTGAAAACAATTTTACATACTCGTACAGCAGTGTCGTAGGTTGCGCAAACCTTCGGTCTTCCCGGGAGTTTACTCAATCTATTCAATTCCAAGAGTGCCAGCTAAAACGCCAAGTTCGAGGGCAAAGTTATTTAAGGCACTCGTACCTTGGACAAGACGATGCGTTCATTTACATGTCAATGACGTCGAAACAAGGCGTGCTCGACCTTAATTTGCTGTCGACATTCTATCCAGGTACGTATGTCGTGTAGTCTATCCTCCTATGCTGTGTTATGACAAACCAAATACCCCGTATGTACCACTTACACGGAAACCGTGGCTCTTCGTGACGTTTGCGTCTGGAACAGCTCCCACACGCCCCCTGCAGCAGCATGCTCCCCTTTCTCGGCTAGATCGATTGACTCAGGCTCGATTTGAAGCCTGATACGTTCTTCTTCGGTAGTCAGCTGCGATAGTTCCACTCCCAGCACGTTGCTCACACCATTCACCCTCGCAATCTCCTCGATGATCTGTTGGACAGGCCCGCCGGTGTATCGGGTCGGTGAGGTCAAACGCTCGATCTAGCACACTACCCGCCCGACTCGAGGCGATCTTGCGAATTGCTGCACGTGCCCGTAGCATTTGACTCGAAGGCAACGACCATTATCCGTCCGATTCGAGGCAATATTACGAATTGATGGATGTCCCCGTAGCATTTGACTCAAAGGCCACCGACCTAAATCCGTCACGAGGAAAACTCCCGTATCAAACGCGGTCGAAGCATCAAACACAGCGTGCAAATACGAGTGTCGACGAAATCCTCGATCTCACGGCTGAAGTGTACTTCTGTTTTTTCTAAAATCGTCAATCGCGAGCAGAAAAGTCAGAAAAACGTGCAACAGTCTACGACCCACCACGCACATCGACAGCATCCCTGTGTTTCCCCACGAAACTCAGGAAGCGCGGGCTCTCCGGTAGAAGTCCGCAAGCAACAAAACCCAGAACCGTAACGCCGGGGACCGTTGAAAATCCCAGAATACACCGCCACATTTCCTCTTCTCGCCTGATCACGGACGGCAATTGTAACGGTATGTGTAAAAACGACCAAGAAACCATCGCATTTTACTGTTTTAGAGGGTGATACATTTCGTGCTCACTTGCGGAAGGCCTTGGCAACCCATATTAATATGTCGTGACTGCGAGGCATCGTCTTGTGATTAGATATAGGCGCTGAAGCTACAGTAACATTCACATGTGGGAAGATGAATGCTCATTACAGCAGGGTAGGTAGGACAAAGGTATCCGCATGCGCCTTGTTGAGCCAAGGACCCCGTATTCCACCAGTAGAGGTCGGCGCCACTGAAGCTGAAAATTGTGGTACCCCTAGATTCGATTGAACTCGGCTCAGCAATGAGGAGAGGGCGGATACTCCATGAATGCGCTCGCTTACCCGGGTCCAAGAGCCCTGCTGAGGGCCAGTCCCACCACAGCCAAGAGTACGATGCCCATTCCCAAAATCACCCCGATTACGCGGCATATCACCGTCCCCCGTTGACTGGTTGGTAGAAACTCCGCGAGAAGTACGTTTGTTACGGGGATGTTTCCGCCTACACCGAAGCCCACGATGGTGCGCAAAACGATCATTGAGTTAGCGGACCAAGCCAACGCCGTGGCAAACCCTGCGACCACAAAGCAGATGAGTGACAGTAAGAAGGCTCCTTGGCGGCCGTGCTTGTCAGCGTAGACGGACCAGAAGATCGCACCGAAAAGCATCCCTTGTGTGATACAAGTGCAAGGATCAGAGGGGCAGCAAAAGGAGGTGCCAAGTGGCGTCAGAGGACGGCGAATGTGTTGCAGATAAGTTGTGGGGATGGTGGTCGAAAATGTGCAAGTCTCCGAGCCATGTTGTTGTTGGAGCACAACCATACCACGTTAAGGTTATTACGTTTGGGCTGTGCCATGTTTGACCGGCGAGGGCCCTCGACTGAGAAATTTGCATAACCAACACACTTCCTAATCTTGTCGTGTTTACTAATCTACGTTTCCCACACGGCCAAGCCTAGGGATGTTTTCAGCTTGATGCGCGTACAATGCTCATATCAAATTTCGGTCTTGGACAAGGTGTAGATACCCTGAAAATATATACCCCCCCTCGTCGACGATGTAACGACTTTTTGTGACAGGGCAACCTCAACTCGTCGATACGAAACTTGCGGCATTTCGACCCTAGCCGGTGTTTACCGCCATGGGTCAATTTGTCGCGAGAACATTTTTTCGAGGCGTGTGGACCGCCGAGACCCAGTGAAGAGCGATAAAGATCCACGACCACATACATGCATCCAATCAGGAGTAACTTCGTGCATTAAGGAAACCATCGTCGAATCTATAACGCACATTTTGCCCGTCAGTATAGAGGTACCACTGTAGCCTACAGCCACGTTTCAACAGTACGTTGTGATTTCTTGCATGTATACTCATAGTTATGGTTGCAGCCATACGCTTTCAGAGCTTGACGGTGTGGCAAAGGATCTTGGGACTAAAAAGGGTGGTTACATCTGTTGATAAGCATAGATACAGTGATAAGTTGGCGTATGCGTCAATCGACCTCTTCGAACGATAACAATAGCCATTGTAGCAGGTATCTAGTGATCTCTGGCTTTCATACCTCAAGTATGTAATACTTATCAACGGAATCATTAATCGGCAACAGTGTCGCAAATATGTTTACCCTATCCGTACCTCTGCGACTGGTCGCAAGCACAGTCGCCAAGGACACAAGCGCTGGCGATAAACTTTGCCCATGCCCTTCAACTCCTACGGTAATCGGAAAATCTTGTCTGCATACCGTTACTTACCAGATAAAGGCATCGGTGTAACTTGATCAAAGCAGTGAGGAAGGAGTGATGAAAGTAAATAGCAATTAACACCGAGACAAACCGTACCTCTACGCTGGTGTGTTCTTTGCCCCCGGTTCCCCACTGGTTTGTGGTGGTGTACTGTTGTTGTTGTTCTCACATTAAATCGCATTATCAAGTCCGTTGTCACAAGACAGGCTCCAGTCACTCTGGAGCTGAGGAATACCCCAGGGAAAAACACAAACAACCCAAAGATGGTACACGCATATATCACTTATCCAAGCACTCTCCATCATCCAGCCGCACGCATGCTTGCAGGTGTATTAGAATTCGACGGGCATACTCCGCAGAAAGAACAAAACAAACCCCAACGCACACGCAAGTTTGCGGCAGCTACAGCGACCCTGCTGCGCACGTGTTCTTAGCGACGGTTACGATGTATTTCGATGCTAAAAGTAAAGCATAACAAACCTTACTGCTGCTGCGGTCGCGCTCTTTGAGTGCGCCCTTCGAAATGTGACAGTCAACACTTCCTGAGGTCAGCTTTTTCCTGTCGAGTCAAACAAGACTTGCAACCAAGTTCACCATATCATTCGACTGAGAAAAAAAAACTTTTCTGTGTAACACTCGTCCGCATCTCCGAGCCGACTGGCCCCGACGCGTGTGAAGGAGGCTGGATCATCGCGAATTCGATACAAATGGAGCGTGTGGCAAGCGTAGAAGCTTCATTTCACTACAAGACTCTCGCCACTGCCCTGCCGTGTCGCCACTTCAAGATTGTAGCGACAGTCAAAACTTGCTCGGGTTATGGCTCGCTGAGGTGCCTGTTACCCAAGCGAGCGGAGGTATACACAAGACGATCCAGGAAATATGCGAAAGGATTACGGCGGACACGTGCACGACCTCACCTACGGTGGTAACGACCGCCGCGACGGAGGTGGCAACTGGATCTGAGGGGATTGACCGACGCGACTGGGACGCCGGTGACGACTGAAGGGAGGGGGGGGGGGGTCAAGAGGATCCCTCTCATAATGGCACAAGGAATAGCGCGGCAAGATCTGACCCTGAAGACCGGGGATTGGTCCTCGAAGGGGCCAGCCCCGGGGCTAGTGTGTTTGGATCGTACAGACACGCCCTCATCGATGGCGGTGTGGAGTACCGAGAGGGCTGTGGGGTTCTGGGCCACAAGGGGGGTCGCCGCGACGGGGACGCTCCCGGCGATAGGGGGGGAGCATTGATCCGCGAACGAGGTTCCTCTGGTAACGGCCCATGGGCTAGTCGAGGAAGGTTAAACCCTGGAGATGCCACATTGGTCCTCAAAGGGCCGTGATATAGGGTCGGGATGTTCGGTCGTCCTGCGGGCATTGGACATTGAGGGCGAACCAACAGTAGTAGTTCTCGCAACAGTCGGGCTCACCCCGATGAATTCCTCGAGCAAAGTCTTCTCCGCGAGATCCGTTGCAGATTTCATCATGTTCTCGTCCATACGTGCCGATAGGATGGTCGCTTCCGTCGATTAGGCGCCTGCCGTTGTGTAGGGGACCCCCGACGATGTGCGTGCCTGTAGCAGTTGCCATCTCATTCGATAACGTTGAGGTTGTCGTCTTATGCCCATCGCGGTGGTGCTTTCTGCTCGGTCGGAACACGGTTGTGCGACGGAAGTAGACCACGTCAATGGTATATTAGCCTCCCCGTGGCCTCGAAAATAACACTCGCACCGCCGTTGGGGGCGTATCTGAGTCGGTACGCCCCCACGCCCTCGCAGGGTGCCGAGCAATCGCATCCAGGACCCCCCCCCGCCCTTGTTCCTGGATGCGTGTCCATGAAACCTTGTCTCTCGCCCGACCTTGGGCGAAGACACGTCGCGCCGGTCTACACCTCCGTCATTGCACACTCTTCCTCCGTAACTGGTGGTGTAATGCGTCAAAGTGGATCATCTCTAGTCTTGTATTTGGCTGCCCTTGAGGTCAGGAACCTACTCCTCGGCGGGAGAGTGCCCGTCTTGTTATCCTTCCCACCCCTCCGTGGGCCTGTTGGTGGTGATGCTCCACCCCGTCTGTGGGGGAAGAATCGTAGCACTTATAGGCTATTTCGTCGGTGGGAGCGCGGCCGCGCGTCGTCACCCCCATTACCTTGCTATGCTTGGCCCGTCGCGTACCCCCTTCCCCCTCCCACTCCCTGTGGTCCTGCCCATCGTGGTGGAGACCCCGTTGTTGAGACTGGGCCTCCAGTGTAGTGATTTCCTTGCCCACCGGCGGGGGTCTGTCCGACGCCCAATTTCTCCTTCATGGCACGGGGTGTTTCTGAAGCCGTGGTCAATCCCGACGAACAGCGACCACGCCGGTCGCGACCGTCGCCCCCCCCGTCGATTGCAGCGTGCCCATTGGGTTCAAACCTCCTGCCCCAATAATGAGGCCCGTACAGCATAATCCCAGCATATACAGGGTTGAACCGTACTGCGTCGGCCCCTCCGTCCCTATGAACGAAGTTCTGTTTTTGAACACGGCGCTCTAAACCGCCGTTGGTGGTATCGCTGCCGTGGGGTTACGTAGCCCCAGATTTGGCTCCTTCGAGGACGGGTCTCCCGGCTCCCGCGCAAGACCTTTACGCGCTTGCACCTGAACGGGTACGAGAGGGCTCCTCTTCGAGACCGAAGTCCCCTTACTTGTCGACCCCGCCCCTGTTGCCACTGACGTCACGACGGTGTACGCCCCGGTTGGTACGTTCGTGCCCGTGTAGGCCGTGAAAGGTCGGCATTGGAGTTTTGCGCACGGGCACCAACGGGTTGGGGCACCCTACCCTCGTGCCGGAAAGGTCTAGGTCGAGTAAATCAACGTCAGAGGTGTTCAAACACACAATCACTCACGCTCTGCCAGGTATTCAACAAAAACAGCAGGTTGTAAAGGTGATTTATTACTCCCTCGCATCAGCGATATTTGACACCACCAGGGATGGCAACGAAATTTCGTGTCCCAAAAACGAGGAACATTCCAACGCAAACACTCGGGGAGGATGTACTATACACTAGGAAGTCAGGTTTCATGTTGATTTCACTACCAACCAACGCGGTCATCGCATTCATCGTTTTGGTGTTGCATTGTACCATGTGCCGGCTCTTTGGGGATAACAACAGCGTAAGTTTGCAAACCGCATGTGCAGCGGGTTATACTCTCACCAAGGAAACCGGAGCCGCCCACAATCCCTTTGGTGATGCTGTCCAGCTCAAACGTGTGGGCAATGTCGTCGATCACGAAGGCAATGTTAAAGCTCTCTGTCGCACTGACCATCCAGCCCTGTAGGTTTTGGAACACGGGAGAAAGACAGCAGCAGTTACGCGATATGCACCGAGTTTGGTTGCTTTCTCCCCCATCGTTATACCATACGGTTTACGACATGGAACACATCGGAAGATCTATTTTACATCTCCACTGCGAGCAGTGGTCGCGTCATTAAGCCATGGTGGCTCTATGTATACTTCATTCCACAATGCAGCATGTACACAAGTTTCCCTCCGTGTGGGGGGCGGCAGGAATCAACGACGAGCGAAGGGCGAGTGTGGCAAGCAAACGTGGCTCAAATAAACGAATAAGCCAAAGCTTCTTTATTAAATTAGTTCTCCGAAGGCCACTTGGAACATCTACCTGGATGCGACATGCTTCGTATCGTGCTACCTCCGATGAACAACGGGAGGGAATGCCGGCTTCCGATTATAATGAAGAACTGGCAAACGTGTGGGAATTTTCCACTGTTTTCATCCTGAGCTTAATCGAAACGCAAATAAAACATACGTGATAACATACGGTAGGTAATGATGTTGGAAGTACCTCATATAGACTATACTGGACAAGACTAATATTGTGTTCGTATTTGTGAGTTTTAATCCTGTCAGCACTAGAGTCCTAGTCTCCCCGCCACAGCCTGGGACACCAAACCTTTACATTGGACAAAATATTTTCTGAACCTTGGACATCCCGACCCCGCCGGGTGCTTTCACATGGCACTTGTCACCGAGTGGAGAACGGGAGAAACTCCCCGGCAATCTAAAGATGCGATCATCGACGCCCTTCAAAGAAAAAGTAGATCGCTCTAATCACAGAACCTTCACAGCAAGTTCACTGCCCATCCTAGCAGGCAAAGCGTCGTTGAAAACAGTACAGTCCCACGTCAGCAGCTCCTGCAAAGCCGTAGAGTTACTCCTCACAAGACAGTGTGGGCTTGTTCGACGGGTCGTGCGCAGACTTGAAGAACGCCAACGCACGTCATTAGAATATCGTATCAACCTCCAGAACGCATACGACTCGGTCTATCGAGAGACGCTGCGAACGCTGATGACACCCCGCATCACAAATTGTTTTAAAGGTTATCCACTAGCTCCACGAACGGCAAGGAAGTTTGCGTGCGTTTGGAGGACTGCGAATGCTCAGCATAGTGTGGCGTCAACCAGGGGCTGCCAGAAGGATGTGTGCTCTCGCCGTTGCTTGCGTATGTAATTGTTACCGCTGCGATACACGCCGTGCCGGTGCGCTTCAGTGAAGACCCAGACAATGTAAGGGGTATTATGCGGCTAACCTTCAGGAAGACGGGGTAGCGGTATGACCCGACGTAAGGGGTATTATGCTGTTAACCTTCAGAAAGACTGGGTAGCGGTATACTCCGAGGCAGTAGCATGTGTTTGGGGAATAGTTTGCGATATTATGTCTCTAGTTGGCATGACGTCTTGCGAAGGTGATGACCATCACTATGGCCGAAGGCGAACCAGAAAGTCCAAATCTGTCCACTTGAGGGCTGTCTAGCACACTCGACTAGATCACTCAGTCACACGACAGTTGGTAAAATAATTCACCGAAAGATCACTTAGTTTCGAGAATAATTGGTCTTCTAGTGGATGGTGCTCTATCATTATCGAAATGTGTACCTGGTACCTTGGTGATTTCAATTAGGCGCTACGCACCTACGTAAAGACCTGTATTAACCGTAAGAGGTAAGACCACGAAAGTGCCGCCGAACATCTTACTACACAGCCTAGACTTCCCGAATTTTTCGTTACATTATACATAATGCGTCGATTGATTAAACATCAGGATGTTGACCTTGGTACAAGCTACACTGCAGGTTTTGGGGAGTCACGGACGTAAATGTATAATGAGGACACACACGGACACACACACACAGTAACTCGCGCAATCGGTGTAACATACAAATCTTTCAAATGTGATATTCGATGAATTCTTCGATATCACAGCTGGAGTGTAACGTTATTTCAATATTGTATACAGGGCGTTTGGCGGTTGGCGTAATCCGTTCAATCGAGCGAGCCCAAAATATTTCGACCGCTAGTGGGATATGAAAACGCAGTGAATTTCGATAAAAGATCAAACGAAGCATTAGGGTGTTTGCGAGAAACGTCCTTCGAAAAAAAAACTTTTAAAAATCCCCCCGAAGGTAGGATATGCGGTATGGTTCTAAACAGAATTATAAAAAGTACATTAGCGGAGGCATGTTTCGACCAAAAATGTTTGACGGAATCGAGCAGGGTGTTACGGCTGTCGCGTATATTTGTTATGGCGGACGTGGGGTGGTGGAGATGAGTTTCGGGGAAGAGGGGAGGGTACAGGCGGGAGAGGATAACAGCGCCGTCCTTCAGCTTCGTAGAGCGGCGGCCGAGTAGGACATGGTTGGTGATGGGACGCATCCTTGGCAACAATAGGGGGTTGCTTGTGCATGGAGACGGGAGTGTACTGGACATTCGACCGGCCAGAACAGGTGCAGAAACGAACGGTAAAAGGAGGCCAGCCGTAGCAGATTTGATTTCCAATAACTTGCTCGAGGTAATGGTGATGGTGAAAACAGCGTTCCTCATGAGGGACATGACGGAACAGAGACCTCGTAGAAGAGGAGAATCAGTTCTGCTGAGGCCGGATAATGAAGCAGCGGTGATACCTAAGTAAGGAGGTGTCGCGGGGGGAGGTGGGGGGTGTAGTTGTGCATGACCGCGGTCGTATGACCATAGACATGCGCATCCCTTGCTATGCCAGGCCGGACCACGTCGGGTTTTCACCAACCAGGCCGACATTGCTTGCACCACGCGCGAAGCGCCGTGAGGTTTCCGGCGAGCCGCATGAAGGGTGAGCTGCCCCGTTTCAAGAATCGCTCGTAAGACGGACTTCAGGCACCTTGCGCCTACCTTCTTACTCGTTGATGACATCGCCAATGAGTTACTTTGTTTTCTGGTGTAGCCACCCCAGAGACAGCAATGGGTATTACTATGTAACTGCCTCGTGGGTGCCTTACCATGTTCGCCCTACATGATGCGATCATTTCCCTTGTGTGGAGTTAGGGTCATTCACCCCGCACAACATGATCTACTCGATAACCATCAGAGTGACCGCCAACAATTCCCCCCCAAAAAAACGATACCCTGGTTGTCTAGCTCACGCAGAGATAGGCATGTGTGATAGCGTCGTTGCCAACCAACGTCAACCCCTATATACATAAAATGTTTTACAGCGTCGATGCCAATTGAGGCCAACTGTCATATATATATATTTAAAGGGGGGGAGAGAAGAAAACAAGACTAGGGGTGTTGATAAGGACGGTGGAGACATTGGAAGCCAGGTAGGGTGGGGAGCTTTCAGTCAAGGCATTTCCGGGTGGTCGACAAAACGTTGACAGGCGGTCCGACCATCAGTAGGTGGAAAGTGGGGCAGATTCACCAGAGACCAAGCGCACAATGTCCCGGAATGGCTTGGCAGGTGCAGATGTTGCAGGTGTTGGGAATGGGGGAGCAGCTCATGTGTTCGGAGACATTGCGAGAGGGTACGCGGTTATAGGCGAATTGGGGGATATGGGTGGACAGAAAGTCTTTTGTCGAGAAGGGCTGCTGGGTACGGAAAGCCATGGGGGGGATGGAGCTAGTAGAATTGGTCAAGTTCATGAGGTGATGTTGCGCAATGGAAGGGAACAACGGAGTCTCCACCATAGTAGGCAAGTTGGTGGCAATCAGTCTCTACCATGAGCAGTTCGTGGTGCCGTCATTGCCCATGAGTAGCCCACTGATTAGATCGGTTTGGAAAAGTATCAAGAGAGCACACTTGTAGCTGGGTGGTCAGCATCATAGAGAGTGAGAGCGCCGTTGACGTTGGAGATGCTGACGGGGAAGCAGGGGGGCGTTCAGGCATGGGGGGTAGGTAGGAGGGTGTTTGGAGGCGTCCGGCATTGTTTATTTATGTTGCAGGCGTCCGAAGTGCACGTCAAAGGGAAAGAGGTGTACCGTAAAGTAAACGGTTTGCGGACGGGGGAAGTGGCGTTTTCAGGGATAACGAGCAGGCGGAAAGCAGAGCACATGAAACAAATAAGGCAGAACTGCGGTTCAGGAGATCGAACGGGGACAAGGAGAGAAAGGGGACGGTCTTGATGAGTACATGGACACGGCTTGGGGGGAGAGCAGAAGGAAGGACTGTGGGTCTATTTTAGAGAGCTTTTGTTAACATGTACAACATCGAGGAGTTGACGGAGGACGCCCCCTTGATGTCGTATTGCGAGAGGGGTGGTTGGGAGGCATGGTCCAGGTGGCGGGAAACCCAATGCATGAGGGGGGGTATCGCTAGCGTAGGAGAGGTGTGGGGCCAGGAGATGGAGAGAGCAACGGCAAGACCGATTCCAGAAATATTCGCGTTGAAGTCGGAGATAATAGGCGGAACGACAAGGCTTGGCTGTGAGAAGGGTGCCGCAGGACATAAAAAGAAATAAGGACAAGGTGATCGTCGGACGCGTTTATGGAATACCTTAGGGCGAACATGGAGGACCCGGTCTGGATGCCAGAGGTGTTGGAGCACGAGGCAGGGGAGTATGACGGACGGCTTGAACAATGCACCAGATGGGTGGGATAGGATAAGTACACTCAGCCCGGTAACGTGAGGACCGCTTGAGGAACTGCTATAGGAACCAACATGGTCAGTACATATATCCGGACGGAGAGGGGGGGAAATCGCGGTCTCGTGAAAAGAGGCGTCTCACTAGCGGAGCACAACCGGTAGGTAGGTCGGCCACGTTTCGTTTGTGTGGTTGGGGGGGGGCGTAAGCTAGAGGGGAAGGGGAGAGAGCGGCCCCTGCTTCCCCTCCTTTCTCCTATTTTAGTTAGAGGTATGGGAGGCGTACTCATCCGGAGGGGCGGCATGGGAGGTGCAGCCCTCCCCACAACCCTAACATCATTTCGGCTTTTCCACTAAATACAAAGCATCTTTCGTGGAAGTGAAAACCGAAAGAGGAAGGTTGTCGTTGGGGCAACCTGGTGTTTGAGGGTATCGGGTAAAAATAGAGAGCAGTGGAAGAACAAAGTTTCACGGCTCCGGGTTTTCCATGTAGGACAGCGGGATGTTTGGAAGTTCCACGTTATTTTGAGGCAGAGGAAAATACCGAAATGTCAGATGTCAACAAACAACTGTATAGAGCTGTGTGAAGCCAAGAATCGCCGGTGCAAAGTGTTGACCGAGACGAAATAAGCTAGGGAGGTTATGCACGGCCTAAAGAGGACCGTGGCACCGGGCAACAGGAGTCAGGAGGTCGTCGAGTTGTGTTTTCTCACCCACCCTTTCACAAATTTGCACGGAGGATGGGAAACCAGAAGGAAAGTGTGACGCAGTGGTCGATTGGTGATGGCATACTCCTGATCTCCTGATCGCACTGGCCGATTCAAACGGAATCATTACAGTATGTCAATCGTTGGGCCTTCGTGGTGGATTCCCGATCGCGCGGACCGTTTAAAATGGAAACACCCGAGCGCACGCGGAGATGGTGATCGTTTAGTGATGACATCATCCCGATCGCACGGGCTGTTGGAAACGGAAATCATCACACTTAATAATCGTTTAGCAATCGTGGAAGGTTCCCGGTATGAACGGGCTGTTAGAAACAGAACTATCCGGAAGTGCATTATCACAGTGGTCGGTCGGTGGTGGCATAATCCCGATCGCTCGAGCCGTTAGAAACGGAAATCACTAGAAGTGCCTCGATGATCGTTTGGCAGCCGAGGTAAGTCCCTCACAGAAGCGGGTAGTTTGAAACAAAAAAAAACACCCGAAAGCGCGCGCAAGATAGTGGTCGATCAGAGGGGATTTTCTCGGGCGCACGGGCCGTTAGAATCGGAATCACGGTATGATAATACAAGTAGCGTGTCACGAATTTATGTCCTGTTTGGAAGTATATAGTTGTGGACCGTGGAGATCAATGATGACATCTCGGGATCGACCCAAAACATATTGTTGAATGGTAGTCGACATAAACGTTCACTAATCGTACAGAGTTCAACCGTGACCACAGACCGGTCGTCTGTCCCTATCACTATTCGACCCGTCCGGAAAAAATCGGACATTTCACGGGCCCAGCATAAGCAGCCCCTGACATGGTAAACTGCTATTGGCATTTGCTTTTTGGTTTCCTGCAGGCATTAGTTTGGACGTCGGCCCTTACTCGTATGTCGACGGGCTGCTGAATGCATATCTGTCAGCGTGGGATTTTTTCCCGCTCCGCTGAATCATCCTACCGAAACGATTGCACTCTTTGGGCCATATGGTGTTTATGTCCTTATGGTGTTTTTGGCTATTTGAGCTCCTAAGGTGAAGAACTACCGGTTAGCCCGATGCTGTTGCAAGCTGGGGTTCAAGTAGAGCTCCCCAAATTATCTCCCCCACGAATGCCACTCGCGATATCTAGTCGAAGAGTGGATATTTAGCATCGTACTGGCCCCCATGACCAGTGGAAGATGGTGACATGGCCCGTTTTGCTTAACGACCCAGGGCTGTCTCTAGGTGCGAAACTCGTATCGACCAATGACAGGTCTTCAATATTTTCAAAATATATTCAGACCTTGTCCATACGGGGATTCTTGGAATAGTGTTGGGGTGTTTTTCCAAGAACCGTGGAGTGCAGCAGGCGTTTGCTGCCTCGGTAAGGCATGCTGTGAGGCATGCCCTAGCAGGCTTGTAGCGAGTGGGGGGGGGGTTCTGGAGTGTGTAAGGCCGGACTCACCGTCACGGAGTGATACCTTCTAGCTGCTTGCTGCATGTGGTCGCGAGGCTTAGGGGTGGCGATAGAATTGGGTCGTACGTGGTGCGTTAGGCATGGTCACCTACGATTCGCGCGTCTTTTCACGCAGCAGCGGCGGAGCAGCAATGCTTCATCGGGATGCTCGTGCGCGGAGGCAGGCGCCACCACGAGCCACACTACGGTGCAGTCTTGGTTTGAGTGTAGGGAACGGCTCCGGCAGGAGGCTGGATTCGACGACAGCAGGAGGAGGTCGACTGGCCGTCGACGGGCGGGGAAGAGACGGATCGAACCCTCCCTGAACAAGAACTATTGTTTTTCAGATCAGCACCGCGATGTCTGAGAAGCATTTTGTTTTTGGGGACGGGGTAGAAGGGGAACCCATTGGAATCGAGCGTCAACAAGAGCAAGTGCGAATGAGCGGGCCGAGTGAGCTAAGGCGATGAGCGGCCATGGAGAACCACAGCAGGAGGATGGCACACGGAGACCCACGACCCGCAAGCGCATCATCATCACGACAGCAGCGATCGTCTTTTTCCAGGGTTTTTATACGAGGCAACAGTAAGACATGTTGCTTACGTCACTGATTTTGTAGAGTCCGCAGAGTTGTATACTCTTCATGGGCAACGACCCCCCGCAATTTTCAAGTTTCAGGCGCGGGCGTCGTAGCTACGCTACAACCTGTCAGATAACCCGGGAAGACGGGGCGATCATTGATATTTGTATGGTGGTTTTTGGTTCGATTGCTTTGTTTTCACTGCATGCCCGCGGGTCATCACTCTGGCAGCACACCAGACAGCAAGCGCGTTCGTCTGTGCTCACGATTAGAGTGCGCTTCATACGGTGCAGGCAGCTCAGCCGCTGTAGCGTGTAGCCACGTGTTGGTTAGTTGTGGGAACGGGGGAACTCTAGATGCCGGAGTTGAGTGAATACCGGCGGCCATGTGAGTTCAGTTTACCCATTAGATCATTTAACTTGTGCTTCGATTTCTTCATATGGTGCGTTTTAAGGGGGGAAAGCGTAGTATTTCCCGGACAAGTTTTGATTTCATTTGGTTTTTCGGATCTCCCTAGGGCTCCAGCACGTTTGAGTGACCACGGACTCTTAGATGTGTGACAAGAGTTAATGTGAGACAACAAAAACAACAACAACAACAACAACAACAACAACAACAACCACCACCACACTGCTGTTGAGCGATCGAATTTTTTCGGCCGCGGTCTTCCAAACTTTTATGCACACATATTGAAGTGTCCCCCCCCCCCCCCCCCCACCCGATCCCTCTTGTGTTAAACGCCCCACCTTAAATCAAAATCTGCCAGAGTAGTCAACACTATCAGCCGGCTGATATCACCTCATTATCTTTCTAGCCTAGCTCCAATTCATTCCCCCCCCCCCCCCCTCCCTTTTTTTTTTTCCCCTCCCCATGCCCTTGTTCAAACGCCCCACCTACAATCGAAATCGGCCAGAGTAATAAACACTTCTACACAATTGATATCACGTTATTGTCTTTCTAGCCATCCATGACGTAGCTTTCATTCATTCCCACCCCACCCCCAATGCCCTTGTCTTCCCCACCGCCCGCAGCTAGACCTAACACCACGCGATAGCAAACCCCTACATATATGCGTAATACGCGTGATCGGAGTATCAGGCACAAGCTTGCAGAGATGATTTTCGACCAGATCTTCGATCTCACAGCTAGAGTGCATATTATATAATATGTGACCGAAACCTCTTGAAAACCCTCCCCCCCCCCCCCCACCCCTTTCTTTTTGTGCCCGCCCCCTCTTGCTTAAACGCCCCAATTAACATCGAAGTCTGCGAGAGTAATAAAACCTTCCACGCACCCGGTATCACCTTTTTATCTTTCTAGAGCCATCCATGCCACTGCTGCAATTCACCCCCCCCTCCAATGCCCCTTCCTTCCCCACCATCCGCACCATCGCCTAGACCTAGCACTACGCGTATAGCAATCCCCTACATAAATGCGCGACATGATTTGAAAAAAAAAAACTTTCGCTCCCCCCCCCACCCCCTTCCTACCCCCTCCCCCGCCCCCCCGGATGCTCAGCCCTCTCCTCACTGGTTGTATGACTTACAGTATAGGAATTATAGTTGCCACGCACAGATTGAACTGCCCCCCCCCGTCCCCGTCTCCCCCCCCCTCCCCCCCGCTCCCTCTTGATCGAACCCAGGCCCCCACGTCTTGAAAAACTCCGCCCTCCCCTCACCGGTATTTCGACTAACAGGATTCACTTGATTAACTAATGCATTTCTTTCCCCAACTGTCAGATTTCGTCCTTCTCAAGAACGGATTTATAGTTCCCGCGAACAGACTGACTAACATCACCCTGTTGACCCTGATAGCTACACTGTAGTTGTAAGGGGAGTCGCCGACCTATATCCTTAATGAGGACACACAACTCGTAATACGCGCGATCGGAGTATCACACACAGCTTGCAAATATAAAAATGAATTTCGACTAACTTTTCGACCTCACAGGTGGTGGAGTGTATTTTTATTTGAGTAATATACTTCGTAGTTCCGTTATCTTCTTTTCTTTTATTTGTTTCTAATTTCCAATTGACTTGCGTCTGTCGTGCGTATGCGTAGTGATAGATACTACGTGTAATATATACGTGGTAGTCTTTCTTGGGTGGCAAGCGGTATATATAGTCTAGTCGGTTTTTCCAGGCGCAAGTAGTAAGATGTATGCACCAGTAAGGACCTGGTACATCGTAGGTTGGCTCCCGATTTCAGTTTTATATGTTTCTGGTGGAGGCATGAATGGGTCAGCTGTGATATATGCATGTACCATCTTTGGTTTGTTTGTGTTTTCCCCTGTGGTGTTCCTCAGCTTCAGAGTGACTGGGGACTGCCGTGAGAGCAACAACAACAACAACAACAACAGCAGCAGCAACAACAACAACAACAACAGCAGCAGCAGCAGCAACAACAACAACAACAACAACAACAACAACCACAACCACAACAACAACAACAACAACAACAACAACAACAACAACAACAACAACAACAACAACAACAACAACAACAACAACAACAACAACAACAACAGTTAACAACAACAACTGCAAAATCGTAGTGGGGCGTGTGGTTGTACGACAAATTTCTTTATGCGCGAGGGTCGGAGATCATCTTGCATGCCAGGTTTGGTACGCTCGTCATGCCAAAAATTTGGGGCTGGGAATCTACTTCGCGCGACTTGTTACTGTTGTTGAAATCTTTTCTCGACATGCTTATCAATTAGGGCCCGAATTAACGAGGAACTTGCCAAATTGAATTTCGATTTTTTTTTAATTTCATGAAAAAACACGAAAAATTGAATTTTGGTTCTTATCAAGGACCGGCATACGTCATCCGCCAATTCCACGACGGCATGCAAGCGTGCGTGCGTCTGGATGATGGATAGAGTGCTCGGATAAGTTCGACGTGGGGCAAGGTCTCAGGCGAAGATGCGTGTTCGCGCCACTGCTGTTCAACATGTTTTTCACGAAGGTACTGCGTGTGGCCGAGAAACGCTCCTTCGCTGATGCAGCCATCACGGAAAACATGGTGCAGCTCCAGCGAAAGAAGGAAGGCGAGTAGAGGGGCACTTCAGGCACAGGCAGAGTCGACGGACGGAGGGGGAAGGGGTGCAGAGATTGTGGGGCATGCTGTACGCGGACGATGCGGGCATCTTATCGCGATCATCAGAAGGGCTGGAGAGGATGATGACGGTGATCGTGACTGCGTGCTCGTCGTTCGGGCTTACAGTATCCGAGGCAAAAACAGAGATAATGTGCCTGGAAACCAAAAGCGGGGGGAAGGTGTCCTTTACGATCAATGCAGCCGGCCAGGTATACAAACAAACAATCCAGTTTGTATACTTCGGCGGGGCTATCGCCGCAGACAGAGACCGTAGCATTGAAATGACGCGGCGTCTTCAGAGGGCCTGGGCGTGCTTCCAGCGGTACAAGATGGAAATTTATTATCGCCCGGGTGTGTGTTTACGGTTGGTTGAAGGTGCGGTTGCTGAAAGCTGAGGTGGTCGAGACACTGCTGTACGGTTGCATAACGTGGAGCCCGAAGAAGCCTGACTATGACAGGCTACGACAGGTTCAGCGCTCCATGCTCCTCCGACGCCTTGGATGGCGGAAACGGAAGCGCGACGACCACACCCTATCGTACGCTGACGCGCTTGCCCAGACAGATTCCGAGAGCGTTGAGGCGATAGTGCGCAAACGGAGGATGTTTGCGGGATTCGTGGCACGTATAGGGGAGGAGCGTCTGCTACAGAGGGTGATGTTTGGGGGGCTTGTTGGGGGTAAGGGCTACTCAGGGGGGCAAAAGAAAAACTTGATGGCTCATCTGAAGGAGGATATGTCAGTCTTTGGAATGAAATTCGAAGGATGTCGAAAGGCTGCTCAGAAGGCTGGCAGCTGGTTTTCGACGAGTAGAGGAGGGAGCCGAGTTGTTCATGCGGAATTGGCATGAAACAGAGAGACGCAAAGCTGCAGAGCGACGCGCAAAGGCTGCGGCAGCGCCATCCACCGTTGGCATCTCTAAGCGGCCGGGGACAAGATGGCATAAGACCGCCCTGACTTCTTCGACATGTTGCGTTCTCTCCCGGGTGCCATTGATGATGGACGTGATACCCTCTGTTAGCCCAATGCCATCTTTAGCCAGTTCCAAGGGTCTGCTAGTATGACATTTTTCTTTCTTTTTTTTTTTTTTCTTTTCTTCTCTTCTTCGTTTTGTCTTGGCTTGCTTTCTCTTCTAGTCTTGTCTTTTCTTGCTTTTATTGTATTTTCTTCTCTTTTCTTGCCTTGTTCGTTTGGTTTCGTTTTCTTCTCTTTTCTTTCCTTTCTTTTATCTTCTTTTCTTTTCTTTGTTTCTCTTCTCCGATTGACTCACGCCTGTCGTGCGTATGCGTAGTGATAGATAGTACGTGTAATATAGTCTACACGTGGTAGTCTTCCTTAGGTGGAAATCGGAATATTTGGTTTCTCCAGGCGTGAGAAATGAGACGTATGCACTTGGACCTGGCCCATCGTAGACGGACTCCCGATTTCAGTTTTGTATGTTTCTGGTGGAGGCATGAATTGCGTCAGCTGTGATATATGCGTGTACCACCTTGGGTTGTGTGTGTTTTTCCCTGGGGTATTCCTCAGCTCCAGATTGACTGGAGCCTGGCCTGTGACCACGGACTTGATTATGCGAGTTAATGTGAGAACAACAACAACAACAGCAACAATAGTGCGTTATGGAAATAAAATAGAATAAAAAAACGCAAAAGGGTCAACGAACACCCGTGGGCAGCGACCCGAGACGAGCGATGGCTCGCGTTCTCCCCGGAGCGCTGCGGCTAGCGGCAGATTGTTTTTGCCGGCAGCGGCTTGGAGGCTATGGCTCTAGGCATCTCTTGGATGGGCTGGCGCCACTCCGCCGCCCGATACGGGCAGCAGCGACGACGATAAAGCGGTCGAACGTCTGAGCGAAGTCATCATACGGTAGTTGGTCGTGTAACATTCGAGGTGCCGGGCGACAAAAAACTGGGTTTGCGGCGGTCTCGGTTGTTTTCGAAACGTCGCAGGCGGTCTACGCTGTGCTAAGGACCTTCGGAGGCCGTGCTGCGGCTGCTCCGGTGGTCCTACATTTCGCAGTGGTTGCTTCTTGCCTCTCAATCAGCCGACGCCATAGCCATAAATCGCGCGGCCGGCTTCGGTTACACAGAACAACAACAACACAGAACAAGCCATGTCTAGGTGGACAAACTACCTAAATTGAATTTCGATTTTCGACTAAATTCGAGCGAGGAAGTATTTTTTTACTTCTTTGTTGAATTAGATTTTCGAAATATTTCTGAAAATGCTTGCTTGGTGATTCATTTCTTGACCCATCAGATGCAAATAAAATTCAAGTCTATAAAAAAACGAAATTCGATTTAGCAAGTTGCTCGTCAATCTGGGCCCTTACCAAACAGATAGTTTTTATAATATACTACCGTTTGGTCTCCTCTTCACGAAAATGTGCGTGTTCATTAATATCATGGTGTTCCCCCCGCCCCGCGGGGGAGGGTGGGGGGGGTGGAAACTGACGGCTCACCGTCGTCCGGTTTTCCTTGCCCCCCTCTCCCTCCCCCGCTCCCTCTCCCAGCTATTGTACGCGGCTGACCTGCCCCCCAACCCGACAGATAACCTCAACAACCAGAAGCCCCCCCCCCCCCCCCCCCCCGAGGGCACACACACCGGAAGATGAAGGAATCAATCCCTGCCCTTCCTTCCTTCCCTTCTCACGCCCCCCTCCCCCTTCCTCCGCTTTAGCCCTCCTGTTCGTGAAGCAATCGGGTGGGAGGGTGGAAGATTGCGATTGGTGTCTCCCGGTGCTACCTCTCTACCCCTATGCTCCTGCCGACGTCTTCTCCCTACTGCTACTGCTGCTGCTGTCGCTGTTGCGTGGGCGCTACTCCCTTCTTCCTCTACCGGTTGTTGTGTCCGATACTCGCTGCTGGTGTGCTGCAGCTGTGCTACGTTGTTGCTGCTGGGGTCCTCCTATTTTGGCTCTGGAACCACCCTCCTCCCCCTATGCTACCCGGATCTCTGATATTTCCTCTTCGTTCCGCCAAACTCCAGACTGTTCCGACATTCTTACATATTTTTTCCTGAATGGTATAGATGTTGCTGTTGTTGTTGCAATTGTCTCACATTAACTCTTGTCGATCATCTGGAGTCCGTGGTCATTGTTGTTGTCATGCAAGGTGCTGGAGCTCTAGGAAGATCCTCAAAACCAAATGAAATCAAAGTCGTCCGGGAAATACTACGATTTCCCGCCTCAAAAGATACAATACGAAGAAGACGCACAACGACAAGTGAAATGATTTAATGAATAAATATTGTGCAAACTGAAATCACATGTCTGCGGGGATCCACTCAACTACATCGTAGAGTTCCCCCGTTCCCACAACTAACCAACTCGCGGTTACAAACTACAGCAGTTGGTCTGCCTGCACCGTGCGAACCGCACGGTAATCGTGAGCACAGACGAAGGCGCCTGCTGTCTAGAGTGCTGTCAGGGTGACGACCCGCGGATATTCGGTGCAAAAAGCTCAATCGAACCAAAAACCACCTTACAATAATCAATGATCGCCCCGTCTTCCCGGATAGTCTGACAGTTTGCGGCGCAGCTCTGAGCTACAATGCCCGTGCGTGTAAATTGAAAATGGCGGGGAGTCGTTGCCCTTGAAGAGTATACAACTCTATCAACGTTACAAAAATCGGTGACGTAAGTAACATGCTCTACTACTGCCTCGTAAAAAAACACTGGAAAAAGACGATCGCTGCTGTCTTGATGATGATGTGCGCGCGGGTAGTGGGTCTCCGCGTGCCATCCTCCTGCTGTGGTTCTCCATGGCCGCTCATCGCCTTAGCTCACTCGGCCCGCTCATTCGCAATTGCTGTTGTTGACGCTCAATTCCAATCGGTTCCCCTTCTCTCCCGTCCCAAAAAATCGAATGCTTCTCGTACCTCGCGGTTCTGATCTGAAAAACAAAAGTTCTCGTTGAGGGAGAGTTCAATCCGTCTCTTCCCCGCCCGTCGACGCTCAGTCACCCTCCTCCTTCCTCGTCGAATCCAGCCTCCTGCCGGCGCCGTTCCCGCCGCTCAAACCAAGACTGCGCCGTAGTGTGGCTCGTGGTGGCGCCTGCCTCCGCGCACGAGCATCCATTGCTGCTCCGCCGCTGCTGAGTGAAAATACGCGCGAATCGTAGGTGACCATGCCTAACGCACCACGTACGACCCAATTCTACCGCCACGCCTAAGCCTCGCGGCCATACGCAGCAGCAAGAAGGTATCACTCCGTGAGGGTGAGTCCAGCCTTACACCCGGCATAAAGACCCCCCCCACTCGCTACAAGCCTGCTAGGGCATGCCTGACAGCATGTCTTACCGAGGCGGCAAGGGGAACGGACGTTGTATACGTATTTATCTTCTTTTCTTTCTTTGTTTCTCTTCTCGAATTGACTCACGCCTGTCGTGCGTATGCGTAGTGATAGATAGTACGTGTAATATAGTGCATACGTGGTAGTCTTCCTTAGGTGGCAATCGGAATATTTGGTTTCTCCAGGCGTGAGTATTGAGACGTATGCACCGGCCTGGACCTGGCACACCGTGGACTGACTCCCGATTTCAGTTTTGTATGTTTCTGGTGGAGGCATGAATTGCGTCGGCTGTGATATATGCGTGTACCACCTTGGGTTGTGTGTGTTTTTCCCTGGGGTATTCCTCAGCTCCAGAGTGACCAGATCCTGGCCTGTGACCACGGACTTGATTATGCGAGTCAATGTGAGAACAACAACAACAACAACAATAGCAACAACAACAACAACATCAACAACAACAATAACAACAACAACAATGTATGCATGATGCACGACAACGATGCAGAAAATTAGCAACCTCACAATATCTTTAGGGGTCACTGCTGTGACAGGGGGAACCGATTAACAACTCACCACTGCGCAGACAAGCACGAGTCGAGACTGAAACGGTCCCAGGCCGATCGCATCGATGGCATCCGAAAAGGAGGGCAGCTTCGGAGATTCCATTGACCTCGTCGAAGCCGTGTATCCTCTCAAGCCCTGTCGGTGTGCTGCTCTATGTGACAAGTAAGCAGCTTCATCAATTTTGTGGACTATAGTTCTATATCGGACGCGTGGGTTTCCGTACGTAGAACTGCTGTGTTGCGATCGTCTCACATTAACTTTTGTCAAAAATCTAGAGTCCGTGGTCGCACAAAGGTGCTGGAGCCCTAGGAAGATCCGAAAAAACAAATGAAATCAAATTTTGTCCGGGAAATACTGCGCACAAGTGAAAAGGTCCAATGCTGTGTGGCGGCCTACGACTCATAACACATTCTTCAGGTAGGTTTGTATTCATCATGCTCACATTTCGTTTGGCATAATAGTTTGCCTTTTGAGGAATGCTAGCGGAAAGCACTCGCAGGCTTTTTTTGAAAATATTTTCACTTTTGTTTTTTTCATCCAACTTGACAATGTTAACATCCCTCGCACTACTCTTCTCGCGCTCCCTCGCACTACTATACTGTACTGTAGTAGTAACTCCGATCTGGGGTCACGTGTAGCGGGCCCTCCTCCCCCGTCCCCACCACGGTGCGTGCCCTCACTTGTTATCGCGCGCGTATAACTCCGGTCGCCCCGGTGGCGTCTCAGGTTATCCTCGAGCCTGGTAGAGGTCGGTTTCGTGAGTTCAAGCCCCGCCGAGTGCATACTTGTTGAGAAGAGGACGTTTAACTCGCAGTACATCAAAGACGAGAAAGGTCGATTGCTTCGGGATAATGCCCTCATCTACTAGCGATAGATGAGGTGGTTTTACAAACTGCTAACACCAAGTCGCCAACCCTTGACCCGAGCATTGTGGACGAGCTTAAGCAGTGGGCCCCGTGCAGACCACTGGACGATGTCCGGTCTAGGTACGAAGTAGAGGAGGCGATCCGTGCGTTGGCGAGCCGAAAGGCGGTAGGGTCCGATGGTCTCCCGGCCGAGCTCTTGAAGGTTTTGGCCGACGAAGGAGAAAACGCCCTCGGAAAGTTCCACGAAACCATCGTCGCTGTGTGGAGGGGAGGTGGCGTACCGCAACAATGGAAAGATGCAACGATTAAGGTGGTTCACAAGAAGGAAGATCGGACTGAGTGTGGCAATTATCGTGTCATATCCCACGTGGCTCACGCCGGCAAAGAACTCCTCAAAGTCATCGTGGGTCGTCTGAGTGACTATTGCGAACGCGAAAACATTCTGCCAGAGGAAGAGTGTGGGTTCAGACCCTTCAGACCCCAACGCTCGACGGTATACATGATGTTCGCAGTACGACGACTGCAGGAACTGGCGCGGAAGAAGGACACCCCCTTATACTTTTGCTTTATCGACCTCACCAAAGCATACGACTCCGTCGACCGAACCCTTCTGTGGGATGTCCTTGCTCGTTTTGGCGTGCCACCGAGAATGCTCGCCGTCATCCGCTATTTTCCACGACGGCATGCAAGCATGCGTGCGGCTGGATGATGGATAGTGCTCGGATACGTTCGACGTGGGGCAAGGTCTCAGGCAAGGATGCGTGCTCGCGCCACTGCTGTTCAACATGTTTTTCACGGCGGTACTGCGTGTGGCCGAGAAACGCTTCCTCGTTGATGCAGCAATCACGGGCAACATGGTGCAGCTCCAGCGAAAGAAGGAAGGCCAGAAGAGGGGCACTTCAGGCACAGGCAAAGTCGACGGACGGAGGGGGAAGGAGGGTGATGAGGTGCAGATATTGTAGGGTATGCTGTACGCGGACGATGCGGGCATCTTATCACGACCATCTAAAGGACTGGAGAGGATGATGACGGTGATCGTGACTGCGTGCTCGTCGTTCGGGCTTACGGTATCCGAGGCAAAAACAGAGAAAATGTGCCTGGAAACCAAGAGCGGGGGGAAGGTGTCCTTCACAATCAATGCAGCCGGCCAGGTATACAAACAAACAATCGACTTTGTGTACTTGGGCGGGGCTATCACCGCAGATAGAGACCTTAGTATCGAAATAACGCGGCGTCTTCAGAGGGCATGGTGTGCGCTCACGGTTGAAGGTGCGGTTGCTGAAAGCTGAGGTGGTCGAGACACTTCTTCACGGTTGCATGACGTGGAGCCCGAAGAAGCCTGACTATTAATATGACAGGCTACGACAGGTTCTCACCACTCCATGCTCCTTCGATGCCTTGGATAGCGGAAACGGAAGCGCGACGACCACACCCTATCGTACGTTGACGCGCTTGCCAAGACAGCTTCCGAGAGCATAGATGCGATAGTGCGCAAACGGAGGATATTGTTTGCGGGATTCGTAGCACGTATGGGGGAGGAGCGTCTTCCACAGAGGGTGATGTTTGGGGGGCTTGTTGGGGGTAAGGGCTACTCAGGGGGGCAAGAGAAAAGCTGGATGGCTCATCTGAGGGAGGATACGGAGGATACGTCGGTCTTTGGAATGAAATTCGAAGGATGGCGAAAGGCTGCTCAGAAGGCTGGCAGGTGGTTTCGACGAGTAGAGGAGGGAGCCGAGTTGTTCATGCGGAATTGGCATGAAACGGAGAGGCGCAAAGCCGCAGAGCGACGCGTAAAGGCTGCGGCAGCGCCATCCACCGTCAACATCTCTAAGCAGCCGGGGGAACGAGGGGGGGGGTGGAGGGGGGGGGGAGGGGGGGGGGGGGAAGGGTGGGGGGGGGGAAGGGTGGGGGGGAGGAGGGGGGGGGGGGGGGGGAGGGTGGGGGGGGGGGACGTCATGCCCAAGAGACTGAAGTCTGGGTTTGGCCATCATCGTCTTGAAAGTTCTGGACCTTCCAATGGCCGTGACAAGATAGCGTAAGACTGCCCTAACTTCTTCGCCATGTTGCGTTCTCTCCCCAGTGCCATTTGATGATGCACTTAATACCCCCTATGAGCCCAATGCCGTCTTCAGTCAGTTCCTAGGGTCTGCTAGTATGACATTTTTTTCTCTTTTAATTTTCCTTTCCTTGCTTCCTCTTCTTGTCTTGCCTTTTCTTGATTTTCTTGTCTTTTTCTTTTCTTTCTTTTCCTTTTTTGTCTTCTTTTTTCGCTTTCTTCTATTTTCTTTTCTTTCCTTTCCTTTCTCTTCTTATTTGTTCTTTGTTTTTTTTTCCAATTGACTTGCGTCTGTCGTGCGTATGCGTGGTGATAGATACTACGTGTAATAGATCGGCTCCGGTGAAACTTGCACGTACGTGCCAGGCTATTCGGATTGCACGTAAAAACAGAACCAGAAACGCACAGCTTTTGCCTTAGAAACCCCAGGTATTTCAAACTGCAGCACAGCAGCACACAGCAAAAACAGCACACAGACACCACTACGGCATACGACAAACTCGCGGTACAGCAGCCAAACGAATCAGAAACACCGCAGGGAGCCTGCCACCACCGTGACCCGTGAGATAGTGAGCAATAGAATGAGCCCTGTCCATGTGTTATCTGTTCCACCCGTAATAAGCGCAGGCCTCTTGCCTGCTGGCGTCCAGCCGTTATCCGATTTAAACGGCGGCAGCAGCAGCAGCAGCAGTCCACCGCCGATGCAGACAGGCTTCATAGTTGTAGACGGCCCCTCGCCTGCCGACGGCTTGGGATCCTCGCCTGCCGACGGCTTGCGATCTTTTCCGCCCTCGATGTGCGGAATGAGCGAAGGCCCTTTGCCTGCTGGCGTCCAGCCGTTGTGCAGCAGCAGCAGCAGCAGCAGTCCACCGCCGATCCAGGCAGGTTTGACAGTTGTAGACGGCCCCTCACCTGCTGACGGCTTGGGATCCCACGGCAGTGCCTATACGGCGGAGATGTCGCCAGAGTCAGCTCACACGCACCCCGGCGCACCTTCCTCGGTCTGCACGGACACGGGCTGCACTGGGTCTAGCTCTGACGGATCTGCAGGTGGGCCGATTTTTCATTTTTTTTGCTCTCGTTCTGTGTACTATTAGACTAGTCTAGACTAGACTAATACTTCGAAGTACTAGTAATAGTTGTTTTTGTCCCACTTTGGACGGAAATGTTGAGACTAAAAATCGTGTAACAGATTTCCTACAGCAGCATACGAGTACTTCGAGTATACTCGGAGTATGGAGTATCGAGTACATTTCCTACCCTAGTGCTGGGAGTATGAGCAGTACTGAAGGCCTGAATACTGGGAGTACTGGGAGTATGAGCAGTACCGAAGGCCTGAATACTGCGAGTACTGGGAGTATGAGCATTAGAGGTACTGCGAATGCTGGAGCATCCGCAGAATCGAACCCGAAATACTTGAGTGCTTGGAGTATAGAGCATCCGCAGGACAGTACCCCGAAATACTGCGAGTATTCGCAAAGTATATACTCCCGAAATTCTGCCTGTAAACTAAGTACTCCACTTGCTTCCCACGAAAGTAATTTGCCCCAACAAGCAGTCTGTGAAAGTCTTCTACCAAAAAACGGGATGGAATTGTCGAAGCGGTGCGGGGACAGCAGTCTTAAGAATAACTGGACCTCCGAGTATACGGCGCCTATTCAGAGAATTTCGATACTGCGAGTAGTAGTCAAAGTATGAGCAGTACAAAACCCCGAAATACTCCATGTAAGGCAGCATTTAAGAGTGTCCAACCCCAAAATACTTCAAGTATCGGGAGTATCCACAGTATCGAACCCCGAAATAGTGCGTGTATGAAAGTGTCCGAAAGTATAACGGCCCGAAATACTCCTGAGTACTCGCAGTACTCACAGTATTAAAGCCCGAAATACTACGAGTACTCGAAGTACCTCGAGTACTCATTTTCCAGAAATACTTGACTCTGCTCACAGGTACCGGGAGCATCAGTGTAATATTTGAAAGGTCCTGTACATACCGGGTATATGAGTACCTGGTACCCAGCCGCCGTGCCGGGTATCATACCCCGCTGACGATACTGGTATTATGCCACACCAGGGGGATCCACACCGCATGCATGCGGTGTTTTTAAGAGAAGATCCGACAAAAAAAGTCGTCGAAAACAATATATGTGCGACCTAGAGGCTCAAGAATGGGTTGTAATCTACTGCCGTACGTAGTCTAGAGGCTTACAAAGGTGTTGTGACCTACCTGGTTGCCTACGAAGCCTGCCTACCGAGCATCACCCCTCGTCGTGGTTAGGGTAGGGTTTCGAGTATACTGGTTGGCATTTCTGCGATACGGAACGCACATCGTAGCGTTTTCAAGTAAGTGTTGATGTTTTTGTCGGTGCATTTCTAAGAACACCACATCCGGTGTTGGCACCGCTGGTGGGTATGTACCTGACACCGCCACTGGTGGGTATACCTGATACACCAGTACATATCTGTTTCCCGGTACGAGGTATTTTTTAGGATACCCGGTACATCCAGCGGGCACAGAGTTTGATACTACATGCCCGGTAGACACCCCGGTATGATACTACCGGTAAACTTCTCGTTGTACGAGTTAAATTATCAGGTGTAATAACAGGCTACAAGCCGTACCTTGCAGCAGCCTATCTCGAAGACTGCACGAGTATGTACGCGTATGCAGACATACATGCCACATATGAAACATGCCTGGTATTCTATGTTTAGCAGTGCTGGACACTGGCAATCTTGCAATCCCATGCCAGCTGATTCACCTTGCCAGTAGATGCCGCCAGTACTTTTAATCCCACGTGCGCCCAAGAAACACGCCTGAGTACATGACGGAAACTCGTCAAATTCGTGTGGGGACGTAGACTAATATTGTTGCACCGCAAATAAATGCTACCTCGATTTTTTGCCTTCTAACTCAATATCCACCACATTTGTATGCTCGTGGGTCTACTTAGGTGCCACCTACACTCCTGGTTGAGTTCCTTCCCCTTATGTTTGTTTTCGCCCCCCCCGTGTTTGTTCTCGCCTCTCTGGGCCTTTTAGAGGCACAGCTTCGACAAAAAGACGTAGCCAAGCGCATCATCGGTCAGGAATTCCCTTGGAGGGGGATTGCGCCTCTATTGTGCCTCGACATGGGACAACGCGGTGGACACAGTAATGCGGGATTTAGGAGAAGGCTTCGAGCTCAGGCGACACAACAAGGAAAATGTAATGTTTAGGCGCTGCCGTTTGCGACATGGGACCAGCTCGTATGTGGTACGCGTTGGATTGCTACAGATATATAGCGAATCGCCTGTGTCGCGTGACATAGGACAAGGCGAAATGAACTTCGTGGTTCGAATGCATTGTCCATCCCGAGCCGCGGAGGTAGCACCTTCAGTTGCATGAACGTCGCCTTGTAGGGGCACGGCTTGGTAACGATAATACGCGCAAGGCAACAACCGCAGCACTCCCTGTACTAAGCCCGTTTTCAATACTTCGCCGGAATGCCCAGCCGTCGTTGTCTTCCAGCAGCTCTTCACAAAGGCTCCGGAGGGCACAAGGTTTGCTGAGAAGAGACCTCGTAGGGTGGTGTTGTCTTGCCTACAGGCGGGCAAACCAAGCAACAACCTTCTGGCGCAGGACATCCAGAAGCGCCGCAACACTTTCTCGAAGAAGGTGCACGTTTTATCGATGAATTGGCTTGCATCACAGTAAGCGCTGAAGCGGCTGCGTTGTTCTGCCCCGCTCGTGTATTTTAGTGCTGTTTGGCTCGGTACCCATTCCTGTTTGTACCGCTGCCGGGCTGCACCACTCGTGTATTGTAGTACTGTTATCTCCGTACCCATCGCTGTGTTTGTCGCCGCCGCCGTGTCCGCCTTAATTTGCTCAGATCGAATGCCAATGGGGCGTCACGATGCAATGGCCGCAAATGTTGAACGGCCCAAAAATTACGCAGGCGAGTTATGTAGTGGTAACCGCACATCACACCTCGTACTATTTGCCGCCGTGTTGGCTGATGGTATATAATAGCACGCGCGATCGGAGGATCACACACAATGTTGCGAACATCAGTGTCGACCAAATCCTTGATTTTAATATTATATGTGACCCTAAACCTCTTGAAAACCCCTCCCCCCCCGGCTTTTTTTTTCTTCTTCTTTTTTCCCTCGCTTCCTCTTCTTGCTTAAACGCCCCACCTACTATCGAAATCCGCCAGAGTAATAAACACTTCCACGCCCTGGATATCGCCTCGTTATCGTTTCAGAGCCGTCCATGCCGCTGCTGCAATTCCCACCCACCCCCGTCCCCAACGCCCCCTCCTTCCCCACCACCCGCACCATCGCCTAGACTTAGCACCATGCGTATAGCAAACCCCCACATCTATGCGACCTAAAGCCCTCCCCCCCCGCCCCCGGCCCCCCCCGCCACATTCCCCCCCCTCCCCCACAAGAAATATTTATAGTTTCCACGCACAAACTGATCTGCCCCACCCGTCCCCTCCCCCCCCCTCCCCCCCTCCCGCCCCCCTTTTGATCAAAATCAGGCCCCCACGTCCTTGAAAACTCCGCCCTCCCCTCACCGGATATTCGACTGAAAGGATTCACTTGATAAACTGATGCATTTCCTTCCACAGCTAGCTGTCAGGTTTTGTGCCCCTCAAAAACGGGTTCTATAGTCTCCGCGCACAGACTGCCTAACATCACCCTGTTGGCCCTGATAGCTACACTGTAGTTGTAAGGGGAGTCGCCGACCTATATCCTTAATGAGGACACACAACCCGTAATACGCGCGATCGGAGTATCACACACAGCTTGCAAAGATGAGTTTCGACAAAATATTCGATCTCGCAGCTGGAGTGTATTTTAATTTTTATAATGATAGCCGATGTGTGCTTGTGGTTGAGGAAAATGTTCATGTCCTTTGGCTAGAGGTTAGCTCCCGCGCGCTGAGCGTTCAAACGTTTTTATGGACCCTCTAAGCTCTCCAAGGCCCTAAGGCTCTGAGTGCAACGAAAACAATGATGACTTCCGTGTTATCAAGAGTCTACCGGCAGCGTGAGCGCCCATCAGCAGGACGAGTGGGATCATGTTACACCCTTGCCGTGCGACTCCCTGCATTGTAACTCCGACACCAAGGTGTATCATCCCCTGATCACATGGTGGCCGTTGCTGTTACCGTTATTTCTTAGTGCCAATTTCCCCTTCTGAAGTTCAAAGAGGGTCAAGACAAAATCTCCAATTTCTCCTCGCTCCCCCCTGCTTAGTCAGGGATACATTTATTTGCCCGTAGACGAAGTAACGGTCTTTGTGGATGAGGGAACCGGCGAACCGCTGTTTATTGATAGATTATTCACGTCTGCATCTGAGTTTGGGGTCCCGAAACAAAGACAGGTGGTTGCCCCCCCCTCTCCCACTGTTGGACCAGATTTCACGAGTGGGCTAGCAAGACCAAGCCAAGCGCAAGCGAGCCGGGGTTGTTGTGGAGAACTTCAGCAGATCCAGGTTGCCGGTCCACTCAGCAAGATGTCTGTGCCCCCTTCCCCCTGCCACCCCGAATTTCCCCGCGCAGGCGTTTCTGGCGCACCTCACACCGGGTTCGGGAAGGCAAGAGCACCCCTGTCCACGAGAGTTCGACAACGAGGTCACCATGGCAGAGATCGATGACCAGGAAGAAATGATTCGCGACTTACTCGAGGCTCGTGTGGGAACGAGGGAAATCTTCAAGGTTCTGGAGAAGCACGGCAAGGTTTTGGGAGAAGAAGGGAAGTCGAAGGTGAGCATGGGATTTGTCGTGTGTGTTGGTGCATGTCGAAGGTGCGACCCGAGTAGTCTATCGTGCCTAGGTCGTGTATGTGTGGAGTACTGTCCCAAATTTTAAAAAGAAACGCGGTTAGGACGTAAAAATAGCGTAGTTGGCCTCTACAGGTAGTAGCAGACGTCGAGGAACGTGGCTATAGGGAGGACAGTCCGCCAGTCAGTGACGTCCACGTACATAATTCGCCGAGATCACCAATCTCATTCCCGTTTCCCCCCTTTCGACTGCAGAAGCAACATGAAGATGACACCGTTGCGCGACTTCCGGTTGTATTGAGTCGAGACTTCAACGCTTGTGCGTAGTGTATCCACTTGCTATTGTTAAGTTGTTAATACGAGCTTTAGGGTCAAGGAAGACCGAGAATGCCGCTCATTTTGCCGATGGTTGTTTACCCATTTTTGTCGGCAACATAGGTGCGGACCATGAAGACCAAGTGTTTGAGGGCTGCAGAGAAGACTTCCGACGCCCATGCCTTCATGACCGACCTCCACAGGAAAGGCTCTTTCGTGAGATTCGCGACGGACACACAAAAACGCACCACCTGCGTTTTTTTCGCGACTCCAGAGCAGGTAGAACTGCTCACGCACTATGGCTCAGTCATCATCCAAGACAACATCTTCAACACCAACGCATGAGTTTCGTGGCATGGTTGTCAATTCCGTGGAGAGTTGTGCTGTGACGCTGTCGCGCCACGTGAACGACGGTAGTACCGTTCGTTCAGCAGTACCATATCCTCATTCCTTCGCCTCTTTCACCCCCGCAACAGGTACAAGTACCAGCTGTGCCTCGTCGTCGTCGTCGACAAGGAGAACCGCACCCAGATAGCATGCCAAGCGCTGGTATTGCGCGAGCGTACGGAAGATCTCGTGTTCGTCTTCGAGTGCGTAGCCGAGATGGGCAAGAAATACCCAAAGGTGACACGATAATGACGGGTAGAACTGCCAGGCTAGGTCAGCGAACACTGGTACTGGGGAACATACACGACGAGAATGTCCCTCGCAGGTGCTTCCATTGGGTTGCGCTTGGTTCGTCAGGTTCCGCCCGTCTCACAACCGCCGTAACAACTGCGTCATCCGCTGAAATGACGACCTAGGTTATCTTCACCGATGCCGACAAGGCCGCTACAGCTGCGATCGCGCAAGTCTTTCCTAACTCCTTGAACAAGTACTGCATCTTCCACACTATCCAGAACATCCGGACGCATCTGGGAGGGCTGGGGTCCGTCGCGTCTAAAGTGGTAGCGGCATTCCAGGCTGCAGCGTACGACTTGACCGAGAGTGTGGGTGGTATATTCATATTGCTTGTTAGGCAAGTCTGTTCGTCGAAACGCAATGGTTCCATCCGGCGGCGTTGTACAGATCTGGGTTGCTTTTTACTCCTACCTCGCTGTTAATTGCTATTAATATGTTGCCCACTTGCGTTTCAAACGGCTGTTTGCTGCGATTGTCTGCTTCCCCGATCGCGTGTACGGCATCCACGGTGAGGCCCTAATCGTTGCTTACCCAGCAGCATCATGCGGTGCTCCTTGTGGAATGATTTCAGCGGTACACATGGTCATTTTACGTCTTCATGTGCTCCATTGTGGTAGGGTCTTGAGTGCCTAGCGTAGCAGTCACCTTCCTGGTTCGCTTTGCCGAAGATATCTAAATTGGCGGCCTCGGATTTTAGGACCGACCGAGGGACTTGGGAGATATCATTTCGAATTTCCGCATCGCGTCACTGGAAAGGTATGACCGCCCCCAAACAAAACATACAAACATATTTACTTGTTGACAGGACTTCTTTGGTTTCAAGCGGGATCTCCTTGACCTCTTACCTTTGGGTGGCAAGGCGTATGCGTACATGAACGACCATATCTTCGGGTGAGTGAACATGTTGGACAAAAATATTTTTGTTCGGGAAAAACAGTACGAACAGGAACGGTTTCGCCGATGAGGTTGATCTCAACCAAGCCTGCTGCCGTAAACCGCGCGGATTGGGGCTCGACCGAGTGGACGGTATGGTAGCAGTGATAGCAAATAGTGTGTGTGCGGACATGCCCTGGCCGGCGGTAGGGGGGTCATGCTCGAGTCCGGCACCGGTAGCTCCAGCATTGGTATATACGTGGGATATTGATTCAAAACCTCTGCGGCTGAATACAGCAGGCCCTACCGTACCTGTTTTGAAGGCAAACATCAGTGTCTCTCTCGTACCGCCTGTTTGTACAATATCACGAACATTTCGTGTTCATCCCGGAGTATACAAAACTGTTACCGATTTTATCCCTTTCCGAATTTATTCTTTGCAGGCGGTTCGAGAAGTGGGCATCCCATGTACACCCTGGGGCCCACACGCTGGGTATGTCTTCAACACAACCTGTGGAGTCGGCAAACAGCGCCATCAAGCAAGGCCTGAATGGGGCATCTACTATGATGGACTGCTTACGAGCGATCACAAAACTCAACCAGGCCTGGACGAATACGAGCCAGAAGTGAGCAATTGTTAACCTTGTCGCTTTGTGGGGAGTTCGAAAAGCGCATTTTTGGCCGCCAGGCCACACGCGTGAACCCCTCCCCGCCCCGAGGGTGTATGGCCTAATATGTACCGGCGCGTGATACGATAGGGTTAGCGCTATGTCTTAGTACGCCTTTTGTGGTCTGGCGGGGCTCCTCAACTGAGGAGATAAGATTCAACATCGTTACAACAATACCACTTGTTTTCGTACGATATTACTCATTATACATGTACGCCCAGTAGATATTACCTCGCATGGGATTGTCCATCTAGGTGCACTTTATTTCTCTACCAAATAGACAGTGTTCTGGTGAGGTGGAGAGATCCTCACGCGAGGGGCGTTGTATTTTTCTTGGTGCCAGCCCTATCGCAGCACGCGTGTATCCATGTTGCAGCATCGGTCCTTTACTGCGGGTGCAAAAATCTGGTCTTAGCTTTCTGTAGAGTACTAAATAGATACTCAGATGCATTGGCTTCGACGCTCTACATTACCTTGCCCAGGAAGATAACCGGGATCCTCGTTCGAATAGGGCACCATTCAGTCGCGTGTTGCTTGTTCACACACACTCCTCCCCCATTGTTGATCACATCAAGCCGCAACACTTAGCAGAGCGCCGTGGCGAACGTCGCGCCCTACGAGGAAAGTTTCGCACGAGACTCGTAGCACGTCGGACAGGGCACATACTTCAAGCGAAAGCTTTAAGGGAATGCATTCACAGAGTTTCTGAAAAGTATGGTGCCACTGCACAATGTATGTGATCGTGTACGACGGTGCGATCGGCGATCCTTTCTCGTTTGCACAGGAAAACGGTGGGTGTCAGCTACAACCGCGTGGCTCTCGGGACCTCGAACGCCAATGACGCCGTAAGGGACAACCTGCTCGTTCAAGTGGGGCCTTTCTTCAAGAAGGGCCTGAGAGAGGTCGGCGCAAGCACGTATGCCAAGGAGGTGAGTGATACTTCACCTGTTGTTGTATGTGCCTTCGATAATGCACTGTTCCCGACCTAGCCGGCGCGATTGGAGGCAGGGCGTACGGTTCATCTTTAATACCATGATCATACCGCACGGTGCAAAATGTTAATTCTGGACGGAGTTGATAGTTTTCCCGTGATTCTGGTTTTTGCTCACCGGGTTCAGTTTTCTGTTCAGAAAAAAAAAATGCACTGAAAAAGTTTAAACTCCGTCCGTAATAAATATTTGACATCAAACCAAGCCCCAAGGGTAATAGTATGGACTATCGCAACAACTCCCCGCGAAAATGTTTTGAATATCGTGCCCAGAACAGTCTAGAATGTGTTTTCAGATGGAATAGCCCCACGATATGTTGAGTATTGGCCATTTAGAATCCTTGCCGAAAAATGATTGTTGATACCGCTGTAAAAGAAAGCAATGGTCTGGAACGCGAATCTTCAATTTTACACATGGCATCCTTGGATACTCACCGCAGGTGAACTGGTGTCTTGTTTCTTCCAATACACCAATTTACAGCACTGGGAAGCAACAGGGTCCTCCTTCAATGAGGACCCTTGCTGTAACCCTTAGCTGAGGTAAAAACTTGCAGGCAATAACCCATGATCGGCGTTTGTTTGGTGTTTTACCCACATGACATGTTGTAACCGTAAACCCAGGGATAGACATTTGTCATCCCCGGCTTTTCCATAGTCAAATAGTTCAAGTCCATGTAGACCGTTTTACTGCCAATGATCACATGCAATATTGTTTTTTGTCAACATGTTTACTTCCCAATTGAACCCATGCGAGGTTGTGCCCTCAGCGGCGTCGCGGGTACCGTAATTATGCGAACCGACGCCCCTATCTATCGAACTGAACGCCCCGAGGCGCCATTTTTTGCGAAAACGGGTAAAATCCGGCGTTCGTTGACAGCCTTTGACATTACGAAAACGAGAAGAACGCCCTGGCCACACAGGAGTAAACGCCCCCTTATCATTTTTGGGGATAAAAACCCGGGGATCGGGCTGGCGAGGCATTTGAGTATGGGAGATGGATACGTTTTCGAATCAGGCAAAGGGTTGCTTTACATATAGTCCATACAGGACAGTGTCCATGTATGTTGTATTCGGTCAACAACTTTTGAAGTACTGCGAACTGAAAACAAAACGTCGATGGCCGCCATGATCGCCAGGGCCGAGGGAATCGCATACCTCATTTGTATTTTGTTTTTCCTTCACTAATATCGAGTAACTAGTGGGTGACGGAGAAAATGCTACCCCGAAATGTGGCAAAATCAGCCCGAAAATGAGTCATTTTGAACAAAGCATTGATTTTATCGCGATGTTTTGTCAATATATATATATTTAAAAAAAAACGAGACTGACTGGGCAAAGACAAGATCAATTGTTTCCCGCCCTTGAATTCGAAATCCTAAAGTGTGATCTTCGTATCGAAACAAAACTAATTTTTATCGCAGGTTTGTTTTTTGCCGATATCTCGGTCACTTTTGAATATTTGTGTAATCGGAAACATTTCGAGCTTGGCAAATCCTGAGACCTGTCGTTTCCCCTAATAATACTTGACCACAGAAAATATGTACCCGCCAGGCGAAACGAGTGAAACTTTCACGGTTTATCGACAACAAAGAGGCGACGAACATTCGAACCAAGAACAAAAAAACTTTGAAACGCTCCGCGTCAGCATGAGCTTTTCAGTGGTGATTTTATGTTACCAAACACACCGTGAGACCAGGACATACTGGTACCTGGGCGAAGAAAAAATAAGTACAAATTTGGCTGCACGGACTATAGGAAAGTTAATATGTGGGTAGGTGCGTGCTTTGCGCAACAGCAAAACAGACTAAAATAGACAGACGGAGAACAAAACAAGTTTTAGACGTTTTGCCTTCCAGAAGTAGTTGTCACACAACACACGAACGAGTACCGTGCTAACATGCATTGGGACGTGGCGTGTATAACAGGTCGTACTGTTGTGTACGCGGTGATGATGGGCTCGCGTTCTGATGGTCACATGAGACAGCCTAGACTACGTCAGCGAGGCAAACGTGTGGCCAGAGTTGAAAAACGTTGGCTCCAATAATATCAGATCATGTCCAATCCTCCGGCATTGGTGTTCCGGGGTCAAACGCCCGCATCGTATTTGGCGCGCGAATCATCTTCAATCCCAACCCCCCCACTACGGTATCCCCTGTTCCAAATAAAAACTTTACGAGTTGGTCCGGCCATCAAGCAGAGTTCCATTCGATCGCTATTTTTCGCACTCTTTGGACCATACTGTAGGTTTAAATCTACCCGTTTGGTTCCCGACCCCGCAGCGCGTTTGCTCGTGGTCGGAGTTTTTCGGTCTGACATGACTTCGTCGAGAAATGCCATGTGGAGTTACTCCCGTCGCATACGGAGAAATGTCGACTCTACGGTCTATACGAACCCTAAAAACTCTGTACAGGTGATGACGCTGGTCCTCGGTGTGCACATTCCTTGAGGCATGGCGAATCGATCGATGTCCTCACCATCGCCTAATCCGTTGTCTATCGACAGATATGAGATGCATATTACCCGCCCGCGGTACAAAGTTAGAGTTTTGATACTACAATTCCCAAAATCCTGACACCCCAACTTAAGTTATAGCTTGTTTGTTGGATGCTTGTACTCGTGATTCATATCGCCCTCGGCTACACGTTACCTGGGGGTCCATTTTTTCCCGGCTTTTTCAGGGTTTTTTTTGCCGAAATGTCGACCGTGTTTTTCTTGGCATGAAATTCCCCTGAAAATTCCGTCGCCACCCTGGAAAAACCAAAGGCGAGACCTAGGTAATGGTTTCGTTTTACTCTGAGGAAGCTCTACTCTGAGGAAGCTCCGCATACATTTTTCAGGTCGAAAATCGCAAAACCGTGCGCGGAAAACGGCGGCAAGTAACGCCTCGTGATTACGACGAGACCAGCTCGTGGCCAATTTGCAAAGCTCTTACTGTGTACGCGTCACACGTTCATGTTTCTTTCCTTTTTCTTTGGTGTCGCCTCCGGGGACCACGAGGCCATATTTTTTCTTTCAGAAAAGGCCCAACCCACACCGTAAACGCCCCCGGGCGTCTTTTTACGCCTATAAAATCATAGCAGCCCAGGGTTCGTTTACTCGCATTGTTTCGGGTATGCCGAGGTCACAGCTTTCTTCCCTTCCCCCTGCCTTTGCCTTCAATTGTATCGTCATCCCAGCACAAAAACGTTTAGAACCCCGCGGTCGTCACGCCCCAAATATAGTGATGCTGGCGTCATCACACGCCGGTGTGGTAATGCCAATCACACGATTTTAATTGCCTACGCGCCGGATTCCTTTGCAGATCACCTCGCGGTATGTCGAGATGTGCGACAAGCGCACTGGTTAACAGAGTGTCAATTTTTAATCCTCAAGTCTCGACGAACATCCTCGGCTTCTCCGCCCTCTGCCGTATGTTGTGTATGGCAGGTGGTAAAATCGGAGTCCCTCGCGACTCTGGGATATGAGACAACTGTTGTCGCTTCTGATGCCGATGAGGCACGTCTCCTTCTCAACCAGTTCGAAGCGGAACCAAGCTCGGGGAGGCTGCAGCACAGTGTCACCATAAACCAGACGACGGCCACGGTGTCGCTTACCGCCTGTGACACTGAGGGGAACTCGACCGCAACCTCCGCTGCTGTTGACTCCACCATGCTTCCCCGCACACCTCTTGCCCACTTCGTGGATTTGATAAGGGACAAGAGCATTCACCAACTGCTGCGAGTTACGCCGAAACGCGGGAAAAAAAGTACGGCGGGCACCTCGTCGCGTTGGGGCCCGACGGGTTTTGCCTGTGCACCTGACTCCAGCTTCTGATCAAGGGGCTGCCCTGTCGTCACTCCATTTTGGCCTTGCTTAACACGCGGGTCGCCTCTAACGGGGCATGCGTGGCCCCCCGGTGGAGAACCAACGCGACAGATTGGACAATGGAACCGACTGCCTCGAAGCCTGCCAGGCTCGCGGGCACAAGCGCGGAGGGCTCGGCAGCACAGCAGCAAATAGCACTAGGTTCCAGCGTTTTCACTCCTTCCATTGCAAACGTACGATCAGCGAACTACGCCAATTGCTGCGCATTCGGCAAGGAGGCCGGACCACTGCTCGACGGAATCACCACTATCGAAGGAGCGAACCGCATCCAACGCCACTGCAAAAAGGCTTTATTGGATAGCATCGCCGTGGAAGAAGAGACGCAACGCGAGGTGGGCCAGACGACGTTGTTCAAAGGGATTGCGGCCCAGGAGGATAGAGGGGCTGAGGGAGGGAGGGCCGGGGGGGGGGCGAGAGTACCGGGAGGCAGCGAAGGAGCGATAGGAGGGACTGGAGGAGGAATGGGAAGTGCCGGACGGGGGAGAGGAGCAGTGAGGCGAGGGACCAGAGGAGGAAGCGGGGGAAGACGAGGGGACAGGAGAGCAGGGAGGGGGGGCACCGAAGGGGTAGGGGGGTGGAGGGGAGGAGGGACGGGAGAGGGCATCGTTGGGCCGCGGCGCGCAATTGAGCTCAGTGGCCAGAGCGCGAACGGGACCGTTGCAGGGTTGGCGGGGGCTGGCGAGCATGGGGGGGCAATTCAGGGTGGCAACGGTCAAATTGAGAACGGATCGCATCCGGCAGGACAGACACCAAACCTCCATTCTGTTGTTGGCGAAGGTGACGGGGCTGAGGGGGGCAGGCAGGGTGACGACGGGGAAGGCCCAGGGTTGACGTGCGGTGGAGGGGCTACACGTGAGACGGGGCATTCGCCGGCTCCGGGCCACGCGTGTCACGGGGCGCCAGTCGCAGGCAATTTCCAGCATCCGTGGGGATACGGCATGGGTAGAGTTGGGAGAGTACTCACCCCGCTTGAAAACCGGGCGTCTTTGTCGAATGTCGCCACCCAGGAAGGGGTGGTTTCCTCGCAAGGCTTTTCGTTTCAAAGGCCCTTCGTTGCGGAATTGAACGAGCCGGAGAATTTTGCGCAAGCCCGCCGGAAAGGCGAAATGCTTCTTTCCAACGGCGCGCAGATGGTGGCAGCCTCTAGTGCTCCAGTGCAGCCTGACCCTTCTCCACCCTTAGCTTGTCTGCCCGCCGCCTTGGCGCGTGAGGAGGATTATGTGACACCTGAGATTATGAGGCACCGAGGGAAGTCTAAAAGGCACCGCACGGGGGCAGGTCGAAGAGTACCTTGTGCTGGGCATATGGCATGGAACTCATGATGAGTTCGCGATTTAGCGCTTCGTAGGTGTACGTATATCGCTTTCGTTTTGATCCACCGATGCTGCTGCCATGTACACTGTTTGTTGTAACAGCAGAAAACAGTAGAACGCAAGCCTTGATAACACAGTTCTTCTAGCAGGACTACCACTTTCGATGTAGTTTAGGTGAGGCTTGCGGATTGCTGGAATCAGTTGCTTGTACCAGCCGTGCAGTACACCATCCACCAGCTACGTGGCGCTGGGGGATGCGCTGCTTACATCGTGCCGGCGTCTATCGGCGATTAACAAAGACGTACGCTACGTGCAGCAAGCGTTTTTAGTGGCGGGCTCGTACGCTTTTCATTGAGTTTCAGTATTTTAAGTCGTCGGTGGTTTCAGGACGGTCGTATGATTACACCACGGATGGTGCGTACGGCACACTCCCGCATATCGCCTTTATTTAGTTGGCCTTGCGCCTGATAACGTCAACACCAGGCATGAAAGAAAAAAATGCCCAGGGGATGTCGAGAGATCCAAGCCATCGCAGGGGTTTCCAGTCTTTTTTCGTTATTTGCCTGATGAACGCGCTTCTACTTCCATACAGCTCGCTCGCCTTCAGTGGCTGTATGCTACTGCTGTGCCGTTTTCTTGCTGTGCGTTCGTTTCGTTTTAAGAGGCCGTACTGGCGAAACTACTATTTCACAATCCCTGATTGTTGCGCGCCCCCCTATTCTGACGTGGTCTCTGGTTGGTACTCCCCTATTCTCACGTATAAGCGATTTTGTGGTCCCTTTCGTTCTTTGTTTTCTGCTTTGAAAAAAAAAAAAAAAAGAAGCGCTGCACTGTTGTCGGCTGCTCACAGGCTACAGGCTGGTTCAAGCTCATCGCCCCAGATTCCTTCAGAGTCTAGTCAATGTCTACGCCGTTTATTTGGGAGATAAACCCTGATTTTTTGCACGTGTTCACTGTTCCTCTGCCAAACCCTTAACGATTTGTCTTTGCTTCTTTTTGCGCGATACATTTTGGTTCTTGTAATATTTGTATATTGGGTCTTGAGGGATCCCACATTTCCAACGAAAACAAAACAGAAACGTGTCGTTAAGGGCAGGCAGAGGCACATTCAACACGTGTGTGCAAAATATCAGGGTCTTAACTCTCAAAAATGGCTTGTACATTTGGGCTTTTGTGCGGTAAGCGTGAAAACATCACGGCTTCGCAACGTAATTATAATTATTAGGTTTCAGTCGAGATTCGACTTTGGACGTCAAATGTGACTATATTGGTCCTACGCAGTCAGTTCTTTGAATATTTGCGCGAAACTTTTTGCAGAAAAAATGCCTTCTAGCGCCTGGAAGCGGCTCGTTCAGAGAGATTTAAGGATGGTTTGGTATTCGTATTGATATAAAACAACCTCGTTTTTTATATTTCCGTTCAGACCAGTAAATAACCCAGCCTTTGGTAGAATTGGATATTATACCTGTTACCGCTGCGTTTCGCATTCAATGAGTGTTACACAGATGCTCCGAGTATACTCGGAGTATAACGTAATCTTCGTACTCCGAGTGCTGAGAGTATTAGTCTAAGAACTCTGATTGAGAGTATTAGTCTAAGAGTACTGGAGGCCTAAATACTAAGTACTCGGAGTACTTGGAGTATGAACAGTACTGAAAGCCCCTAATACTGCAAGTACTGGAAGTATGGCCAGTACTTATCCTCGAGTACAAGTAGCACCCGCAGTATCGAGTTGCGAAACACTTGGAGTACTCTCCAGTATCGAGAGTATTGAACCCCGAAAGACTGCGAGTACACAAAGTACCTCAAGTGCTTTTTCTCCAAAATACTCTCATTAGACTAGTCTATACTTCCAGGTAATCGAAGCATCTCATATGTGAAATGTGAAAAAAAATTGCCATAAACCCAAAACCTGGGAGTACTGACGGTCGCGTCTTTACAATGATGCACATATGCTCCTAATGTTCTCGATACTCCGAGTATACTCGGGAGTATCCTCGGAGTATCGAGTACACGTCGTACTTCGAGTACTGAGAGTATTAGAGTACTGGCGGCCTGAGTACTGCGAGTAACTATGAGTATGAGCAGTACCCAAATACTGCAGAATCGAACCCCAAAATACTTGGAGTAATTATTAATAGCAGTATCTGCAGTACAGAATCTCGAAATACTCCGAGTACAAGTAGTATCCCGAAGAACATGAAGCCCAAATACTGCGAGTACACGAACTACCTGAAGTATTTTCATCTAGAATACTCCTTACTTTACACCGAGGTGCTCGGAGCATGTGTGGAGTGTTACTCTCGTTTTACGCATTAGTCTATACCAGGTACGTACGAGCACGAGGTGTTATTTTTTTTTCCATTTGATCCCATTCCACGGAGAGAGTCAGCCGCGCTGTGCAGACGAAGGAAGGGGCGTCAACGTGTGTGCGCGCTAAGTTTGGCCACATCTCGGCCGTAGCAGCACTGTTGTGGCATCCCAAACCGTCAGCATGCGAGCTATCAACCCGCTCTCCTTTTCAGCGGCCTGTGGACACGCACGTGCAAGTTCACCGGAGCACAGGCGTAGTCTATGTAGTATATGTGGTATTATAGTCTTTCTTGGGTGGCAAGCGGTGTAGTCGGTTTTTGCAGGCGCGAGTAACGAGACGGATGCACCAGGTACAGTCTAGACCTGGCACATCGTAGACTGACTCCCGATTTCACTTTTATGTGTTTCTGGCAGAGGTGTGGAGTAGGTAGGTACGTGTGGCGCCCCGGTGGTGGTGTCGGTGGAGGAGAAAGGTGGCGTAATAGCCGGTGATCGGTAAACTACGAACCACTAACTAAGGTGGGTGTGATAACCCGATCTACGTGTGTGGTGAAGCGTGATAGCTCAGGCGTGATAACCCGGAAATGGAGCTCGGAACTGTGGGGTGGTAGCCGGGATGTGAATACACAGGCGTGGTAGCCGTGCAGTGGTGAAGGCGTGATAGCCCTTGCAATATAGATGGGGCGTGGTAGCCCTTAGCGTGGTAGTCGTAGAAGAGACACAGAGAAGACACAAGGTAGAGGCCAAAATAGAGTCGAAAAATAGAGTGATATTATTCGGGCACATAAAAACCCACAACACAAAATCCCGTTGTGGAGATCCATCCCACACATATACGAAACCCCCAAAATTCTCTGATCCATCTTTTTGACGGATTCTTGTTAGCAATCCGACAATGGAGTGAGTACGTCCAACAGCCCCCTACTCGCAACATTGTCATGATTTATCCAGACTACCTTTTCAAAACGTCCATTCCCAGATACCAAAATACTGCAGAGTTTTTCTTCACTCAAGTCCAGAAAACAAAAAAAAATGCATTTGCAAAAACACTCAAATCCATTCTCATCACATCCATGACCATTAAAACTCAAACACTATTCAGTATTTTCCATCGATCAATTTGAATGCAAGTCCTTGAACCCTCATAAAGATACATCAGAAAACAAAACAAAGAAGCATGTAAGAAATAGAAAGTCAGAAAATCAAACACTATCCGAGAGAGAAATCACGTCAAATTAATCACTATCCCCCGGTGAAATTCAAACTCCCTCTCAGGTAACGCCTTGGTGAGGAAGTCTGCATGCTGGTACTGCGACGCTACGAGGATAATTTCGACCTCCTTCCTTTCTACCAGTTCCCTCAAAAAGTGATGCCTCACGTCAATGTGCTTCGAGTTCGAGTTCGAAATTGGGTGCTTTGCGATTTGGATGGCACCCTCGTTATCCTCATACATGGCATTACACGGCATCCTTGCCTTCGGCAACATAAAACACCAAACCTGCCTCAAAAATAAAATCTCCTTCCCCATGTCCATATATCACATACTCCGCCTGAGTAGTCGAGAGAGTCACACACTTCTGCGTCTTGGAGTACCACGAAACAGGCCCCCCCGCACACATGACTACCCCCCCCGACACGCTTCTCCTGTCCGTACTGCGCGAAGCATAGTCGGCATCTGCGAACGAAATCAAACTAATCCCCGTCAACGTCCCCTTCTGAAGGGAAATCCCAAAATAACTCGTCCTCATTGCATACCCTAGTATACTACGTGCCGCTTCCCAGTGGATCAGCTTCGGCGCACTGCAATACCTTGCTACTGCCCTCACTGAGTTCGCGATATCCGGCCTGGTCAACAAGGCAGTCCACAGAAGCGCACCGATCAACTCTCGGAAAGGGAACAGAACATTTGGCTCGTCAACATCAAAATCCCAAAGCCTCCAAGTTGTAGGAATCGGAATAGCGTTGCCCCATTCGACACCATACTTCTCTCCCAATTCTTCCGTGTACGTCTGTTGCGAAATAGTCAACCTCCCTGCCTGCCTGTCTCTCTCGTAATAGCACCCCGAGTACCACTTGAGCTCGCCCAGTGACTTAACTGGAACAAGACGTCCGAGATCTTTTCCGAACTGATCACACCTTTCCTTTTTTCCCACGGCAAAAATATCATCAACATGCACCACTAGGTGCATCACTACTTCCCCCCCTTCAACCAAACGAAAAACACACGAATCGGCCAAGCATTGCACAAACCCCAAATCCAAAAGACACTTCCTCAGTAATGAACACCACTGTCTGGACGCCTGTCTCAAACCATAAAGACTCTTGCTCAGCTTCACAACCTTCCCTGTCAATGAACCACACCCTTCTGGCAATCGAATGTAGACATCCTCGGCAAGATCTGCCCTCACAAAAGCCTGGTCTATATCGAAATGGCACAACTCTAGGTCATGTTCACACGCCAACGCAGCCAACAAACGAACACTGGACGAAGCAACAGTAGGCGCGTACAAATCTCCAAAGTCAATGTACTCTCTCTGCATGTCACCCCTAGCTACAAGTCTCGCCTTCGCTTTCGTAGGCCAACCAAATTGATCAACCTTCCAATCAAAAATGAGCTTGCTACTGATCACGTTGTCTATTCGTTGCTACTCGTCAACAATTTCAAACGTGCCTGCTTCACGCAAACCGAACACTTCACGCTTAGCCGCGTCCATGAACTGTGCGCCATGCTCACCGTCACGCGCCTCCCTGAACGTCTTTGATACGCGGAGGTCCTTGGCGTGGCAGAGGGGCATGTCGGGCCGCAGGTGAGAGGGGCGCATCTCGCGAAGAGCCGCGTTGACATCCTCCCGCGTGGCGAGTCGCGACACAAGGCCGAGCGGCACTCCCCGTCCCGACGGCCCAAGCGACCAATAGTTACCCCCGCTCCCCCCCCCGCCCGTGGTGTCGTATGGCGGCGCACCTTTGCTCTCCTTTACGCCCCCCGACCCCGCATGCTGCTTGCCTCCGCCCCCCAGCTCACCAGATCCGTGCCCCTGCAGGAGCATCCGTTTCGCGTCCAGGGCCCGCCAGTTGGCCAGCAGCGACAGCAGCACATCCTCCCCCGCATGAGATAGGAGTCCTACCCCGTGGTCGAACGACGTCGCCTCCGGCAGCGGCGTAGAGACCGCTTCTTCCGGCACGCCCGAAAGCTGACGGCCCTCCGACCTGGTCCTTCCCGGCACGCGCTCGTCGCCCCTCTCGCCCAACATCCTCGTTGCATGTGGAGTGAGCGGCGAAAAATATCCTGCGGCGACCGGCGGCGGCTGCCTTCTTCTGTACGTCCGCGGGGCCGGTGTCGCCGCCGGTGCTGGCGATAACGATGTCGTCGAGCCGGCGTCCTCGATGGAAGAGGGAGATCACTCCGGCATCGGCGAACATGCGGCAGGCGGTGTGAGAGCGCTGGGTGAGTGCGCGGACGGTGGATCGGCAGCGACGGGCGGCATAGCAGTCGGTCCGGGTGACGGCGAGGTGTGAGCGCTGGGTGAGTGCGCGGGCGGCGGACCAGCAGCGGCGGGCGGCATAGCAGTCGGTCCGGGTGGCGGCGAGGTGTGAGCGCTAGGTGAGTGCGTGGACGGCGGACTGGCAGCGGCGGGCGGCATAGCAGTATGTCCGGGTGGCGGCGAGGTGTGAGCGCTGGGTGAGTGCGCGGGCGGCGGACCGGCAGCGGCGGGCGGCATACCAGACGGTCCGGTCGACGGCGAGGTGTGAGCGCTGGGTGAGTGCGCGGACGGCAGACCGGCAGCGGCGGGCGGCATACCAGACGGTCCGGGTGGCGGCGAGGTGTGAGCGCTGGGTGAGTGCGTGGGCGGCGGACCGGCAGCGGAGGGCGGCATAGCAGTCGGTCCGGGTGGTACGAGGTGTGAGCGCTGGGTGAGTGCGCGGGCAGCGGACCGGCAGTGACGGGCGGCGTCGAGGCAATCTCGAATGACACCCCCGGCGGTGTGGGCGGTGCTGGCGCGGAAGGGGCAGTACTAAACCCCCCCCCCCCCGACTGTGGCAGCGGCGCCCATGTAACGTTGCTAGAGTAGCATACGCGCCCTGTGTCATCCCTGAGTACTTTCACACAGCAGTCGGCATGATTGTCGCCCGCGTTGAGAAAGTAGCACGGCACTGCCTTGTCGTCCAGCTTCGACCTCCTCTCCCGGTACATGAAACCGTACTGAAAAAACGGCACCACCAAGAAAGCACCCTTCTTGCCGGTGAACAGCTCCTGTGGCGACGCGCGACCGGGATTTGAAGGGGAAGTAGCCTGGTTGAGCTTCTGCGCGGCATTCTTCGCCGATTCCGCCCAGAGCTTGTCCCCGCGAGCATCCAGGCCGCGAACACACGAGAACCCCCCAGGCCCCAAGCGTCGCTCCGCGGCGCGGCGAGATGCCATGGCGATTTTGTTGCAACGCTGGATTGCATTCTCCACTACCCCATTGTATTGCTGCGATCCGGGGGGGGAGTACTGCACGGCGATTTCCATGGTGGAGCAGAAGTCACGGAAGTCCTTGCTGGTCCAGAGCGAATCGCAGTCGCCACGGACACTCCGTATCCTCGTCCCCGCTTGGTGGGCTAGGTCGACGATACACCGCCGGAAGACGGCCACGGCGTCAGACTTGCGACACAGGGCGTAGTTCGCGATGTAGCCCGTTGCAGCATCGACAGCATAGAACATGTAGTGGTTGCCGCCTATGGTGGTGATGTATGGCCCGCACATGTCGATATGTAGGAGATCGCCAGGCGCCTTCCCCGCTGGTCCCTCGCTTCGCTTCGGCACGCCCTCTTTCGTCCCCCTCGCCAATATACACGTAGTGCAGGGTTCCATCCGTTCGGTGAGGGTGATCCCTCGCTGCCGAGCAGATTCCCTCAAAATAGGTCCGGACAGGTGGCCGGCGCGGTCATGGAACACGTTAATATCGACTCGCTTGCGATCGTTGCCAACATGGAAAGGGTTTTTCCCGGGGCCCAAAATGGCCAGTGCACACTCTTCACTCTCTCTATCCTGCATCATACGGTCGAAAATGTCCCATTCTACGGTATACGCCTCAGTCTTCTCGTCAGAAATGCTCTGGGGTCAATAAATCCATGCCGTACTTGAATCACACGGAGTGGGGTGGGATAAAGCAGTCTCAAGCTCAAGCTCCAACTCCATGGGAGAAGCCATCACAACGCTCGAAGGTTGTACGAGGTTGTTTTCGCTAAGAGGAATCGGGGGGGATATGCAGGCAGCAGACACGAATGCACTCTCACGCGAAGCACCTACTGAACCAACTGCGCCAACTGGCATCGGTGGGTTGCAAGCAGAAGACCCGGGGGCACTCTTATTCGCTACATCCACTGGCAACGGAGGAGGGGGTAGTCGGGTGGCGTAGAGGGAGTCGTTCGCCGATCCCCGAATGAAGCGGAGCCTTCCCGCTTGTGTACCAGTGGGGTTTACAGAACAGGAGTTTTTGTGAGCCACCTTCCAAATCGAGAAAAGTTTGAAGCCAAGCCACGGAGTATATATTACATCTTGCACACACGCCACAACATCCTCCGGGTTTCCGTATTTATCTAGCTGGTGAAACACTAAATTGACGTCCCCGATTGCCTCGACTCTAATCAACCCTGAATCGCCAATGTGTATGTATTGGTCTGTAGGGTAGCGAATGTTGTACATGCCCTCTTTGTTGTTGGACATCATCGCACTAGATCCCGAGTCCGCATGCCATTCCTCGCCACCATACGGCCTAGGTTGCCCCGGGGTACACCGAAGGGCGCTAGCAACACGTGTAATCAACGCTGGCTCAACACGTCCTACAACGCTACCACGCACCACACCATCACGATCTACAGCAACAGAATCACCAGAATCAGACTTGCCTATTTGCACACTACGTGCGATGAAAAGCTGCAGAGGAGCTCCGCTGGCTTGGGCTGCGCCGGGAGCCGGAGAAGTACTTGGCGAAGGGCGTTGGCTAGGTCCGCGATCATGTTCGATGAAGTTGCTGATGGAGCTGCCGCTGCTGTTGTTTCATGGTGTTGTTCATTGGCGAGAAAGGACTCGCGTCCGTCTCCTCCATGGTGTTGTGCATTGGCGGAGGAGGACTCGCGTCCCTCTCCCCCGTTGCCTACTCCACCGGAAGGGGTGCTCAACCTTTTCCCCGACGAAGGTCTTGTGTCGGTTCTCCTCATTGGCGCTTAGCAACGCACAACCCACTCGTTCGTTGAAGATCGTCGACGCTAGCGTGTGGAGTAGGTTGGTACGTGTGGCGCCCCGGTGGTGGTGTCGGTGGAGGAGAAAGGTGGCGTAATAGCCGGTGATCGGTAAACTACGAACTACTAACTAAGGTAGGTGTGATAACCCGATCTGCGTGTGTGGTGAAGCGTGATAGCTCAGGCGTGATAACCCGGAAATGGAGCTCGGAACTGTGGCGTAGTAGCCGGGATGTAAATACACAGGCGTGGTAGCCGTGCAGTGGTGAAGGCGTGATAGCCCTTGCAATATAGATGGGGCGTGGTAGCCATTGGCGTGGTAGCCGTAGAAGAGACACAGAGAAGACACAAGGTAGAGGCCAAAATAGAGTCGAAAAATAGAGTGATATTATTTGGGCACATAAAAACCCACAACATAAAATCCCGCTTTGGAGATCCGTCCCACACATATACGAAACCCCCAAAAAATTCTCTGATCCATTTTTTCGACGGATTCTTGTTAGCAATCTGACAATGGAGTAAGTACGTCCAACAAGAGGCATAAATTGCGTCGGCTGTGATGTATGCGTGTACCACCTTGGGTTGTTTGTGTTTTCCCTAGGGTATTCCTCAGCTCCAGGTGACAGGAGCCTATCCTGTGACCACGGAATTGATTAAACGAGTTAATGCGAGAACAACAACAACAACAACGACAACAACAACAACAACAGCAACAGCAACAACAACAAAAACAACAACAACAACAACAACAACAACAACAACAACAACAACAACAACAACAACAACAACAACAACAACAACAACAACAACAACAACAACAACAACAACAACAACAACAACAACAACAACAACAACAACAACAACAAGATACTTGTATACGTTCGTTGGGGCTTTTTGTTGTGCGCAAATTGACTTGCGAGAAGCGCGAGAGCGTGAATTAGCGACACTCGATGAAAAATCGACGAGCAGTGGGATTGCTGAACCCGATGCGCGATAAAAATTGAAGCAGGAACCGGGGGGAAGAAGGGACGACACCTGTGACCACGGCGTGTTCAGAAGCTGGAAAGTAGAAGTGTGAAAAAAATAAAAAAAATGTAAGAATGTTGGAACAGTCTGGAGTTCGGCGGAACGAAGAGAAAACATCGGGGAACCGGGTAGCATGGGGGGGGGGGGGGGGGGGGGGGGTCCAGGGGGAGGAATAGCGGAAATAGGAGGACCTCAGCAGCAACAACTTATCACAGCAGCAGCACACCAGAAGCGAGTATCGAACACGACAACCGGTAGAGGAAAAAGGGAGTAGTGCCCACGCAGACGCCACAGGAGCAGCGGTAGGGAGAAGACGTCGGCAGGAGCATAAGGGTAGAGAGGTGGCACGGGAAGACACCAATCGCAATCTACATTTCTGGGCAGGAGAGTGCGACAGATGATGCAGCTTCAATGGAAGCAGCAGCAGCAACACAGGAGGGTCAGCAGATTAGAGGGAAAGTCGTACGACAGGAGCATAGGAGAACAGGGATACATCAGGTAAAACAGTAGTAGTGTCATGGATCGCAAGCTACTGAAGAACAGCACACATCGTGATGAGAGCGTGTTGTAGCAACGTGGACTGCTGTGGATGAGTAGAGAAGAATTATAAATTAGGAAAGTTGTACGAGCGTTTTCGTATAGAGATGCCGAACGAGCATGTTAACGCAGAGATTCAAGAGTAAGGACATGTTTGCGACACCATGACGCATACCGAGAACAAACATTTAGGCGAGTCCCGAGTGTATGGGTAGCGCAGCGATCTGTTCCCTGAAGCCATGCACCACATCAAGAGCCACGAGAGAAAACCCGAAAACGTAGAAGGGAGCACAAAATTTAGAAGTAAGGGGAGTTCGTATGAAACAGAGGCCGGGGGGGGACATGGGGAAATTGATATTTATCCGCAGGCTTGTGTGTTGGATTGGCTGCTATTAATAGCTAGTCTAGGCCTGTAGATTGTTATATACCGTGCACTACTCTGGTATATCATACCAGTAGGGTGCGGAGGGGTTGTCCTAAACAACTTTAAAGAGCGGCAGGTCCTATACTGGCCTGGAGTTGGAACAATAACGTATTTGGACAATTTCTTCAAAATAACGATATCAAGAGAAAGCGGGAACAACGAACGGGTACGTATAGGATGAAAAATACGACGGAAAACAAATATTGGAATGTAAGCGTATAACATGGAAAGCCAGGCGATTTGTATTTAATGTTTACCTCAGCAGTGGCGCGGTGACGCTTACCGTCACTGGGGACGAGCTCCACGATATCACCACAGCCGCCACGAGTACTGACCACTAACGGCACTAGTCTGCAGCCTTCGCATAGTACTGTTAATATTCTGGCCTTGCAGTGTTAATACTACTAGAATACTACTATCACTACTACTACCGCTAATACTACTACGACTACTACTACCAGTACTAGTAGTACTACTACACTGCTACTGCTGCTGATGCTGCTATACTGCACTCTACTAACCCTAATTGCTATTACCCGGAGATAAAGATACCACTTTGTATACTGTTCAAACTATTAATGGTGGTGTAAAGTGTGACTGCTACAGAACGGATGAGGCGGGTGGCAACGGGCGGGGGAGGGGGGGGTCGCTGGGTGGGGGCGAATGCAACAGAGGGGGGAAAGGGGAAACGAATACATATATGCGTACAAGTATACATGTTCAAAACAGGAGATCAACGGCGCGGGGGGGGGAAGGGGTGGCGAGTTGAGGCAATGAGTCTAGGAAGGACGGGGCGAGCAGGATAGAGTTCACGACCCGGCCGGGGGGAAGCGCGGCAGCGGGGCCGCCCAAAGAAAAAAGGGGGGTGTGAGGCAACGGGGCCGCACACAACTAGGTCGAGAAAGAACGCGGCGACGGGGCCGCGCAGAGCGACGGCGGGTTCAAACAAATGACGGGTGCGCGACAAAGGGGGCACGCAAAGGTTGGGGGGGGAGGGTGTGCGGTAATGAGACCATACACGACACGGCCGGGGGGAAGCGCGGCAATGGGGCCGCGCAAATAAATGGGGGGGGGGGTGCAGAAACGGGTCCGCACAAGACGATTAGGCCGGCAGGGGACGCGGCATCGGGGCCGCGCAGAGCGACGGCGGCCAGGCCGCGGGCTCAAACAAACGGGGGGTGCGCGACAAAGGGGTCGCGAAAAAGGGGGGGGGGGGTGTACGGCAACGTGGCCGTACACGACCCGACCGGGGGGGGAGCGCGGCAATGGGGGCGCACAAAGAAATGAGGGGGGGTGTGCGGCAACAGGGCACACGATCAGGTCGAGAGGAAACGCGGCAACGGGGCCGTGCAGAGCGACGCCGGCCAGGCCGCGGGCTCAAACAAACAGGGGGGTGCGCGACAAAGGGGTCGCGCAAAAAAAAGGGGGGGTGTACGGCAATGAGGCCGTACACGACCCGGCCGGGGGGGAAGCGCGGCAATGGGACCGCGCAAAGGAAGTGGGGGGGAGGGCGCGGCAACGGGGCCGCGCACGTTCCGGCCAGGGGGAACGCGGCAACGGGGCCGCGAAAAAAAGGGGGGCGGGAGTGGGCGGCGATGGGGCCGTACACGACCAAGGGCGGGGAGAACGCGGCAACGGGGCCGCGCGGGGGAAAAAAAAAAAAAAAAAAAAGGGGGGGGGGGTGGACGGCAAGGGGCCGTAAAAACCAGGCAGAGGGGGACGCGGCGACGGGGCTGCGCAAAGGAAAAGGGGGTGAGCGGGCGACAACGGGGCCGCACACGCTCTGGAACGGGGAGCTTTCGGTATCAGGGCCGGGGGAGTGGGGCGTAGAGAAGGAGCTACGCACGGGGCGGGAAGGGCAGAGCGTGGCCACGGGGCTGCGCACGAGTTCAAGGGCGAGGAACGGGAAGCGGTCCAAAGGTGGAGGAGCTTAATGGGGCGCCTGGGGAAGACAGGGGAAGGTGCAGACAAAAGAGATCGACTGTTGGGAGTCGTGACTAGGTTGGGAGAAGAGATGCCACTAAGGAAAGGGAGGGACGTAGGGAAGGTGGTGTGGGCGTTAGGTGGGGAGCTGCTCGCACGACATATTGACGTAGAGCGCGTGAAGATTTTTCGGGGAGCAACACAAGGTCGACCAGTTCGCACGGCTAGAACAGATAGCGAGGGTAGGCGTGCCGGTGGATGTGGGGCCAGGAGGTAATATTGAGCGGGAACTGGCATACGGGAACCATAGCAGCGCCAGAAAACACGTGACCGACGTGTGGGAGAACGCAGTGGGAGACGTCAAGAAAGGGAGAGCGATCGTGATGCCGGTGAGAGTAACGCGGGTAGCACACGCGGAGGGAGGGGGAGATCTACGGCAACGGAACTGAACATGAAACGAGTGGTAGCGTCCGCGGCGGGGCTGTGACCGGGATGGGGGAGGCAAGTGCCCCTAGGGGGGAGCGAGAAGAAGGAGAAACACGCCAAAAGGGTTCGCGAACAGGGGTTCGCGGACTAACTGTACGGGAAAAGGGCCGCACATGACCAGGAAGGGGAAGCGAGTGGTAATGGCGCCGAAGGGAGGCGGGGGAATAGGGCTGACGGGGAGGGTGATGTGTGCGGCAATGGGGCCGTTCACGACCTTGCCGGGGGGCGCGGCAACGGGGCCGCGCAAGAAAGGGGGGAGGTGTGCGGCAACAGGGCCGTACACGACCTTGTCGGGGGTCGGATGCGGCAACGGGGCCGTACACGACCTTGTCGGGGGTAGGATGCGGCAATGAGGCCGCGCAAGAAGGAGGGGGGGGGCGTGCGGCAACGGGGCCGTTCACGACCTGGTCGGGGGGCGCGGCTACGGGGCCGCGCAAGAAAGGAGAGAGGCGTGCGGCAACGGGGCCGTACACGACCTTGTCGGGGGTGGGATGCGGCAACGGGGCCGCGCTAGAAGGGGGAAGGTGTGCGACAACGGGGTGACGCACGAATAGGTGGGGTGAGGACACGGCAACGGGGCCGAGCAAAAGGGGGGGGGGGGTGCGCAACGGGCCGTACACGACCAAGCGGGGGAAGGAACGCGGAAACGGGGCCCGGTAAACTAGGGGGGGGGAGAGGGGCGGCAACGGGACCGTACATGACCTGGTCGGGGTTGGGACGCGGCAACGAGGCCGCGCAAGAAGGGGAGAGAGGTGTGCGGCAGCGTGGCCGTACTTCACCAGGATGGGGAGGGGACGCGGCAACGGGGCCGCGCAAAGAAGGAGGGGGGCGGGGGGGGGGGCGGGGGGATAGGGCTGCAACAGGGCCGTACACGAAGAAGCCGCCCGGGGGCGTGAACGTGGCATCGTGGGGGGGAGGGGGGTGCGGCAACGGGGTCGTACACGACCAGGCACGGGAGATAATGGGGCAAGGAAGCCGCACAAATAAGGGGGGGGTGGGGATGCGGTAACGGGGCCGTACACAACCAGGCTTGGGGGCGGGCACGGCAAGGGGACCGCGCAAAGAGGGGGGGGAGGCAACGGGGTCGTTCACGACCCTGCCGGGGGGGGGGCGCACGACCTGGTCAGGGGGGAGACGCAGCAACGGCGGCGCGCAAATAGGAGGGAGAGGTGTGCGGCAGCGGGGCCATACATGACCTTGTCGGAGGTGGGATGTGGCAACGGGGCCGCGCAAGAAAGGGGGGGATGTATGCGGCAACGTGGCTGTTCACGACCTGGTCAGCGGGCGTGGCAACGGGGACGCGCAAGAAATGGGGGGAGGTGTGCGGCAACAGGGCCGTACACGAGCTTGTCGGGGGTGGGATGCGGCAATGGGGCCGCGCAAGAAGGGGGGAGAGGCGTGCGATAACGGGGTCATGCACGACCAGGCGGGGGGGGGACACGGCAACGGGGCTGCGCAAACAAAGGGGGGGGGGGGGGGGGGGGGGCTGCGGCAACGGGACGTACACGACCAAGCGCGGGAAGGAACGCGGAAACGGGGCCGCGTAAACTAGGAAGGAGGGGGGGCGGCAGCGGGGCCGTACACGACCTGGTCGGGGGGGGGGGACGCGGCAAGGGGCCGCACAAGGAGGGGAAATAGGTGTGCGGCAGCGTGGCCGTACACGACCAGGGGGGGGGTGGACGCGGCAACGGGGCCGTACACGACCAGGCAGGGGGGAATGTGACAACGAAGCCGCGCAAGAGGGGACGGGGGGGGGGTTGAAGAAACTGGGACGTACACGACCAGACGAGGGGAGAACGCGGCAGGGGGGCCATACAGAGCGGGGAACGACGAGGCAAGGAAAAGGGGGCTGAGGGGCGACGAGGGAGAACGGCCACGACGGGGAAAGGGCGGAGAAAGGGGTCGCGCAAAGAAAAAGGGGGGGAGTGAGCGGCAACGGGACCGCACACGCTCATGGAAGGTGAGCCTGCGGCAACGAGGCCGAAGGGGTGAGACGTGCAAAGGGAGCCATTTGGCATAGAGGAGGGAAAGAGCGCAGCAACGGAACCGCGCACGAGCTAAACAACGCAGAACGGGAGGTGCCCGTACTGTGGAGGGGCGCTATGGAGCGCCTGGGGAAAAGAGGGGGAAGACGCAGATGAAAAGAGATCGACGGTTGGCGGTCGTGGCTGATTTGGGGGGAGAGATGTGGATAAATATAGGAGTGGGCTTGGGAAAGGTGAGGTGGGCGTTGGGAAGGGTGCGGTGGCTTCTGCAGCTGAGCAAGTTGCATCTGAATGGGCAAGAGAATAGGAGGAGGGGCTGGGACGGTTGGTGGCGCGGTTCAAGATGGAGCTTGCGGAGTTGGGGGAAGAGGTGCGCACGCAGGCGCTGAGGCTGAAGCGGAGGGTGAACAAGTGGCCGACGGCGGAAAAGGCCAGGCCCCTACCAGTACCGGAGTTCGAAGCAACACAGGCGTGGCTCGACGTGGCGCCCCTAGACATGGAAGGGGGGGTGCGGGAGGGCTGGGGGAGGGAGAAAGGGAGGGGGGGGGGAGGGTGCGAAGAGGGCAACCGGCGGGGGCAAGCGGGGCGGGGGTTGAGGGGTGTAGCAGGAGAATGCAAAGGAGTGGCGGTTAACGTTTATCACGAGCAGTGGGGGGGGGTGTCTCTGCCGCTGCAGCACTTCAGGATTCAGGCAGTGAAGAAAGGAATCAGGAGGGCGCATGCGGAGGCGGGACCCCAGGCACGGTTAAGCAGGCCGCTGGCGTGGGAGATGATCAGAGTGATGGAGGAGAGTATCGGCGCGTGGGGGGTAGGGGGGAGGATCGTGTGGATCGGGCTGGCACTGACGTATCAGCTGCTGCTGAGGGCCTCGGAACTATTTGCGGAGGAAAGAGGAAAGGTGCATGAGGTCTACTGCTTGAGGGGGGGGAGATGTGACTTTCTTCAAGAAAGGGGTGCAGCTGGGACCGGGAGGGAAGGAAGCCGCGGATACGGTGGAAATCCGTCTCTAGAAGGGAAGGGAGACCAGGGGAGAGAAGGCGCGGTAGCCGTTATAACAAAAGGATCTGGGGGGGTCGGGGGGGGGGGGGGTGGAAGGGAACGTGGTGGACCTGATGGCGTAGCTAGTAGGCTACTACGGGAGGACGGTTCCGGGGGGGGGGGAAGCCTCGCTGATGACATACAGGGGCGGGGGAAGATGGAAGGTATGGACGAAAGGGCGAGCGACGTTTTGCTTAAGGAGCGGGCTGGAGAGAGTGGGGGGGAAATGGAAGAAGCAAGGGAAGGGGGCAGGGGGAGAGCTGGTTCCAGAGGAATTCGCGCTGCACTCCGGAAGGATAGGAGGAGCGACACAGAGGCTGGCGGAGATGGGAGCACAGCCGTGGGTGATCCAGAGAGAAGGAAGGTTGGCGTCGCAGGCATTCATTGGGTACGTGAGATCGAATATGAAAGAACTCCTTTGGATGTCAAGGATATTGGTAGGGAGGTCAGGAGCGCCGGGCAGACAGCCGGGGCAAGGGACGAGATCAGGGGGGGGGGGGGGCGGCGAGGGCGACGGTAGAATAGGGTAGGCGCGGGCGTAGAACGCGGCTTCCGAATGGGCTTCTGGTTGTTGAGGTTATCTGTCGGGTAGGGGGGCAGGTCAGCCACGTACAATAGCTGGGAGAGGGAGCGGGGGAGGGAGAGGGGCGCAAGGAAAACCGGACGAGGGTGAGCCGTCAGTTTCCACCCCCCCCACCCTCCCCCGCGGGGCGGGGGAACACCATGATGTTAATGAACACGCAAATTTTCGTGAAGAGGAGACCAAAATATAAGAATGTTGGAACAGTCTGGAATTTGGCGGAACGAAGAGGAAATATCGGGGAACCGGGCAGCATAGGGGGGGGGGTGGTTCCAGGGGGAGGAATAGCGGAAAAATAGGAGGACCTCAGCAGCAACAACGAAGCACAGCAGCAGCACACCAGCAGCGAGCATCGGACACAACAACCGGTAGAGGAAGAAGGGAGTAGCGCCCACGCAGAAGCCACGGCAGCAGCAGCAGGGAGGAGACGTCGGCAGGAGCATAAGGGTAGAGAGGTGGCACGGGAAGACACCCATCGCAATCTCCCACCCTCCCACCCGATTGCTTCACGAGCAGGAGCATTTTCTTCCCTCGTCGACGCGCGTCGAACTGCTGTGCCTACCCACGCTGCCAGGCGCTCTCAGCAGTTGATTCTTCTTTTTGCATTTTTGCAAATAAATTAAAATATCACCACCGTGGGAATCGAACTCAAGGACCAAAGCTATTAATAGCAGTATTCTTGTTTGGCCACTAACCATACATGGATAGCCTGTAGCGAGCTACTTTCTCGCTTGATTTTTAGAATGACAAAAGCACATGAAGCCAAAATGAGTATACGCCACCTTAATTTTGCGCCCCCACCACTGCCAGGCGCTGCAGAATGCGATCCCCGTTCCAAATATCAACGTAGTAAACAGGTCACACTTAAACGTGGCGAAATCGTTACCAGCAGCCAGCTTTTAACACATTTTGTACGTTTACGGCACGTACTTTACTATGTACGTACAAAGACAAAGTATCAAAGTTCGTTTCTAAATCTTGAAAATTTCCTCTAACCTCCCAGTGTCTGGTCCCCACCCCGTGCAAAAGTGATTGGAGTGCTGAAATATTTGAAAGAAAAGGACGAAAATGACACACATTTAACAAGCATTAGACTATAATGGGGGAACTTTCATCAAAAAATAGCGTAAAAAACGGCATATGTAGTAATCGGCTTGTTTTAGACTATTTAACCTTGGAAAAAGTGGCGAAAAAATGAGAAACAATGCGAACAATAAACACTACAGGAGAATAAAAAGATTAGGTTCACTGAAAGAAAGGCAAGCTCCAAAGATCTAAGAACAACAACAAGAAATATATGCTCGATTGTAAATAACACCCCCAACCCCTCTAACGAACAACACTAAATAAAGCAGAAACAAAAAACAGAGTGTAAAGTCCATGTTGAATGTTTGAGAAGTAAAAAATATCAATAACGAACACCAATCAGCGATTACCGTGCGGTTCGTACGGTGCAGGCAGCCCAACTGCTGTATTTTGTACCCACGATTTTGGTGAGTTGTGGGAACGGGGGAACGCTATGCTGTGTGTAGTTGAGTGGATACCCGCGGCCATGTGAGTTCAGTTTGCACATACAATGGATCATTTCACTGGTGCGCCATTCTTAATATCGTGCGTTTTAGGCGGAAAAGCGTAGTATTTCCCGGAATCAGTATGATTTCACTTGGTTTTTCTGATCTTCCTAGGGCTCCAGCACCTTTGTGTGAACACGGACTCTAGATGTTTGACAAGAGTTAATGTGATACCAACAACAACATTAATTGGCAAAATAATTTCTACGTTTATTGGAATATCGGGAAAACACGTATTGCGTATTGTCAATGTTTTTACCGAACGGAATAATACATACTTTTGCCGTGACGGCAATGCAGCAATCATCGACGTCTTAACTATCTTCAGTTTTTTCGGTAGTTTCGCTCCTTCTTTGTCGCGGCACTTGGCTTATCGAGCTGTTGTGGCAAATATGGGCTTGCAACCACCACTAGTTGTTTCGGAGCGCCAAAGCTGGATGGTGCTCTATGGTATGATCTGTTACAGCGCGGAACAGCCGTGGGCGTGGCTGTCGCCCCGGTCGCCACTCATTGAGCTTCACAATTTATTTATCGCCTCTCTCGGTGGTGTTTTCGATAATTCATAATTCCCTTAAAACGACGACAGATTTCCTCGGGGACATTGGCCCAGTAAGAACATGCCATCCACATGCAAGTTGGACTAAATCCTCCACTTCAAATCGAATCCCCCCCCGAGGGGGTGTGCATTTACCCGGGTATTACACGTACCCGGAACTTCTGTAAGTTATGTACGCCCGTGCCACAATACCCGGCACTTCTGGGAGTTCTACATGACTTCCATACAGGTACCCGAACTTCGAATAGTCCCATAGGACATCCATACCCGTACCCGGTACTTCTGTGAGTTATGTCCACCCCGTGCCACAATGCCCGGGGTACGGATACAGCACCTTTCGTACCCGCTCGGATCTTCTGTGAGTTCTGTATGCCCGTGCCACAATACCCGGAACTTCTGGAAGTTGTGTAACGCTATCATACCCGTACCCGAAACGTCTGGAAGTTCTGTAAGACTCCCATACCTTTACCCGGAATCCACAAACCCTACAGAACACCACCTTGTTGCTAGGCTGGCTGGGGGTTTTCGGGTCGACCCTGCTTCACGACGGCGATGTCCATTTGATTACCGGGTGATGCCCTAGTTACGACGGCGTTGTGTTGACTACCGAGAAGATGTGAACTGTCGACGGTCCATAGTGACACATGAGAGTGAGCACGGGGGGTGCAACCATACCTGAGTACCTCGGCAAGATACACACTTCACGCGTCTAGGTGTACCACAAATGCCATTTCACTGACCGACCCGCAGCAATTTTCCTTTATGTTTTTATTGGTGTGGGTCAATTCTTCCTCCTCCCGAGTTTTGGACAATAACTACTTAGTCTACACCTTATAGTGACTGCATACTGCGCAATGTTGCCTGTCGTGCTTACGTACGAGTTTTGCGACCACCCTTGCTTGAATAATACTTTGTCCTGCTGATCATTTACCAGATAGGCAGGGCATCGTTACAACGATGGTGGGTCATGCGGCTTTCTACGACACCCAGTTCACATCTTCGGCGTAGAGTGCTATAGACTACATGCCAGCAATGAAATCGATAACTAAGATATATTTTCATGAGAGGACGGGAGGTGAGGGCGGTGCTGTTACTATCGCACCAAACGCCGACGGAGTAGGCCCCCTGGCAAGAAGTTTTGGTCTTTGCGTTTTAGGTGAAACACGTTTCTTTTTCCCGTTGTCCGTCAACAGAGGTGGCCGGTGGGCCAACGTTAGCTCTCAATGCTAGTCGTGAAGGGAGCGCCGGATCTACAGTGGGTGCCATGCCCTAAGAGCCGCCCTTGATGCGAAACGAACGGCAAGATGGAACTAGTTTGAAGTATTTCATACTCCACGGGTCGCACCACACATCCCAATTCGTGTTTATCGCTGGCGGCCAGTCTGGTTGGAGCTCTTGAGCTCCTTTCCGAGCGTAATTAGTTACCAGTATTCATACGTTCGACTCTGCCAGCCAGTCGGGTTATCGACGCTTTACGTTTCGCTCTGGTGCAAAGAGCCTATCCTAGAATTTTAGAGATAGACGCACATCAACGGGTAGACTTTCTACTTAACACATACCTTTGCCAAAAGGGCAGACCAACGAGATGGAGGCAGTGCACGCGTAAAATCGAAGGTACATGAGAAAAATAACCACCATTACACCCCAAACAGAATCGATACAAAGCCGGTGCTCAAATGCTCGTCGTATTACGGCGCATGTCGCTGTTTGCTGCTGCTGCAGACATGCTAAGGCCTGGAACGGAGCGCCTCGATGACGGAGCAGAAATCGTCGTTAGCATGCCGTCCTTTGGCTCTCATGTACTCGGCGTTGGTTGCGGAGGCCAAAGGAAGCGCTTGCGCCGTCTAGTGGGGAACAGCAAGTGAAGCGAGCACAAAAAATGTACACGGAAGGCATGCATGAGACATTAGACTTGAGGCAACGCGCCTTTAGGCGGGTTGGCGAGTGAGGACTTGTCTCTCCCGCTCGCTATTAATAGCGTGTTTGTTACGAACTCGTATACTCGTATTACGTCGCCGTTTGTACAGATCTCTGTGAAAAGAACTCCCGTCACATGCCCCTACGAACGGCATTGTCAGTGCTACACAAAAACATTAGGCAAAAACGGGGATGATTCCATTATGGCTATCCGTCGACGACCTCTCGGGGTTTTCGATTGCCGCGTGCGCAGAGAATAAAGAGCTTAAGCTTGAGAAAGCCGTCTATGATAAACGAGAGTACAATTTTCTGCTTTAAACCAGCGATTGTCTGGAGCTACTTGAGAGCAGAACTGAAAGCAAGCGCATGTAACATGGTGTCCATCACGCCTTAGAGGGTATCGTACCTTGACGCCAAGGCCCAGTGCAAAATTCATGTCCTTTAGTGCGTGTTTAAGGGAAAACGTCAACGAGTAGTCCCTCTTGTTCATAAGGGGGCCTTTGACGGCGATCAGGGGGCTAGCCGTGGCACCTTGCCCAAGGATCTGCGAAAGGAACGCGAGGTCGATTTGCGGAGGCAAGGCGGGTGACGACACGATTATTCTATCTTCGCATTGACAAAATCCAATTGATTCGTTTCCAGTGGTTCACGACGAGACAGTAGGATGCCAGGTTGCCCAATGATACCAGAGGGGACCAGTAAAATATATTTGACTCTACAGTAAAGCCGATCGTTGTTACCCTAATCACAAGCCCGTGTGATAAGTCACGTCAAATTTCAATACGGTCTTGTTTAACATGTGCTCGGTGTTTTTACACGCTCGGACAGCATGTCAAATGGCGTGACTGGACAGGAGAGGCACAAGACGAAAAAGTTAGTTAACATACTATCATGTTGTTGTTGTTATTGTTGTTCGCACATTAACTCGCACAATCAAGCCCGTGGTCGCAGGACAGGCTCCAGTCACTCTGGAGTGGAAGGATGCCCCAGGGAAAAACACAAGTAAGTAGACCATATCATGTGATTTGCCTGGTACAGAGCAATGTTCTATGGCTATAGCAGATTCATAGTATACTGCGAGGTACAGTCATGCTCGAATGCCGGTCGTTTTCGCTCTAACACCCGCACTCTTGCACGAAAGCCCGGATGTTTGCAACACAGTGGTATTGACGCGCTGGGCATTTAGTCGACGTATACAGCCCCATCAAAGGACTTATGAACAATAATGCGACGACTACGACAACATTGAGACTCGAGTTCCCGACATCGAATGATACAATTTCGCAGGCTTTTGTAGCTCCTAAAACTCTATCCACGAAAGCAACCGGGAGAAAGAGGGCGGACCAGAGCACGATATTCAGATGAACACCCTGCCCGAACAGTGCTTTTCACGCTGCGGCATGGTTACTTCAATCGAAGCATGCATACCTCAATCAAAACATGGTTGTCTAAATCAAATAATGGCTACCTCAATCAAAGCACACTCACCTCAATCAGGGTGTCGTTGTTGAGACCAAGAGATTCACTGAGGCATATACCCTCTGCCACCGACGCCAGCATGGTAGCCATTATCATGTTTATCTTGTTTCGTCGCCAGACGGTATGCGAGAAGGGGGAAAACTGACACTGTAAGTGACGGAAACAAAGTGTTATTAGTGCGAACGAGATAGAGGCAGGGGATGGTGCTAGTTGGTGATGACGTCTGCGCCACAACATGCTGGCGCATGCATGTTTCCCATGACCTATAATGCCAGCAAAGGAAGAGGGGCGAGCTCAGTCACTGCGCGGCAAACATACGCATACGGCGTAAAAATCAACACAATCCGTTGCACGGCGGAAGTTGCGCGGTCATCGCAGGGGAGTTGCGTGCTTTCGGTCGGTTTCGATGTTGCAAAAAATAGACAGGACCATGAAAATGAGAGGGCGCAGGAACAGAGCGAAAATCTAGGCGAGACCATCGCCATGCACTCACCACCAACTTCATCTCCGTGGCCTTGCCAGCGGGACCCAGATAGTGGCTAGCCTGTGAACAGAAGGGTACCCGCAAGCGCCCATGTTGTCAGATTCAACACCCTTCAGCGTCGTTTGAGAATTAATATGCGATACTTGTATTCAACTTACTGTTGCCACATGCAACTACGAAGCCAGATTCGTGGGAGGCTGGATGGACGATGCTGAGACAGTGGTGCAGGCCGTACGCCATTTAGCGTAGGCTAGGTTTGTCGAAATATTGCCTTCAAAACGGTTGGGTTTTCCTAGGCTCACCGCATCGGGTCATGGCCTGCCGCAACAGAGTGAAAGCGACTGCAAGATAGCTGTGGAAAAAATGTCAACATGTTCTCATCAATGCTATCCCAATTTGGTTGTTGTACTGTCAAAGGATGAATGCCTGTTGGCAAGAGTTTGTGTGCTCTAATTTATGGGTGATTGACACGTCGCCGAGAGCTACTGTCACCCACCAATAATACAGACTAATTATCTCCCATGCCTGTCCACATATTCTTAACAGGGTACACTGCCATTGCAACTGCAAACAGTGCGTCAAGCGTGACACATAACCGCCACCCCCCATGAAAATGACCACGGCGCGGTGGAAAAGCGAGGGCGCCTCGACACGGGGGCGGGGGTGTATCACAGAGAATGAGAAGACACCCCTGGCAGTTTGTTCGTGAGCTTGTGCTTGTCTCCGCTTTTCACAGTTTTCGCCTATTTTGTCTTGCTGGGCGATGATGGCGCCCGTACCTTGCCCATGAGGGAAAAATCATTGGCGACCCTGTCGTACAGATCTTTGTCCCCACCGCATAAGAACACCAACTGACCTTTCGCCGCAGGTCCCTGTTTGACCGCGACACAGTGGGTGCGTGGCAGCAAAAGAATGACAGGACAAACAGAGCGACAGACCCACGGAGACACCAAAGTATCAGCACAAACATTATTTACTAATGTGTTCCGTCGTTCAACGTTTTGTGTAGCGGAGGTAGGTCATGTCCGCGATGTCGTCGTACGCCGAAGCTGGGCCAACCCTCTGCATAAAAACGAGAATCTACTGTACCTCGCGCTGCTGCTTAATGGAACTGTAGTCTGTATGGGCAGCTACAAACTCCAAATCTCGTACGACCGACTCGGTAGAGCACGGCTAGTCTATCTGCAACACGGTCAGAGACGAACCTTCTCAACGTAAACGTAACATGCTATGGCAGAAGTGCAACATTGTTGTTTCTAATACTACTCGTCACTTGAGGAGCTCTGAGTAAAAAATGTTTAATAATAAAAAATAAATAAACTCATAGATTAGGTATTCGAAATAGTTTTAATGCAAAATGGTAATTTAATGACATCCCGATGATTTTCGGTCAAGGAGCCCCATCCTTCAGAAACTAGTTTAGCTCAAAACGTGCCGCCTCTATCATTGTTCGTGAGGTAATAAGACGGCGGCGATATTCGTCGCGTTCGGCATTACGGGTAGCGGATCAGTGGGGTCCGTACCTTGCTTCCGGAGACCGGTGACTCAAGGAACTTAGCGCCTTTACTGTTGGCCGCTCTGTACATGTCTTGCATGTCCTGGGTGTGCGCGAGAAAGGCGAGGCCGATTTCGGGAATCGCTAAGCGTACATGCATGGAACTGACCACGATTAGGGCGTGGTCACCCACTAATACTAGACCATCTACACCGAACAATGTCGTGCCGTAGTCGAAGCCTTTCCCGCCAGGTTAAGGACGACGTGGGATAATGCGGTAGCCCCTTCAAGTGGTCGCTGTCGTTGTCATATCGTTGTTCTACGTACGCAGAATGAATCGACACAGTTGCTACAGTGGAAATTCCCTCGGTCAGGTTTGCTGGCAGCCTCGTTCTTCACGCCGTGGGTGTACTGGATCAACGACGCGACACAAGCGCTACCCTCTATCAAACTCATACTGGTCATTTCAGATACAAGCATACCGTAACCACTGAACTAACACTCATCGTTGATTGTATTATTCTCAGTGATATTATTGTGAAGCAGAAGCACAATCTGGGTCCGTTTGGATATAGTATAGGGGTTCAACCTCACCTTAGTATAAGCATTAGCATTAGTATTAGCATTAGTAGGAGTTTCCACCTTCCCGAAGAATAATCACGCAAGGTCGAGGTAGTCAGTCATTCATGTGCGGCGAGCACTGACTCGAGACACTCCGAGAACGCGCCCCCCTGCCCGCTGCCTGTCCTGTTGTTATCTCGGTCTGAAACTAGCTGAACTCGTTTAGTCCGCACGTCAGCGCATGGTTCACGAGAGCACACCACCCCGCCCACGGGAGATGTGAGATAATGAGGTTGCGGTCCAGGAGTGGAGAGTTTGGCTTACCTCCACCTCCAGAGTGGCGCAATCGATGAAACTCTTCCCCTCCGAGAGGCCGGCCAGCGATCCGTCCTCTGGGTCGAAAAACACCTTGGCGACAACCTCTGGGGTTGACAGCATGCTGTACGTGATATCGCACTGCTCCACCACCTGAGGGGAGGTTTCGCATACGAGCGAGTAGTGGTCGGGGTGAGGGCGCAGCGACCGTTCCTACTCGGATTGCGTTGGATTACACAACTGAAGCAGCATTGACATTCGACAATCTTCGGTAATACCTTCCAAACGTTTCCTTCGGGCGAGGAGTGGCGTGGGTGGGTGTACTCATCGTCATCCACGGGCATTGTATTGAGGCTACAAGTCTCAAGGGGTCCCTACAATGCCGGGACGGAGCACGTTGGGTTTCCACTGACCAGGAAGACGTTATTTGCACTTAGCGCGAACTGCCGTTACGTGCTCGGCGAGATGCGCGAAGGGTGAGCTGTATCCTAGTAAAGACCGCTTGTGAGGCGGACGTCGGCACCTTGTACGTACCTTCTTGCATGTGAATGACATCTTCGAATTATGTGATTGGGGGGGAGCGGGGGCGAACTCATTTGCTGCTTGCCTTACAGCAGTCATTTGAACGTTGACCACGCACTCGTTTCGAGACGGTGCACTGGTGATACTCCCACTAGAGAAATCTCCAACGTTTGGACGAAGGCCCCATCCATGCAATGCAGAGGAGTGAGGGGGATTCTGCCTGTTCATTTCTCAACTATTATTTGAGGAGAAGGCTCGCAGAAAGCTGCCTCCCCTCTTACTCACTGTTACTGTTCGGTGTTAGGGTGGGGGTGAAGGGAAGAAAAGGAGAGGAGACCTTTGTAGGTACGTCAATGACACGGATCATGGAGAGCTGAAGGTGAGGGCTCAGTTATTAACATTATTATTTTCATGTCTGCCATCCGACAATGAGTGTGCAGCGGGAACTTTATAGCGTTGATCCCAGAAACAGCTACAGAAAAAGGACAAAATCCAGGGAAACCAAATGAGGCAGCCAATCGAACCTGCCCAGCCAAATATCAAAAGCAGACTATTTGAAGAAGACATCGCAAAAAGTATGGGGAGGGATCGTTTATGTTTATTTTTTAGTTAGACTCTGAGGGGTGGAGCGTTGATGGCCATTATAATCACCTGGTCGATCACAATTGGAGGGGGGGGACAGCCGTGTGTACATTTTAATGTTCTCGAAAGAGTTTCCCCTCGCAAAGAGTACCTACCTGATAGAATTAATGCTGTTGTTTCAGTTTTCTCACTGCGGCGTCGGTCATCACACATGTATGTGACATTTCTTTACCTCCATAGCACCAGACGCAATGACTTGAAGATCTAAAATGGAGGGAAGGGCGTACGCACGCATTTTCGTGCGCGGCTATAGTCTGTCATCTCTTGGATTTAGTTTCCTTACAATTTAATGGCGGGACAGACCGCGTCGGGTTTTCACCCACCAAGCGGACGTTGCTTGCACCGAGTGTGAAAGGTGTTTAGCACGAAGCATGAACGGTGGGCTGCATGCTATTACTGTAAGAACCACTTATGGGGCGGACTTCGGCATCTTGTGCGCATTTTTTTGCCTATGGATGACAGCATCGAATGCCTTAATGAATTTTCCGGCGTGGCAACTTCCAGCGACAGCAACGGCACCATGAAGGGGGAGGGTCCAAACGAGTAATTGCAAGGTAATGCTACATATATCTGCCTTCCGACAGTGTGCTGGGCATTATTCAATCTAAACGCAAAAGCAGACTTACTATCACACCGAATACTGCTGCGTAAGTAACGCAACATTGCACCGAATGAAACTTGTTAAGAAATTCCCACATCTCTCAGGTAGATGATAGAACGCCCCGAGTTTACTTTAGTTGTTTATTCTATGTGATGATTCGTATTGATGCCAGACAACGCCCTCACCTCCCTTGGGCTTCCGGCGGTTTGACAACCCGTTTGTCGGCTGAAGTCGACCGCCTTGCTTCTGGTTCTGTTCCAGACGATGACATCCCTCCCACCCTTGATCAAGTTGCGAGCCATGCAGTCACCCATGATGCCCAACCCTGCCAGAGACAGACACGGCAAATATCATCGTTTGTAACGTATGTATAATATGCACCAAAACGAATGTAAAACGAGAAACGTATGGCCGCATCAAACTCGAAGCGCTGTCAACGAATTATTCAATATGATTAGATACACCGACCCGCCCAGGGGCGCCTCTTAGGGGCCGGAAAAATCGATAAGGACGGTCTCCATGGGCCTCCCAGCGCGTGATGTCGTCCTCCACGGTGTCCCAGCACGTATCCCCTTAGCCCCCAAGCAGCCACCACACGGCCGCAGCACACCCGTCAAGGTGATCCCATGCTGCTGAGCCGTCTCTCTCAGAAGGCGCTCGTGCTGGTGGCCGAAGGAGACGTGAAAGTGATTATTATCTATCACCTTCTCGGGCTTCCCTACTGTGAATGGGCGCTTTGCGCTTTCCCGGGGCGAGACCAAATTCAGAGGTACCTACGCTACCAGTGATAAGAGTATGCTCATCGATCTCTTCAAGGGCTTGCGGTGCCGCGGGGTTGAGGGCGAGGGAGGGGGGGAATCAGTGTAACCAGTCTTATTGTGACCATCCATGAGCTAAGCCAAGGGTGCTACACGCATGCATCAGAGCTGACGCAATTCATGCCTTCACCAGAAACATATAAAAGTTTAAACGGGAGTCAGCCTACGATGTGCCAAGTCCATACTGGTGCATAGGTCTCACTACTTCCGCCTATAAAAACTGAATAATATACCACTTGCCGCCCAAGAAAACCTGCTACGTGTATATTGCACGTAGTACCTATCACTACGCATATGCACGACAGACTCAAATCAATTGGAAAAAGAAACAAGGAGAAGAAAAGAAGACTAAGGAAGGGAAATGAAAGACAAGAAAACGAGAAAACGAAAAAGGAAAGGAAAGAAAAGAAGAGACAAGAAAAGCAAGAAAAGACAAGACAAGAAGAGGAAGCAAGAACAGGAAAAGAGAAAAATGTCATACTAGCAGACCCTAGGAACTGACTCAAGACGGCATTGGGCTCACAGAGGGTATCGGGTGCATCGTCAATGGCACTGGGGAGAGAACGCAACAAGGCGAAGAAGTTCAGGGTGGTGTTACGCTATCTTGTGATGGCCGTTGGAAGGCCAAAAAATATGAAGACGACGATGGCCAGACCCAGACTTCAGTTTCTTGGGCATGACCCCCCCCCCTCTGTGGCAGATGCTCCTCCTCCAGACGTGCTACAAATCCTGCAAACAATATCCTCCGTTTGCGCACTATCGCCTCTATACTCTCGGAAGCTGTGTTGGCAACCGCGTCGGCGTACGATAGGGTGTGGTCGTCGCGCTTCCGTGTCCGCCAACCGACGCATCGGAGAAGCATAGAGTGGTGAATTCGTCGTAGCCTGTCATAGTCATGCTTGTTCGGGCTCCACGTCATGCAACCGTACAGCAGTGTCTCGACCACCTCGGCTTTCAGCAACCTCACCTTCAACCGTAAGCGCACACCCGGGCGATCATAGATTTCCATTGTGTACCCCTGGAAGCACGCCCAGGCCCTCTGAAGACGCCGCGTTATATCAATGCTAATGTCTCTGTCTGCGGTGATAGCCCCGCTCAAGTATACAAACTGGATTGTTTGTTTGTATACCTGGTCGGCTGCATTGATTGTGAACGACACCTTCCCTCCGCCTTTGGTTTGCAGGCACATAACCTCTGTTTTCGCCTCGGAGACCGTAAGCCCGAACGCCGAGCACGCACGCAACTAATGTATGGCACATCGAAGGCTGACTCCCAATTTCACTTTGTATATATTTCTGGCGGAGGTACAAATTGCGTCAGCTGTGTATTTTCATTTTTTATAATATAAGGGTGTACCGCCTTCATTGAGTTTTTTTTTTTTTATCCTCCGGCGGATGGGGAAAAATAAAGCTTTAGCTCACCACACTTTCACGTATTTTCATACGCGTCGTGTGTCGATTTAACTAAGTTGCTTTCGCAGCCCAACGGTAGCTGGCGCACCCTTCGGATCCCATTGGAGGTGTAGCATAAGTTTGTTTGTGTTTTTTCCCTGGGGTATTCCCCACCTCCAAAGTGACTGGAGCTTGTCATGTGACCACGGACTTGATTATGCGAGCTAATGTGAGAGCAATAACAACAATAATGTAATGCAGTACCCTCCGTAGAAGGATAGTTGATAGATTCGACGTGAAACCATGTCGTCATGGTTGAGGTGAAACCACGTGGTATTGTTATAAAAATTAAAATACACTCCAGCTGTGAGATCGAATATTTTGTCGAAACTCATCTTTGCAAGCTGTGTGTGATATTCCGATCGCGCGTATTACGGGTTGTGTGTCCTCATTAAGGATATAGGTCGTCGACTCCCCTTGCAACTGCAGTTAAGCTATCAGGGTCGACAGGGTGATGTTAGGCAGTCTGTGCGCGGAAACTATAAAACCCGTTCCTGAGGGGGACAAAATCTTACAGCTGTGGAAGGAAATGCATCAGTTTATCGAGTGAAGCCTGTGAGTCGAATATCCGGTGAGGGGAAGGCGGAGTTTTGAAGGACGTGGGGGGCTGATTTTGATCAAAAGGGGGGCGGGAGGGGGGGAGGGGGGGGGAGGGGACGGGTGGGGCAAGTCAATTTGTGCGTGGAAACTATAAACCCTTCTTGTGGGGGAGGGGGGGGGGGGTGTGGCGGGGGAGGCGGGGGCCGGGGGGGGGAGGGCTTTAGGTCGCATAGATGTAAGGGTTTGCTATACGCGTGGTGCTAGGCCTAGGCGACGGTGCGGGTGGTGGGGAAGGAGGGGGCGTTGGGGCCGGGTGGGTGAGAATTGCAGCAGCGGCATGGCCGGCTCTAAAACGATAACGAGGCCTCATCCAGGGCGTGGAAGTGTTTATTACTCTGGCGGAATTCGATATTAGGTGGGGCGTTTAAGCAAGAGGAAGCGAGGAAAAACAAATCACTATTTTTTTTTTCATCATGCTAGAAACGGCCAGATCTCTCCGGCATGCTTTTGGTTGTGTTTGCTGTGAACGAATCGCAGAAAAGGCGTACACGGCCTTCATATCGCAGGCGGGGAGCGGGGAGGCAGCATCGAATTTTGAATTCAGACATGGTGCGGTAGCACCTATTAATGGACTCACCGACAGGGGAAAGCCCAGCACAACACCGCCAGACAAACAGCAGCAGCAGCAGCGCAGTAGCAGCACCGCAGCCGCTGCCGAGCTGCGGGGACGGGGACGGAGGTGGCGGTGGCGATAGCCCCGCCAGATGAGTTGCGGCACAGCAGCTTGGCTCGGCCTGGCTCGATCACCACGATCATCACCACAACAACAAAACAGCCAGTTTTTTATTAACTTTTTTAGAAACAAACGTAGGAGACACCAACCGCAGCCGCAGCACAATTGCCGCCGTGCAGCAGCAGCAGCAGTAGCGGCGGCGGCAGCCGTGCGGCGTGGGTGGCGGTGGAGGCTTCGGCGACGGCGGTGTGGTATAGCGATGGTGGTTGACAAAATCAGCACCGGACACGACATCACGCTGCAGCTGAGAACCAGGGCACATCGTAGAGAGCGCGGGAGCGCTGGCTCACAAGCACCTACCCCTGAGATTGCTCGTACGCGCCATGCTTCCCCAGCTATTTTTGGTGCCTCCGCATCAAGGTTGGGTTGTGTCCACCGCTGCCAAGCAGAGCGCACAGCGAGCAGTGTCTGCTGTATGCTGCCGTGTGGGTTGTGCCCTCGTGCCTTCTGATTGTTGTGCCGTTGTGCGCGGAAAGCTATCGTATGAGCTGGTCGTCATTGATGAAAGTTCACTCTGAATCGTTCACTCAAATCGGAATTTTCATGCCGCATTGGGGCAAATCCTTCCTTCAAAGTTCGTTCGGCGATATTTTTTAATGGAACTTTGGACTGAATTCTTTTGACGCAAACACTCGATTATTAGATGTCACACTCACGCCAAGGTCATCATATATGGGTGATAATGTAGGTGACGATGATGGGGACAAGCAGGAAGCTCCTCTTTTCGCTACGAGCTGGTCCGGCCGAAAGGATCATGGATGGCGAGGATATCGACCGCCTCGTCATGCCTAGAGGAGAGTTTACACCACGACTCAGCCAAATCAACTTCCTTATTTTTTCTTTCCTTTCCTTTCCTTTATCTCCTTTTCTTTTCTTTGTTTCTTTTTTCCAATTGACTTGCGTCTGCCGTGCGTATGCGTAGTGATAAGTACTACGTGCAACATATACGTGGTGGTCTTTCTTGGGTGGCAAGCGGTATAGTCGGTTTTTCCAGGCGCGAGTAGTGACGCGTATGCATCAGTATGGACCTGGCACATCGTAGGCTGACTCCCGATTAAACTTTGATATGGTTCTGGTGGAGGCATGAGTTGTGTCAGCTGTGATATATGCGTGTAGCACCTTTGTTTTGTTTGTGTTTTTTCCAGGGCTTTCTTCGGTACGCCTCTTTTAGGTTGGTATTATTCACCATGGTAACCACGGTAATGCACGGTAATGCACGGTAATGCACCGTAATTTTTGGATGGAAACGGACTACCTTGGTACTCATTGGTACAGGAACCCGCCACTACGGTAATGGATGTTTTTTGTTTTTTTCTATAGCGCGTGGCATGCCCACGTTACAACTTGTGCCCAAACACCCGGACAACAACAAATATCATGCGTGGGCCAAATGTTTGCAAACCTCAAATGCGAGCTTAGTCCCATAGTACAGACAGACGGGCCCGGCGGACTCTCGCAGCCAAAAGAAAGATGAAGACGAGCCAAAACCTTCACCCAAGCTACGCCAGCAATGTCAACCACGTCAATCAACAACCAAACCGTGAAGAAATCAAGATATCGCCCCCCCCCCCCCCCCCCCCCTCCCTTCTTCTATGAACACATGAAGCAAAATGAAAACTCGCAGCATGTCTTGACTCCGACAACCAAATAAGAGCAATAATACCCTCGTACAAAAATCTGCTAATGCTTGATAGCTTCTAAGAGCCAAGGTTACAGGCGCGCCCGCTGCCGTCGCCTCGACTTCAACAACTTTATTCTTGCACTGAGCTGCCGCTGCTTTGTTGGCTTCGACGGCGTTGTGGAGGGCCTTGACCTCCGGGATAACGAGCCTGTTGACTCCGAGGAACATCATTCGCTCCACCTTGTGGGGTAACATCGAGCTGCGCATGGTGCCAATCAGCAAGGCAAGGGCTGATAAAGTTCCTCTCCGCCTGGCAGCTCGTAGAGTCGATCGCGTGGTACAGGCGAGCAATTAGCGCCAAGTACGGCAGGCCAGTTTCGACTTCGCCCGTCTCGGCGCATTTTGTGGCCTTACTTCTTCGCAGCCAGAAGTCGAGAAGCGAGAAGTCGTCCTCCTCCTGGGTAGGGTCTTCGGCGACGTAATCCGCAGTTCCCGCTCGATGACCGAGCGCCGTGTCACGGTAGATTTCCCCTCCGAGGAAGCTCTGCTGGATCTAGATGCCTTGGAACTGGCGAGACAATGGCGTCGCCTCTCTTCTAGTGCCGGCGGCCTCTGCCTTTTACGTGGAGGCTGGTTGGGCTCACCGCTGCCACTGCCGCTTCCGCCGCTACCACCGCTGCCGCTGCCACCGCCGCTGCTGCCACCGCCGCCGCTCCCACCGTTTCCGCCGCTACTGCCGCTACGGTCCTCAGCTGGAGAAGCCAGCACGACTGCCGGGTCCACGAAGGTCTTGGCGACGTTCTTCACATCAGCGATGGCATCGGCCTTCAGAGCTGCGCTGCCGTTCAGGAGATGCTCTTCCGAACAGTGCTTCCGCCTGGGGTCCAGGAGCGCGCAGATGCGTTCCAGGGGCATACTGGCCTCCCCAAGCCCCTTCGACTCCAACCGCGAGAGGAGGTGTCGCGTACCTTCAACGCCTCGCGTGTAAGGTCGTCCAAGCTTACCTTCTCCTTCAACACGTCGCCGCCGTCGTAGGCTTGGTCTGGTGCGCGGATCCAGTGCCCCGTGTCACCGACGATCTCCTTGATCTCTAGCATGCTGAACATGGTCCGGCTGATGTGGGTGTCGACGCCCCCCTGGATTTTGATGGTCACCTCCGCGACGACGTCCAGCAGGCTGCATACCTCGTTTGCGATCGTCCACTCTCGCGTGGTCAACTTGCGGGCGTTGCCGTCGTGTGCCCGGGAGTACTTCTGGATTGCCTTCTTCAGCTTCAGCAGCCGCACCATCATGGCGTGTTGAGTGGTCCACCTATCAGTTGGTATCAACGCACGAGGGGCGGGCGGTGGGCGGGCGGTGGGGGGGTGGTGGGGGTTAAAGCGATGGGTGAAAAATGAAAAGTAAAAACACATAAACGTTGTATGTTGAAACTAAACTACCACAATGTTATAACATTTCAATATTTCAATGTTTCACTGTGTGGTACTCTTCTGATAGAGCATACCTGGCATAATGTAATGTGCCAATACTGAAAGCGTAACACAATTATTTAATTGGGGACTTCAAAAATGACCCACTAGACTAGCTATTCACCTCGTGTCGTTGCGCCTGATCAACTCGTAGATGTTGTTGAACTCTTCCTGCATTTTCTGAATGGCCTTCAGCTCGTCGTTGTTGACCGCGGAGTGGCTGAATACCCCCACCAATGCCGCCAGCATCTTCATCAGCTTATCCATAGCTGGGTTTTCGCACGAAAGTGTTAACGGAACCGTTTACCCTCAACGCCCACATCGTGACGGAGTTGACGCGGTGGGCGTTGCACTTGAGGACGTCGACGTCCAGACTTTTACATGCGTTAACGACGTTGCCGCCTTGGTCCGCGGTGAACGCGAGGAAGACATCCTTCGGCTTCACGTCTCCTCCCATCAGCTCCCCGAAAAACTCCGTCGTGGGCTGCGGGTACAAAATGATGGTCGAGTTTCAACGTTAAAAAAGGCGTGCCAACAGTTTGGGAGAACGGGAGAATCAAGAGCTAGGTATGTTGCACTCGCCAACCACCTAGAAAAGCACACACGAGCAACGCGAGTCATGAAAACAAGATGGACCACCCGAAACTGTTCGAACCACTCCATACTCCAAATCTACATGGCATGTCAACCCGGTAAAACGACCGCGCGTGAAGCACAGCTATTTACCTGTTTTTTACCATAGTTGCCTTGATGCTTGGTACTCCGGGCGTATATACTGCACTGGTCTATACGAGTATCACAAATAAAGATTTAAAGATGAAACGATTATATAATATTTACACTCGCCTTCTCGATCCATGGTTCGATGTCGGCAGCGGTGTGAGAACCAGGAGAAGCTCGTGTCGCCAGCCCGACGCGCGTGATCTCCGTCTCGAGTTCGGCGATATACGACACGGAGAACGTGATGTACTCCTCGTTTGCGACGGTGGTGAGGTCCAGCTGAGCACCAAGAAAAGGGCGGAGGTACCCCACTTTCACGCAGGACTCCCGCTGCAAACGAAGACCCTTCTTGACCTCGTAGCATGTCTCGGTGTAGACGGTTGACAGGATCGAGTTGAAAGTTTCGGTGGACGTCGTTGTCTCCACATACTCGGGGCACAATGCGCCCACGTGAAGCTTGTAGCCGTCGTCATGGCGCATGTTCTGCGCCCTCAGGGTGACCGCCGACCAAATGACGAACCGGCGGTCGGCCGCCGTGTGCGTCGAAGCCAACAACTTCGGCGCCATAAACTTCATGATGGATGTCGTGGTCGAAGGCTTTGCTGCTTTAGAAGCTCCGGCTGGCGGCGTCTTGCCCGCAGTATCGACCGCTGAATATGTACAAAAACAGAACCAGCGATGATGACGGCACGGGGAGAGAGATTGAGAGAGAGAAGGGGAGCAATAAGAATACAATATCTCCATGATTAAATTTGATTATTGATTATTCACAAATGATAGATTGATAATTCGCCATTATTGTTGAGAATTCGATAATTCACAATTGCGTAATTATACTATATATAAGAATGTAAAATTAATATACGTAATTCTTGTGTTTAGCGAACATTCGCCATTGAGGCTTTCACTAATTATTAGTTATCGATTATACTTATATTTTTTATATTTATATATATATATATAATAACCCAAGTGTTTCATGAAGTCAGAAATAATAAATAGCAAATAATAATCTAACAGTTAGTCCCATATCACTTGTTCTGTTTTCTGTTTCCTACCGGGTATTTTCTATTTTTTTATGTGTTCTGCTTTTTATTTTTCGTTATTTAGACTAGTTTTTATTTATTTATTTATTTTTGGCAACGTAAATTTATTTCTATTGAACTGGTAACACAGTATAGTACTAGCACTATTATTATTATTGTTACTACTATTATTATTATTATTATCATCATTATTATTGGTACTATTATATTTGGACAATTTAGTAAGTTTCTCATTTTATTTATTTTATGTGTTATGAAGGCACCCAATAACAATCAATTATGAAATAAAAAATACAAATCACGGGGCCACGTGATGTGTGTGTTTTTCGTCCCGTTTATTATGAGCGTGCCTTGCGGTACAGCATACTCTGAGTATATATTTCGATTTTAACGTGCCAGCACGAGGACACAGGACATTTTTTTGCTTTTTTACAAATAAAAACAATATATAGCACGCACTAATACACTAAAACGAACCAAAACTCACGAGGACACGCGAACATTCAACATATATAAAGCAACTCACCGATGACCTTTGGCGATGTTGGCTCCCCCTTCAGCGAGGAATGTGTGGCCGTTCATGACCTCGTCGTAGGGTCGTCGGTGATTTTTCTTGTAGTGCACGGACATGCCGTGCGTACCGCTCGCCGGTTTCCACTTGAGCAAATGCTTGCAAGCTTGGCAGAACACATTTTTCTCGAGGATGGCAGGCGTAAAGTGGTGAAACATCTGCCAAACCCACGACCTCTTGGCACTCTTGCCAGAAGTCTGTGGGACAATGGTGACTGTTACCGGTGTGCCGTTTCCCGAGCGGAGCGTCGTGGTAGCGTCGACACTATCAAGCTGCGGCACAACACGCCCGTCAGCAGCAGCAGGTGTATGTAGGTGTGGCTGCAGCACCATCACCACCTTCGGCGGAACCACCTCCGTCGGAAGAAACCACCCCACCACTTCCACTGGCGGCGCCATCATGTTAAATTAAAGGTGGGGGACACAGAGTGCCCCCTGCAGGTCTGCCAATTGAGCGGGTCCTCGGAGAGTACTCACTTTCGTTCCTTCGTAGAGATATAGCTTTATTCGTTTCCACCAGAGCCCGGGATAGCTTCTGAGATCGGAGGCGCGTGCCTCCGATCTAATTCCTAACTTCCCCGAATATAAACCGCCAACCTTATCATACGAAACCCATCCAAATGATCTCAAATTCGGATACCTACAGGCCTTTCGAGGCCGTATCTCAACACTAGCCCACCCTGATGAGTCGAATATGCAGAAATATGGGAGATTCGGGGAAACTCCGGTTCTACGAACTAGACCATGAGTCGAAGATGCGGCTCCTCAAACCCCACTCCCACACCTCTAACCGTCTGGCTATGGAGCCAGGAACACGCGAAGAAAAGCAGTAGAAAGAAAAGCAGACCCTACAGCAAGGCAATGGTCACCCAAAAAAAAAACCTGCCGCGGTTCGAAACCCATTGTGATTTCACGCGCAGGTTCGTGTCTTGCCGTCGACGCCACATGTGTAATTAAAGGTGGGGGACACAGAGTGCCCCCTGCAGGTCTGCCAATTGAGCAGGTCCTCGGAGAGTACTCACTTTCGTTCCTTCGTAGAGATATAGCTTTATTCGTTTCCACCAGAGCCCCGGATAGCTTCTGAGATCGGAGGCGCGTGCCTCCGATCTAATTCCTAACTTCCCCGGATATAAACCGCCAACCTTATCATACGAAACCCATCCAAACGATCTCAAATTCGGATACCTACAGGCCTTTCGAGGCCGTATCTTAACAATCACCAACAAATTCGACTTCGCTCATGACTGCTTGCCCTCGGTCGCGCGTGCTTTTGTGTTTTGGTGTTTGTGTCCAGCGCGCGGGTTGTTTGTCCGCTCCAACAAAAAGTACAAAAAAAAGATGAAAAAAGTAGCAGGTTTGTTTCCAAAAATTATATCAATAATCAGAGAAACACGTCAGCTGTAAATTCATATCCAGCTGATATCATCTCATTATCCATCTAGCCATCTATGCCGTAGCTCCAACTCATCTCCGCCCTCCCCCCCCCCCCCCCCCGCCCCTTTTGTTCCCCGCCCAGTTCGTTCAAACGCCCCACTTACAATCGAAATCGGCCAGAGTAATAAACACTTGTAAACTATTGATATCACGTCATTATCTTTCTAGCCATCCATGACGTAGCTTTCATTCATCCCCCCGCCCCCCCTCAAACGCCCCCTCCTTCCCCACATCCCGCACGATCGCCTAGACCCAGCACCGCGCGTATAGCAAGCCCCTACATATATGATTGATACGCGCGATCGGAGGATCACACACAATGCTGCGAACATCAGTGTCGACCAAATCCTTGATATCATAGCTGGAGTGCATTTTAATATTATATGTGACCTAAACCTCTTGAACCCCCCCGCCCCCGCCCCCGCCCCCCCGCTCCTTTTTTGTTTGTTTTTTCTTCCTTTCTTTTTTTTTCATCCTCCAGCGGATGGGGAAAAATAAAGCTTTAGCTCACCACACTTCCACGTATTTTCATACGCGTCGTGTGTCGATTTTACTCAGTTGCTTTTTCCTTTCCTCGCTTCCTCTTGCTTAAACGCCCCGCCTAATATCGAAATCCGCCAGAGTAATGAACACTTCCACCCCCTGGATATCACCTCGTTATCGTTTTAGAGCCGTCCATGCCGCTGCTGCAATTCCCAACCCCCCCCCGCCCCCAACGCCCCCTCCTTCCCCACCACCCGCACCATCGCCTAGACCTAGCACCACCACGCGTATAGCAAACCCTTACATCTATGCGACCTAAAGCCCTCGCCCCCCGCCTCCCCCGCCACATCCCCCCCCCCTCCCCCACAAGAAGGATTTAAAGTTTCAACGCACAAATTGACCTGCCCCACCCGTCCCCTCCCCCCCCTCGCCCCCCTCCCCCCCCTCCCGCCCTCCCGCCCCCCTTTTGATCAAAATCAGGCCCCCACGTCCTTCAAAACTCCGCCCTCCCCTCACCAGATGTTCGACTTACAGGATTCACTTGATAAACGGATGCATTTCCTTCCACAGCTGTCAGATTTTGTCCCCATCAGAAACGGGCTTTTTTATAGTTTCCGCGCACAGACTGCCTAACATCACCCTGTTGACCCTGATAGCTACACTAAACTGTAGTTGCAAGGGAAGTCGCCGACCTATATCCTTGATGAGGACACACAACCCGTAATACGCGCATTCGGAGTATCACACACAGCTTGCAAAGAGTTTCGACAAAATCTTCGATCTCACAGCTGGAGTGTATGTTCATTTTTATAATATCCTGGGAAAAAGGAAAAAACAAAATTACAAAATACGCGAAATACTCCGGCAACTAATGAAATTAATACATACGTAGATGTGTAAAGAAAAAACTTTAGTGAGAGAATCGAACCTAGGACGTGGTCTGACGTAACCTGACGCCTAACCCATCAAATTTGAGGTGATCACGGTATCTCATTAACGTTACTGTTAGTACGGTAATTGACAACTGTACGTTAGCGCGGTATTTGGTTGGATGGTAACGAGGAACCACAGAAATGCCAATATTTGCACGGTAACTGTTTGGATGGGAATGGGATAACATGATGATGTAACGATTTGGATGGGAATGAATGGGAGAACGTGATTTGCTTGCTAACAACATGGATGGTATTGGTAATTTCCATTTATCACGGTAACGTACGGTTTTTTAACAATTACCGTGGTTTTACTGCGGTAGTTTTAATGCGGTAAAATTACCGAAGAAAGCCCTGTTTTTCTCCCAGGGGTATTCCTCAGCTCCAGAGTGGCTGGAGCCTGTCCTGTGTCCACGGATTTGATTATTATGCGAGCCAATGTGAGAACAACAACAACAACAAACAACAACAACAACAACAACAACAACAGCAGCAGCAGCAGCAGCAGCAACAACAACAGTAGCAGCAGCAGCAGCAGCAACAACAACAACAACAACAACAACAACAACAACAACAACAACAACAACAACAACAACAACAACAACCACGACAACAACAACAACAACAACAACAACAACAACAACAACAACAACAACAACAACAACAACAACAACAACAACAACAACAACAACAACAACAACAACAACAACAACAGCTGTGCAGTTTTTTCGGACTGTCGTACAGAATATCGAGACACGCCCCAACAAGTAAGTAGTGTTGGAATTTACTCTCGACATGACTTTCTCGACGAAAAAGCGCGGATTCGAAAAATTCTGATGTCTGCAAATACGCTGCAGGCTTGGAAACACCGCTGTAGAATTTGGAGCCCTACTAGTAGTACTATTAAATGGTCGTGAAATCGCCGATACTACGGAATTGTGTTTTACGGCTGGACAACTTCGTACGCTGCACTACCGTGCACTACCGTGCCCTACTGTGAAGGAGTCGTGGTGCCGGATGGTGAGAGAGAAGGGACGCAGGGGTGTCAGCTTCGCTCGGAGACAGCACCGGTTCTTCTTTGCAGTTCCGAGCTAAAGATGAATTTTGTTTTGGGGGGGGGGACAAATTTTTTCCATCCCCGCTAAAAGTTTGAAAAATTAATAGTATCATTGCATGCCCTACTAAGGACGATCTGCGAAAAAAGAAAAAAAAAACGTCCGTGGTGCCCGGGTTTCAACCAGTTTTATCGATTTCCCACGACGAATTCGCAAAAATGCAAAACGCGGGGATGGCTGCTAAATTTCCCCGTGTTTGAAAAATGCTCAGATCGAACCTAAAAATTTAGGTCATAGTAATTTTGGGGTGTAGATCACGAATCCGTCGTTAGATTTTTGATCGCGATCGATTTGACTTTGATACAGCTGCGCAAAGATACGTACAAAAAGCGGGCATAACCTGGGATTTACTAGGGATTAGAGCGAAAAACTCCCACCCGTGGAAAACGATCCACACGTTGATTAGAGCTCTGTAAAAGTTCGATTTGAGGTTAGGGTGGGGAACACGAAGATATCAGTGGATTGTCCTAGTTCTGTTTTTGCAATCGACTTACGGCTGCCCAAAAGCTGACCTTAGCTGACTGAGCAATTTCAAATTTCCTGGAATTTTTTACTCTCGATTACGGTCTCGACTTTTTGTCTAAACAATATCTGAGTGGCTCCGCCCCCCCTAAAACGACCAATCGGAAGCGATTGCCGAGGTCGGCAAGAAAAAGAAAGTTCAGGAATGCCTCGAAAAAAAAAAAATCCGGTTGAAGGAGATCAACTTTTTTTTTGCCTTTTTTTTTTGACGTCGTTTTTGAGCGTTTCGAAACGATCTGCGAAGTCGGTTTATATATATATATATATATATTATCTTTCGAGAGCCATCCATGCCGCTGCTTCGCCCCCCCCCCCCCGCCCCGAACGCCCCCTTCTTCCCCATTACCCGCACCATCGCCTAGACCTAGCACCACACGTATAACAAACCCCTCACCTAAAACCCCTCCTTTCCTCCCCCCCCCCCCCCCCCCGCCCCTTCCCCCCCCCCCACCCACCCGCCCCCCCCGCCCCTCCCGTCCCCCCCGCTCCCTCCCCCCCCTCCGCCCCCCCCGCCCCCACCCCCCACCTCCCCCCCCCCTCCCCCCCAACCCATCCCAACCCCACCCCCTCGAACACTCCACCCTCTCTCTACTCATTGATTGTACGACTTACCCCAGGATATACATGATAAACTGATGAATTACTTCCAAAACTGTCACATTTATCCCCTCAAAATAATGTATAGTTTCCACGCACATATTGAGCTGCCCCACACGACCCCCCCCGCGCCCCAGACCCCCCCCCCCATATAATAAACTGGTGCACTTTTTTTATTTTATTTTTCATTTTTTTTCTCCCAAAACCGTCAGATTTATCCCCATGAAAGGATTTATAGCTTACATGCACAAATTGCCCCCCCTCCATCCAAACCCGCTCGCTTTTGACAAATCCATGCCCCACGTCCTTCAAAACTCCGCCCCCCCCCCCCTCACCGGTTATTCGACTTACAAGATCCACTTGATAAAAGGATACATTTCCCTCCACAGCTGTCAGATTTTGTCCCCCTCAGAAACGGGTTTTTTTATAGCTTCCGCGCACAGACTGACTTAAATCACCCTGTTGACCCTGATAGCTACACTGTAGTTGTAAGGGGAGTCGCCGACCTATATCCTTAATGAGGACACGCAACTCGTAATACGCGCGATCGGAGTATCACACACAGCTTGCAAAGATGAGTTTTGACAAAATATTCGATCTCACAGCTGGATAGAGTGTAATTTCATTTTATATGATACATTTTTTTCGTGCCCGCGCGGCCAATCCCGCTTTAGATCGGAACCCGCCAATAAGTTGATTTTTTATCAACGGCGTTGAGCTATGAGTAGCTCGAGGAGACAGGAAAGGAGGAGGAGTGAGAGCATGGGGGTGGGGTGAGGCTCACAGAGTTCGCTTCACCCTCCAGCATTGCTGCTGTGCTCTCTATTCTGGACCTTTACCTATGGAACGTACAAGGAACGTTCTCCTGGGTGTTCTATATTCCCATGTATGAGCGCTTAACGCGCTTACTTCTATCTGTCTTGTCCACCGGAGGAACGTTCCATGACCGAGAACGCTTTTGTGGTGTAAGCTAGCTAAATTCCACGGGATATCCGTACCAACCAGAATATTCCGTTTAATAGAATCCTCTTGTGGCCAATAGACCATAACTCTGCGGGCTAATTTACCGAATCTATTGCCAGCTATGCTGACACTCTGTTACACTACCCTACCTGCTAGCCCTGTTATTTCCGTCTTGTAGTATTCTATGTAAGGAAATAATGCATTAGCTTTGAGCCTATCCAGCGAGCCTATGGAGAGCCAATAAAGACACCGGAACCCACCGGAACCCATGAGGGGCACGCTTCCCAACACCGACCAACCGCGCATCCCCCCGCTCCCTCTTGATTAAAACCAGGCCCCCACGTCCTTCAAAACTCCGCCCTCCCCTCACCTGTTATTCGACTTGCAGGATTCACTTGATAAACTGATACATTTAATTCCTTCCACAGCTGTCAGATTTAGTCCCCATCAAAAACGGGTTTCATAGTTTCCGCGCACAGACTAACTAACATCCCTCTGTTGACCCTGATAGCTACACTGTAAAAAAAAAAAAATGTACAGTCGACCCCGCTTTAAAGACACCGGGTTTTTTTTTTGCGAGTGTCTTTAACGCGGGGAAGTGTCTTTAGGATTCCGGGGCCACTAACTCACCGTCCCCGGGGACAATGGAGGTGTAACATATGTCAAAATACGCGCATTTGAAGCAGGAATGCGACCACGAAACTGCTGTGTTGCTTAAAAACTACAACACGTGATTTGAAAGGCCGCAACACTACTGCTGCAGTACACTCCAATACTTTACACATTTTGAATTTCCCTCCACCACCGAAACGCGGGAAGGAGTGCAGCACGACCTATTGTAATGTGTACGGCAGTGCGCTGTTGTTGATGCGGGCTCTTGCTGTAATGTGTCTGGCAGTGCGCTGGTGTTGTTACAGGCTTTTCTTATTGTCAAGGCGTTATCCTCACGGTGAACATCATGCCCGAGATATCGCGAACACACCTGAGACACATCAGTTCGTTGGAACTAGCTCTGATACGATACACGCAAGTTACCTAGGTTAGGGTTAGGGTTAATCTCTCCATACCCACACGCGGTAGTGCGGGCTGCAGCAGACCGCTGTCGATGTTATACAGCAGTGTGTTGCCCCAGCAAAAAAAATTGGGGGGGGGGGCAAAGTGGAAAAGGTACCCCCCCCTTATTACTTAGCTCCAGAGTGACTGGAGCCTGTCCTGTGACCACGGGCTTGATTATGCGAGTTAATGTGAGAACAACAACAACATTGTACATCTGCGGGGCACCATGTTCTGGGGAAAAAATGTGTCTTTATAGCGGGGAGTTTCCTTAAGAAGAGTGTCTTTAAAGCGGGGACGACTGTAGTTGCAAGGGAAGTCGCCGACCTATATGCTTTGCTTCTTTTCTCCAATTGACTTGCGTCTGTCGTGCGTATGCGTACTGATGGATACTGCGTGTAATATATACGTGGTGGTGGTCTTTCTTGGGTGGCAAGCGGTACGCGAGTCGGTTTTCTCCAGGCGTGAGTGATGAGACGTATGCACCGGTATGGACCTGGCACATTGTACGTACCTTTTGTATGACCACGGACTCTAGATTTTTGACAAGAGTTAGTGTAACAAAAACAACAACAACAACGTACGGTGCAGGCAGCCCAACCGCCGTCGTTAGTAGCCGCGAGTTGGTTAGTTGTGGGAACGGGGGAACTCAACTACTGAAAAAAAAAAAAAAATGCTGTAGTTGAGTGGATACACGCGGCCATCCATGTGAGTTCAGTTTGCACATTGGGTCATTTCACTCGTGCAACTTCTTTGTATCTTGCGTGTTTTAGGCGGCAAAGCGAAGTATTTCCCGGACGAAATTTGATTTCATTTGGTTTTTCGGAACTTCCTAGGGGTCCAGCACCTTTGTGTGAACACGGACTCCAAAATTTTTTACAAGAGTTAATGTGAGAAAACCACAACAACAACAACAACAACAACAACAACAACAACAACAACAATAACAACAACAACAACAACCACAACAACAACAACCACAACAACAACAACAACAACAACAACAACAACAACAACAACAACAAGACTGACTCCCGATTTCACTTTTATATGTTTTTGGTGGAGGCATGAGTCGCGTCAGCTGTGAGATATGCGTGTACCACCTTGCGTTGTTTGTGTTTTTCCCTGGGGTGTTCCTCGGCTTTAGAGTGACTGGAGCCTGTCCTGTGATCACGGACTTGATTATGCGAGTTAATGTGGGAACAACAACAACATCCTTACTGAGGACACACAACCCGTGATACGCGCGATTGGAGTATCACACACTGCTTGCAAAGATGAGTTTCGACAAAATCTTCGATCTCACAGCTGGGTTGTTTTTTTTTTATTATATTAATATTTATATCTCGGTGTTGACGGAATGTTGCGTTTTTACCGAAATACGAAAAATTAAAACAAGAAAATATTTCGGGAAAAACCTAAAATAAATACTAACCCCCGGAAATCTGGGCTTTACGTTATTTACCTTGTTTCGGGAAAAAACAAAAAATCAGGTACAAGGATGTAGATTAACGGGCAGCCGCACCGCTCGAGCTGCGCCACCACTTGCCCACCACTCGCAAGCGCACGAGACTAAGCAGGGTCGTCCCCAAGGTCATTGGCAGGTCATGTCTTATCGCAAAAGGCGCAGCGAGCTTCTGAGCTCTCGTCGTCAACTTGACAAAGTGACCGTATTGAGGCAGCCGACCAAACAACGAGCTCGCTGACGGCAGTGCTGAGACGTTTGTCACGTTGGGCGTTGTGGCGCGACGAGTTGGTGACGGATTTCACTCCCCAAAGCACCGACACCTGCCTACGAGTAAGGCCGACTGCTACAGTGGGACAACCACGCGGGCGTCTTCCGCCAGCGCTGCTTCTGTGGTGACGGTGCTGTGCCAGATGGACGATTATTTTGCGAGCCGACTGAGGCTCGTACTCGTGAGGATTCAACCCTTTTGATTTCGGTAAATTGCCGCGATTGCGTCAGAAACTAGACTAAAGTGTTGTACGTACAGTACTACTACAGAGAATCTGCATGATATTCTGCATTGACCCCCTGCTACTCACTCACTGCCAAAAAACAAACTGTCTCTGACGACGGACGACAGCGGCGACCATGTCTCATCGTCACCGTGCAATAATGTAAACAAACAAACGTAATGTCCAGGTACTCTGGAATAATGTAATCGCTCTCACCGATAAAGCCGACCCTTTCTTGGTCAAATGATGTTGAGTTCTTCTCCCGATCAGTTGGCGTTGAGAATAGCAAGCGCCGCGCTGTTGGCGTGTTGCTGCTGGTCCACGCGTGTGTCCAGAGTCCACCACTAGCGCCACCACCACTACAGCCACCGCCACCAACAGCAACACCAACACCACGGTGGTGGTGGCTGGCACTTTTAGATAATAATGACGGCACGAGGAAAGCCGCCGCTCTTCTCGCACAAAAAAGCAACATGGTGGTGGTAGTAGCCGTCGCTGCTGCTGCTCTCTTTCTTGTGGATGGTGGCGGCATGCTATGGACCTGGTTTGCGGCGATGCTGCTGTTAGTAGTAGTTGTTGTTGTTGTTGATATTGTTGTTGTTGTTGTTGTTGCTGTTGTTGATGTTGATTGTCACTTCGTGCACAGGTGTATCTGCCGCCAGCAAATCTTCTCGCGGCTTCCGCCCGTTGAACGCAACTATGTAATATCTTCGTTATAAACGACCCTTGACCTGGATTTCATCTCGTACACAATAGGGGTAGACTAGGATTGAGAAACTCCGACCGCCGACCATGTCAACTACTGTACCGGACACCCGTGAAAATGCATTTAAATTTTTCCGTCCGACCAAACTAAATTCTTATAATAATAGCAACATAGACTAAGTTTCAGAGTTTTACAGGTCTGACGTATAAAGTGAAATCGGGCGTCAGCCTACGATGTGCAAGGAGCGAAAATCGTACCAACCAGGTAAGTTTCTACCAAATCGAATCTAATTGAATTCGATTAAATGAAGAAGGAATATTTTCGTCTCAAAAGTGTCCTTTGTTAACATTTTTTTTTTCGCACACATCTGCTTTGTTTGATATCTTTCGAATTGCTTGGTTATTATTGTGTCTGTGACTTGGGAGGGAGAGCACCCCGAGAGACCAATCTACCGCAACCAACCTTGACGGTATTCCACTGGTGGTCTCTACTCTAAATCCCGTCTCTCCCTCCGTTAACCACTAGCCAGGTCCCAACCGAAACCCATGCAGTCTAAGACGACTGAGTCCCACCCACGGTACGATACCGTGGAAACTCCTCCATCCGACTCCTAAGTGAACCAACTGTTGTATATACCAATATCAGTTAATTCCTAGTGCACAGAAATGAAGACAAACACAATTGTCATAAAATACACAGTGCGACATTCCCCCCTTCTCCTCACCTTCGAAAGAAAAAGGGTGGGTGGGTGGGAGAAATATCACGAGAGCCGCCCTTATGCTGGGTCGCTGACCGGCTACTAACACTTGCCTCTTCTCTGGTCGCACAGCCTACACGGTACCGTCCCTTGCCCTCCGACGTGCGGGCTTACCTAGCTGCGCGAGTCAACCGAAGAGTGATGGCGACCACCTACCGTGTGGTGGACCGTTACCAGAGCATGGAACAACAACCCTAAATTCTTTCGCGTCCAAACAAACCACGGGTTACGCCGCTTTCGGTTCCCGGAGGTCATAACCCTCTCCTTTCCAGCTTCTGGACAAGCCGTGGTCACGGGTGTCGTCCCTTCTCCCCCCCGATTCTTGCCGTCAATTTTTATCGCGCATAGGGTTCAGCAATCCCACTGCTCGTCGATTTTTCATCGAGTGTTACTAACTCACGCTCTCGCGCTTTCCGCAAGTCAATTTGTGCACGACAAAAAGTCCCCACGAATTTATTCGAGTATGCACTCGGGGGGATTCGAACTCACGAAACTGACCTATACCAGGCTCGAGGATAACCTCATACATACGCCATCGGGGCGACCGGACAATAACACGTGCCCGCGGGTTAGAAACGAAAGAAGCATAAACAGAACCTATAGTAGTAGCAGGTGCTACTATCATAAGATACGATACGTACTACTACACTGACGATAAGATATGACATCATAATATAATGCACACGTATAGCAAACCTCTGCGTCCTTCTCCCCCCCCCCACCTCCCCCACCCCCCGTCGACGGGCGGGGAAGAGACGGATTGAACTCTCCCTGAACGATAATTTTTGTTTTTCAGATCAGCACCGCAAACTGCGTAGAGCATTTTGTTTTTTTTTGGACGGGGGAGAAGGGGAACCGATTGAAATTGAGAGTGAACGAGAGCAAGTGCGAAGGAGCGGGCCGAGTGAGCTAAGGCGATTTGGCGGCCACGGAGAACCACAGCAGGAGGATGGCACACGGAGACCCACGACCGGCACACACATCGTCATGAGAGCAGCGATCGTCTTTTTTTTAGGGTTATTTTTACGAGGCAGTAGTACAACATGTTACTCACGTCACTGCTTTTGGTAGAGTTTGTAGAAGAGTTGTATACCCTTCATGGGGAACGACCCGCCACAATTTTCAATTTTCAGGCACGGGCGTCGTAGCTGCGCTGCAACCTGTCAAATAACTCGGGAAGGAGGGGCGATGATTGATATCTGTACTGTGGTTTTTGGTTTTTTGGTTCCATTGCTCTTGTTTCACTGCATGCCCGCAGATCGCCACTCTGACAGCACTCCAGACAGCAGGCGCGTTCGTCTATACTCACGATTACCGTGCGGTTCGTACGGTGCAGGCAGCCCAACCACTGTCGTTCGTAGCCGCGAGTTGATTAGTTGTGGGAACGGGGGAACTCTATGCTGTAGTTGAGTGGATACCCGCGGCCATGTGAGTTCAGTTTGCACATTGGGTCATTTCACGTGTGCGCCTTCTTCCGTTTCATGCGTTTTTAGGCGGGAAAGCGTAGTATTTCCCGGACGAATTCTGATTTCATTTGGTTTCTCGGATCTTCCTAGGGGTCCGGCAACTTTGTGTGACCACGGACTCTAGATTTTTGACAAGAGTTAATGTGAGGAAACAACAACAACAACAACAACAACAACAACAACAACAACCCGCCCGCCCCCACCCCCCACCTCCCCAACCCCCCCACCCCATCCCACCCCCACCCCCTCGAACACTCCGCCCTCTACTCACTGATTGTACGACTTGCAGAATATACATGATAAACTGGTGCATTCTTTCCAAAACCGTCACATTTATCCCCCTAAAAGAATGTATAGTTTCCACGTACAGATCAAGCTGCCCCACCCGCCCCACCCCCGCCCCAACCCCCCCCCCTCCATGATAAAATTGGCATTTTTCTCCCAAAACCGTCAGATATATCCCCTTGAAGAATTTTTAGTTTCCACGCACAAAAAGAGCTGCCCCGCCCGCCCCCCCCCCCGCTCCCCCCCCTCCAACCCCGTTCCCTTTTGATCAAACCTAGGCCCCCACGTCCTCACCGGTTATTCGACTTACAGGATACACTTGATAAACGAATGCATTTCCTTCCACAGCTGTAAGATTTTGTCCCCCTCACGGGTTTTGTCGTTTCCGCGCACAGACTGAGTAACATCACCCTGTTGACCCTGATAGCTACACTGTAGTGGCAAGGGGGGTCGCCGACCTATATCCCTAATGAGGACACACAACCCGAAACACGCGCGATCGGAGTATCACACACAGCTTGCAAAGATGAGTTTCGACAAAATCTTCGATCTCACAGCTGGAGTGTATTTTCTTTTTTCATAACAATACACCCTTTGGGCGATGAACCTGAATTAATGCATATGGGCTCCCCGGGTATTGTATCAAAGGTATACCCGTAGGATATTGGGCCACAGCAGTCTTGCAGAAGTCACAGAAAATCGGGGTACGGTACCGAAGTGTTACAGAACTCACAAAAGTTCCGGGTATTGTGGCACGGGCGTACAGAACTCACACACGTTGTAAAAATGATATACCCGTACCCCGGGTATTTGTGGCGCTGGCGTACAGAAGTTCCAGGTACGGGTATGAATGTCCTACAGAACTTACAGAAGTTTTTTGTAGGGCAATAGCCGGGGTAAACACAACCTTTCAATATATGTTATAAAAATAAAAATACACTCCAGTTGTGAAATCGAATATTTAGTCGAAACTATCCGGAACGAACAATGTGTGATACCATTCAGAACACCGTTGTCGCAAGCGATGAACGTCATAGATACGGGTAAAAGACTATATATCGGGTGATATAGAGGAATGTCTTCTGGCTACAACCATCAGATTTGTCCCCTTTCAAAAAATGTAGTTCCCGCGCACATATTGAAGTGTCCCGCCCCCCGTCCCCCGCCCCCCGATCCCTCTTGTGTAAACGCCCCACCTAAAATCAAAATCTGCCAGAGTAGTAAACACTCACCGCCAGCTGCTATCACCTCAATATATTTCTAGCCATCCATGCCGTAGCTCCAATTCATATCCGCCCCCCCCCCCCCCCGCGCCCCTCCCCCCCCAGCGCCCCCCCCCCCCCCCTTTTTCTTTCCCCCGCTCCTTTGTTCAAACGCCCCACGTACCATCGAAATCGGCCAGAGTAATAAACACCTTTACTACGCTGTTAATATCACGTCATGTTATATTTCCAGCCATCCATGACGTAGCTTTCATTCATCTCCCGCTCCCTCCTCCCCAACGCCCCCTCCTTCCCCACCACCCGCACGATCGCCTAGACCAAGCACCACGCGTATAGCAAGCCCCTACATATATGCGCAATACGCGAGATCGGAGTATCACACACAAGCTTGCAAAGATGAGTTTCGACCAAATCTTCGATCTCACAGCTGGAGTATATTTTTTTATTAAATGTTACCTAAAGCTCTTGAAACCCTCCCCCCCCTCCCCCTCCCCGAACCCCCCCCCCCCCCCCCCCCCCCGCCCTTTTGTTATTTTCTTCACGCTCCCTCTCGCTCAAACGCCCCACCTAACATCGAAATCTGCCAGAGTAATAAACACTTCCACGCACTTGATATCACCTCATAAACTTCCTAGAGCCATTCATGCCGCTGCTGCAATTCAACCCCCCCCCCCCTCCCCAACACCCCCTCCTTCCCCACCACCCGGACCATCGCCTAGACCGAGCACCACGCATATAGCAAACCCCTACATCTATGCGACCTAATGTTGTTTAAAACCCCTTTCGCCCCCCCCTCCCCCCCCCACCCCCACCCCCACCCCCACCCCCTCGAACACTCCGCCCTCTCCTCACTGGTTGTACGACTTACAGGATAAGATTTATAGTTTTCACGCACAGATTGAGCTGCCCCGCCCATCTCGCCCCCCCCCGCTCCCTCTTGATCAAACCTAGGCCCCCACGTCCTTAAAAACTACGCCCTCCCCTCACCGGATATTCGACTTACAGGATTCACTTGATAAACTGATGCATTTCCTTCCACAGCTAGCTGTCAGATTTTGTCCCCCTCAGAAACGGGTTTTTATAGTTTCCGCGCACAGACTGACTAACATCACCCTGTTGACCCTGATAGCTACACTGTAGTTGCAAGGGGAGTCACCGACATATTTCTTTAATGAGGACACACAACCCGTAATACGCGCGATCGGAGCATCACACACAGCTTTGGCAAAGATGAGTTCCGACAAAATTTTCGATCTCACAGCTGGAGTGCATTTTTATTTTTGTAATATAATACGAGTAGCTGTTGATTGTATGCTTGGATAATGCGGATATGATGACGGTTGAGTATTGTAGGGGTTTCCAGTGATAAGTTGGCTACATCGTAGCGGTATATCGGGATGGTGGAATGATTTTGGGTATTTCGCCGCCACTCCTCGTTGTGCTTCTTCTACCGAGTGAGTCTTCTCCTCTCCACGATTTGCCTTGGCTAGGAGCAACGTAATATATATTTGTACGTCTTATACTTGTCTTCATACCGGTGACTCCACTACCCCACTATGGCCAGCTCGACGGGTAAGCCCTCTACGCTTCGTGGGGATCAACAAACATTAGCAGTGTGTAGGCGCATACTTTGTATGGTATCAAGAAATACCAACCACCAGTTCAAAAATTGTCATACGAGGGGTGTGAACATACCAATATTATACACTGCTGAATATACTGTACCGGGTACATAATACCCTATTACCGAACAGGGCCTAGCTTGTACCAATACCAAACAAGATGGGTGTGTTGACAATACTGAAGAGATGAACTGGTGCATAGTACCTGTTCGTCGTAGGGTTTTCCTTTTCATTCCTCTTTGTAATTTGATCGTTAACATAGATGTCATGCTGTCCGCCCGTGGGTTTCCGTGGGTTTCACCACCACCGTGAAAAGCGATATCGGCAATCAGAATCTGCTCACAGTCCGCACTTTTCACCGAGAAGACATCTGTAGGATTTACCGTCCGATACTACAATTTTCACCTGGATGAAAGGTTAGAGCCTACTGCTGAAGATACAGTAGTAAAAAGGCCAGCCATAAACAGAAATCAGCGAGTCATTAACAGTCCATTCATAGCGTAGCAGATGTCCACAATGCAACACCTTGCGTCTCCGCACCAATGTGTCAACCCACCTATTTTGAAAGTGTCTACAGGTTACGTACTACTACGTAGACACTGACTGCACTGCACGTACGCCATAACCTTGGCGCCCTTTCTTCGCGTCCATAGTTGACTCGTTGGGAGTTAAGGCAACGCTTTGAAGGGTATAAACATTCGCATTATACCACGACTCACCTGGTGCTGAGGTATACGGCGCGGGGAGACAACAGTGCTGCGGACGCAAGCGGATGCCACGTATATATCTCGTCGAGTACTCGACGGTTTCGGGTATACAACAGCTTCAATCGAAGCCCCACACCATGCTAACGCAGCTGTGACAGCGTCTAGCCGGTCCGAGGTTCTTGCCGCGAATATGCGGGGATGTTGTAAATGACGTAGTCGCGACACCGGTGTCGTAACCACCTTAAACCAGCCTGAATATTCTGCCGGCGCAAGCGGATACCACGTATATATCTCGTCGAGCACTGGGCCGTTTCGGGTACAGGATGGTGTCCGGTATTCGTTTGATATACCGTTGGCAGGTGGTAGCACAGGCTTGCGCTGGTAGTGGTCAAACTACCTTGCTGGCGCTTGAAACTCATATAAAATGTTTCATACTGAAAATAACCGCTTGTGGGCAAGACAAGCAGAAGGAGAAGGTAGAAACAAGAGGGGGGAAACAAGAGTGAAAGGGGTGTGCTCTCTTACACTACCGTCCTCGACCAACTCAGCTCTGCGGCTACGTATATTGTTACCCTGCAGCTCGTTGCCTGATTCACCTACGGTAACGTTGCCTGAAGTTTGCTCGGGAAGCTTAGCTAAGTCAACGTCCCGAAAGTAAACGAACATCTTTTGACCAGAACATTGCTTGTGCCTACGTTGGTTCGCCGCGGTATTGCTTGTACATAACCTCACCGCATTGCTCGTACGTACTACTGCTTAAGCAGAACAATCGCATAACGCTGACTACGACACGTTTGCTTGTTTATCTCTACTCTATGCTGCTGACCATTTACTAGGTATACATACAGCTGTAACGTTGTAGTTGCTGCTGAAAACTTATTTTCACGAGAATAGGATGATGTTTCCTATTTCTATGCACTCCCCCTGTGAATGAAAGTCGCGTCTTCAAGCAATGTCAATGTCGTTATCAAATTATTTGTTACGTGGAAATACCCTGGACTTATCTTAACTTGAAGCTTGTGTAGTGAAATGCCGCCGCAACTGGTGCCCTCTTTCACTGTTGAGCATGCCAAACTGATACTACTACGAAAATCCAAGTACCGAATAACAACACATTCAGGCAGCAACGTTATTGTGGACAAGTCCTAATGTATTTCAAACGATACTTCTGGCTTGAATACCAGCGAGACTCTGAAATGACAAAACGTCAGAGCCGTCTTACAGTAAGAGCGCAGCAGACAGCTTCTGACCTCCTAGCATGAGGAGCTCAATCAACATCTCACCCAAAACACGACTTCGATATTTAAGGCATTCGTTCGCGCAACCCGACCAACCTTCTTTTCCCCAGGCCTAAAACGAATTGCACTAGTAAAATGATTAAACTACCGTCGAATGCAATTGAGTTAATTGACACACGACGTTTATGAAAATACGTGGAAGTGTGTTGGTCTTGAGCTTATTTCCACATTCGCCGGAGGAAAAATATGTGAAACAAACCCGTAGTTCCTCACGCGAGGAGCTCAACCGGCCGGAAACGTTTTGATAATAGTCTATAGACTATGTAATAAAAATGATAACACACTCCAGCTGTGAGATGGAAGATTTTGTTGAAACTCATCTTTGCAAGCTGTGTGTGATACTCCGATCGCGCGCATTACGGGCTGTGTGTCCTCATTAAGGATATATGTCGGCGACTCCTCTTGTAACTACAGTGTAGCTATCAGGGTCAACAGGGTGATGTTAGGCAGTCTGTGCGCAGAAACTATAAAACCTGTTTCTGAGGGGGACAAAACCTGACAGCTGTGGAAGGAAATGCATCCGTTTATCAAGTGAATCCTGTAAGTCGAATCACCGGTGAGAGGGGAGGGCGGAGTTTTGAAGGACGTGGGGGGCTGATTTTGATCAAAAGGGGGGCGGGAGGGGGGGAAGGGGGGGGAGGAGACGGGTGGGGCAGGTCAATTTGTACGTGGAAACTATAAGTCCTTCTTGTGGGGGAGGGGGGGGGGGGGGGGGGGGGGGCGGGGGAGGGCGTTAGGTCGCATAGATGTAGGGGTTTGCTACACCCGTGGTGGTGCTAGGTCTAGGCGATGGTGCGGGTGGTGGGAAAGGAGGGGGCGTTGGGGGCGGGGGGGGGTTGGGAATTGCAGCAGCGGCATGGACGGCTCTAAACCGGTAATGAGGTGGTATCCAGGGCGTGGAAGTGCTTATTACTCTGGCGGATTTCGATATTAGGTGGGGCGTTTGAGCAAGAGAGAAAGAGGAAAAAAAAAGGGGGGGGGGGGGGGGGGAAGGGGTTTAAAGAGGTTCAGGTCGCATATAATAATAGCACGCGACATCAACCAGCATTTTCAGCGTATTTGCGGGAATTCTAGATGGTCTAAGTATGCCGTATGTATGTATCAGTCTAAGGATGGTTCCCTTTGTGTATTAACAACGGATACAGAGTGCCTTAATTAAACCTTAATTAAGCCTTAATTAAGCCTTAATTAAGCAGAAAGATGTTGAAGCCATACTTAAATTGCAGGCCGGGTTTAGAATAGATTATGCGGAGGAGAAGCATACAGCCTCATTTTATGTGCAATTGGTCACGGCCATTGGGGAACATGTAGCCGAGATCTGCAGCAACTTAGCAATCGACTACGTGGATACGTTAGACTGGGGGAACGCGTTATTCGAAGAAATACGTAGGTGTTTAAAATACGCAGAAGATGCTGCTGAAACACGTCGAGTAACAGGCAACATCGACATTTCGGCAGCCAGACACGCATTCAAACAGGCGCATAAAAGTGTCGTTATCACCAAAGTAAGTGGACAAAGCAGCAAACTGCTTGGGCATCATGTGAAAAGCCTGTTATGCGAGAGTAACCACAGCAGAGTTGAGTGGTCCAGGATATACACGAGTTGAGAGTGAATTGTTCCCAGACCTCATAGAGAAAATTACGACGAGGCAAATTACATATTTGCTGAAGGAACATTTACCGATACCGATGGTCATGGTTAAAATCAAAGGCCCTCAAAATCCACACAAACACAAGTATTATGTCAAAAGATACTCTACGCAGATACCGGTTAGATACCTTATGACCAAATTACACAAAGCGATCCCAGCTTTCCGGGGTATCACAGCGTGTTGTGGCACAACCACAGAAGGCGTAGCTAAGATAGTGAATGCAGTACTCGTTGGCATCAGACCAGTACTAGATGCCTTGTGGCGTGAAGAATGTATTTGTATCGGTTTGGTTCGAAACAAGTGTTGGATTACGTCTGGTGAGTAGATGTTATGAAAGATTTAGACAATAAAGCAGCGATGGCAGAAAACGGGCTGCCTCACGACCTGGGAACTTTTGATTTTGTAGCCATGTACGCTAACATTCCGGTCAACTGTCTTAAGCGTATCATGGGCGAGTTACTGGACTTGGTATTCACGTACCAAGAAGCAAAAGACGGTTCCAAATCGATTTACATTAAGTATAGGTTCAAAAATGATGAAAAGGAACCGAAGATCAACAAAATACACTGGTCTCTCAACCCTCCTGTAAATACTAATGAAACGACCAACAACAAAAAAAGGGAATTTAATGTTGGTCAAGCTAAACTGTGTGAATGGATTAACTTCGTATTAGACGAAGGGTTTGTACAATTTGGAGGAGCGGTATATAAGCAACCATCGGGCATATTCATGGGCACTGCACCCGCACCCGATTTAGCGAACGATTTTGCGTACATGCATGAACTCAATTTCCTGAAAATTATGATAAATAGATATTTGCTCGATAGAGAAACAACATTGAACCTCTTTACCCTTTAGAGGTTATTGAACAGTACTGCAGTAACACTAAGAGATTCATAGATGACATACTTGCGGTAGCACCACGCTTACCAAGTAGGAAAGGTCCTACATTTGAACAAGTTACTAAGCGGGAAGGAGGGGAGGGGGGGGTGTATGGTGGAATGTATCCGGAACACATCCTGGATGACGAGGGTGAGCAGGTTGCGAACCCTGCATCTATCACCAAAGAGCAAAGAGGGCAAACAGTGCATTTCCTGGATATGGAAATTCTTCAAAGTACTCCTGGAGTGTCGCAAATTCGAATGCATGATAAACGGGACCACACGGAGACACTGAAGCAGTACCGTAGATACCCCCACATTGAAACACGATTATCAAAAAAGTGTTCGTATGCGACCCTCCATTCATTGCCAACTTTGTCGATTTGCAATTAGGTGCTCGGAAATCCATTTCTTCCAGGTAGCAGCAGCTAAGTTGATGACGGACATGATTAGACATGGTTATGCCAAGGAACGTTTGCGGAGCAAACTCCAAAAATTCCGCAAAACGTTTTTCAAAAACTCACCGATAAAGCCGACTATTAAAAGAGTGCATGACCCGGTTGTGCGTGAGAAGTATTGGTGGTTGGTCACTGAAGGAGTTTGGAAATGTGTCGAAAGGGAAGGTCAAGCACCCGGGCATGATAGACTGCTGAGTGATGAGTGGGTACGTCTTTGTACGTATATATATATATATATATATATTTACATGGTTTTTAAGAATGAGCGATTGAATTGCAGAAGTTATACATGATTTATGGGAATGGCCACTTCGCCTGTCCCTCAAACGTTTATTTTTACAAAGTGTCATAGAGAAATGAACAACCACCGTTTATGGGAATAGATAGATATAAGAGTTGTGGAGAGGGGGGGGGGGTTGGTGGATAAGTGGAAACGTAGTCACGTAGGCATAGCCGTAGACATTGAAGTATGAGAGTGTAATACACCGTCGTACATGAGTAAACAATGTGTGCGGGCATGTTGATTCGAGTTAATCGGAAAAGGTGTGTAGAATACGTATGCTACATTTGTATGTGTGTGGGTTGGGAATCGGGTACATATGAGTGTGGAAGTGTGTATGGACTGTGCATCTCGAGTACTGGGTATTTGTGGGTTGAAAAGAAGGTGTATATAAGCATGGAAGTGTTCAACCTACGTACGTAGGTCACAACGTCTTTATTAAATACGTTATCAAAGGCGTTACGATACATCTGAGAATTACAAAAACATTATCACAAAAAAACAAAATATGTATGGGTTATTTTGTCCTGTCTACGACGTCGATTGAGGAATGAAAATTGTAACCAAGATTCTCAGTTATACCAACGCAAAACATACATTCATGACGTACACATCAAACACGCTCCCGAGAACCGAAGTATCTCAGGAAATGGACAACGCCTACAATCATGCCAAAACATGGTATGTCCACGGAAACAACGAACGTTACTGAGTCAATTACTGAATGCAAGAGCTAGTCGTCGCCTTTATTTATCCCCAATCATCTCATACATCGCCTAGACCTAGCGCCACACGTATAGTAAGCCTCTACATAAATGATGAACACGCGCGGTAGGAGTATCAGACACAATCTTGCAAAAATGAGTTTCAACCAAATTTTAGATCTCACAGCTGGAGTGTATATGTGTTACCTAAACCTCTTAAAACCTTTTCCCCCAACCCCCCCCCCCCCCTTTCTTTTCCCGCGCTCTCCCAAACGCCCCACATCGAAATCCGCCTGAGTAATAAACACTTCCACGCACTGGATATCCCACTGCTGGAATTCACCCCCCCCCCCCCCCCCAACCCTTCCCTCACCAGTTATTCGACTTACAGGCTTCACTTGATAAACTGATGCGTTACCTTCCACGAGTTTCATAGTTTCCGTCCACAGACTGACTAACATCACCCTGTTGACCCTGATAGCTACACTGTAGTTGCCAGTGGAGTCGCCGAAACCTCCCACAGCTCATCACATGTCACCCGCCAACATGACGGGATCCAGCGGTCGCAGTGATGAAACACCTACGACTTCGTTCACATCAATGTACTCAACAAGCAGACTATCTATATATACAAACGCTTTCTCCCCCCCCTGCCCCCCCCCCCCCCTTTTTCTTAGACCCTAGCCTCACTCCGTATTTCGATTCAACCCACACCGTGTAGCGAAATAATTAATACACACATAGTCAAACTATGAAGAGTAACGGTATCATAAGTGTATTATGATACCGCTACAACCCATAGTTGTCAAAGGTGGTTATTGCATGTTTATCTTCAGGGATAAATATGTATTTGACCATACTTGACAAAAGCCGCGAGGGGGAACGTTGAAATTCCCAAACGTCCCTCGCCACTTCGTTTTTAGCCCCCCGAAGCAGTTTTCTCGGCGTACATAAGTACGTTTTGCAGATATACACAACAGCCCCCCCCTCAACCCTTGTAAATCAATATGTATTCGAAAACACGACTCTGAAACAACACTATAACGAAGTCTAGAACGTGAACCAAAACATACACGTGTAGCAACAACCATGAGGACACAAAACAATATGTATTCAAAAACACCACTCTGATACAATACGATAACGAAGTCTAGAACATCAACCACAACGTACGCGAGTATCAAAAACCACTTGGTTACAAAATAATATGTATTCGAAAACACCACTCCGAAACAACACGATAACGAAGTCTAGAGCATCAACTAAAATATATACGTGTAGCAACAACAACGCGGAAAGCACCACTTTGAAGCAATACGATAACGAAGTCTAGAATATCAACCAAAACATACACGTGTAGCAAAAACAACGCGGACACACGACACACTAAAACCGTATATACGTCCGCATACGAAACCCAGTCAAAAGATGGAACCCATATACCCTGGGTTCCAAATTGAGGTCCCTACGAGTCAGAAACATCACATAAGTCCACATAAAGTCTTTACACAAACCTAAAATGCGTCACAACTGCTCGTTGCAAAATGAAAGGTTCATCAAGAACGCAAGAACAAGCAGAACGAGGGACGGGGTAATCGCAGCAGCGCAAATCATTATAGCATCCGCTCACCACATCACCTCCTTTGAAATTGGTTTTGAGCATCAGCGAACTAGGTCCAACGCATGCCCGTAGTGTTTTAGGTGGAGTGAGGAGCGGTAGTACAAAAATCAAGTGCGCTGCTCGATAACTTGTTCCTGACCGTCGGTATACTGAACAATCTTCGGGCCGCGTCTTCTCTGTGTCGGTTGTGTGAGGAATTTCTTTGTCGTTTTGCAAGCAAGCGGTTGCGTTGGCATATACTACCTGGCTTGATGTAAGGGAAAGGAACACCACTCAGCGATCATCTACTACACGTTAGGGCATGTTTTCATGAACACCACTAACAAGAGCATCAGACATGGACGCGACATCTACAGGACCACAACATCTTCGACGACAGTTGGGAGAAAACAGGACGTATAATCGTACACTATATAATAACAATGTGAAAAATAAGTACAGACAGATATGTTAACACTGCGGTAAACCACACGACCAACCTACTACGCAGGGTATTTCGTGCCTCTATACGTTAACATGATTGCCTGACAACCTCTGCCATACCAAACGCAGTAGCATATGCCTAACGAAGTAAAGTTACCCTCGCGTTCAATAGTGGTGACATCGCATGCCCACGTGAGACAACCTCTACGAAACGCAGTAGCATATGCCTAACGAAGCAAAGTCACCCTCGCGTTCAATAGTGGTGACATCGCATATATATGACATCGCATGCCCACCTCGCCTGCTGTATTTGTAAGATGTATCTCTGTCTTAGAATTGGCGACCTCAGAGCCCCACATCGGCACGGTAAAAATCATGGGCGTGAAATCGTACATTTGAGACAAAAATAATTTGAAAAGGAAGCACAGGCAGATCTGTTAAAATTGCGGTAAACCACACTACCAACCCATCGCACGCGCACGTGATACGACCTGTACGAAATTCAGTAGCATATGCCTAACGAAGAAAAGTCACCCTCGCGTTCAGTAGCGGTGACATCGCATATATATGACATCGCATACCCACCTCGCCTGCTGTATTTGTAAGATGCATCTCTGTCTTAGAATTGGCGACCGCAGAGCCCCACATCGGCAAGGTAAAATCATGGGCGTGAAATCGTACATTTGAGACAAAAATAATTTGAAAAGGAAGCACCGGCAGATATGTTAAAATTCCGGTAAACCACACTACCAACCCATGACGTAGGGTATTTCGTACATACCGTCTGCATGATCGCCTCCCAACCTATGCCAAGCGAAGTATGACTAACGAGGTAACGTAATTGAGCGCGTTCCTTTAAAAACACTAACGATTCACATCTCTCCCTCTAGTGCTCAATGGCGGTGACAGTGCATGACCACATCACCTCGCATGTTGTATTTGGCAATAAGTATCTCTTTCTTATAATTAGCGATGTCGGAAAATAATGGTTACTACATGGTGGCGGTGACAGTGCATGACCACATCACCTCGCCTGTTGTATTTGGCAATACGTATCTCTTTCTTATAATTAGCGATGTATGTCAGAAAATAATGGTAACTACAAATATTCTAGCTTTCGATTCATGTACAATAACAAATTATGAAGATTCAACACTTTTTTTTTTTGTTTATCCTCCGGCGGATGGGGAAAAAAAATGCTTTAGCTCACCACACTTCCAGGTATTTTCATACGCGTCGTGTGTCGATTTATCTCAGTTGCTTTCGCAGCCCAACGCTAGCTGGCGCACCCTTCGGGTCCCATTGTAGGTATAGCGTAAGCTGTCCCTATCAGTGGTCTTCGTTACAACCCCGGCAGCGCAAGCTGCCGTTGTATACGGATGCGTGTGTATGTCGACCCGGCCTGTCCCCTGAGGGTCAGTTTCGGTGGAGATAGCCACCCGGAATGTCATCTTTCCGGGTAGTAGTGTCAAGATTTAACACGTTATTTACTGCGGGTTGCATACTGCATCTAACATCAAACCTTCTAGAATAGTAAACATTACCAGGCAGATGATATAAAGGGATATCTTCTTGCTACAGCCGTCAGGTTTGTCCCCTTTAAGGATTTTTAGTTTCCGCGCACATATTGAAATGTCCCGCCCCCCCCTCCCCCTCCCCTCCCCCTCCCCCGATCCCTCTTGTTCAAAAAACCCCACTCCTTTCCCCCCCCCCTCCCCCGATCCCTCCCCCCTCTTTTTTTTTCCGCCTAGTTTGTTCAAACGCCCCACTTACAATCGAAATTAGCCAGAAGAGTAATAAACACCTCTACGCAGTTGATATCACGTCATTCTCTTTCTGACCATCCATGGCGTATTTTTCATTCTTTCCCCCCACCCCCCTCAACCCCCCCCTCCAACGCCCCCTCGTTTCCCACCCCCCGCACGATCGCCTAGACCTAGCGCCACGCGTACAACAAGCCCCTACACATATCTTTGATCTCACAGTCGGAGTGTATTTGAATATTATATTACCTAACCCTCCTAACCCCCCCCCCCCTTCTCGCTCTCCCTTGCTCAAACGCCGCACCAAATACCGAAATCCGCCAGATTAATAAACACTTCACGCACTGGATATCACCTCATTATCTTTCTAGAGCCATCCATGCCGCTGCTTTCCCCCCTCCCCCCCCCCGCCCCGGACGCCCCCTCCTTCCCCACCACCCGCACCATCGCCTAGACCTAGAGTCGTCCTACGGTAGCCCCCCCAACTTTTCTTTAACGAAATCGCCGGTTTCAAAACCAACGCCCCACCGCATCTCCTGGAATACGGTGTCCCTTCATTGCCACCCTCCCCGACGTCATCGATCGAAAGACCTTTGCACACAAGAAAACGTGTGGATAGTATGTTTTCGATAGTATACTTCCTTGTGTCGAGCAGCCATGAAACGTTCGTTAAACAAAATCGCTGGTTTTGGGGGGGGCTATCGTAGAATCAGTCCCTAGCACCACACGTATACCAAACCCCTATATCTATGCCACCTAAATCCCTTCCCTTTCGCCCCCCTAACCCCCCCCACCCCCCCACCTCCCCCCCCCGCCCCCACCCCCAATCTCCCCACCCCTCCGCCCCATCCCAACCCCACCCCCTCGAACACTCCGCCCTCTACTCACTGATTGTACGACTTACCCCAGGATATACATGATAAACTGATGCATTACTTCCAAAACCGCCACATTTATCCCCATAAAAAAAATGTATAGTTTACACGCACAGATTGGGCTGCCCCACCCGCTCCACCCCCGCCCCAACCCCCCCCCTCCATGATAAACTGATGATTTTTTTTTTTTTTTCAAAACCGTCAGATTTATCCCCTTTAAGGATCCATAGCTTCCACGCACAAATTGCCCGCCCCCCCCCCCCCCCCCCGTCCCCCCTCCCACCCCCCCCCCCCGCCTTCCTCCCCCCCCCCTCCAACCCCGCTCCCGTTTGATCAAACTCAGGCCCCCACGTCCTTCAAAACTCGGCCCTCCCCTCACCGGTTATTCGACTTACAGGGTTCAATTGATAAACGGATGCATTTCCTTCCACAGCTGTCAGATTTTGTCCCCCTCAGAAACGGGTTTTAGAGTTTCCGCGCACAGACTGAAGAACATCACCCTGTTGACCCTGATAGCTGCACTGTAATTGCAAGGGGAGTCGCCGACCTATATCCTTAGTGAGGACACACAACCCGTAATATGCGCGATCGGAGTATCACACACAGCTTGCAAAGATGAGTTTCGACAAAATTGTCGATCTCACAGCTGGAGTGTATTTTCATTTCTTATAATAATATTAAAATACACTCCAGCTATGAGATCAAGGATTTGGTCGACACTGATGTTCGCAACATTTTGTGTGATCCTCCGATCGCGTGTGTTAATCATATATGTAGGGGTTTGCTATACGCGCTGTGCTGGGTCTAGGCGATCGTGCGGGGTGTGGGGAAGGAGGGGGCGTTGGAGGGGGGGAGGGGGGATGAATTAAAGCTACGTCATGGATGGCTAGAAAGATAATGACGTGATGTCAATTGCGTAGAAGTGTTTTATTACTCTGTCTGGCCGATTTCGATTGTAAGTGAGGCGTTTGAACGAACTGGGCGGGGAACAAAAGGTGGGGGGGGGGGGGAGGAGGGCGGAAATTAGTTGGAGCTACGGCATGGATGGCTGGAAGGAAGGATAACGAGATGATACCAGCTGGCTGGTAGTGCTTACTACTCTGGTAGATTTTGATTTTTGGGTGGGGCGTTTGAACAAGAGGGATCGGGACGGGGGGGCATTTCAATATGTGCGCAGAAACTATAAACCCTCAAAGGAGGAGAATCCGACGGTTTCAGCAAGAAGACACCACCCGGCTGGTAATGTTTATTATTCTACAAGATTTGATGTTACATGTAGTATGCAACCCAATTTTTAGGTGTAGTAAACAACGTGTTAAAAGCTTCATATTTTGTAATTGTTCATGGATCGAAAGATAGAATATTTCAATCGATAGACACAATCATGTGGTTACCAATATTTTCAGACATCGCTAATTATAAGACAGAGATACATATTGCCAAATACAACAGGCGAGGTGATGTGGTCATGCAATGTCACCGCCATTGAGAACGGAAGGGAGAAATGCGAATCGTTAGTGTTTTGAAAGGAACGCTTAGCGTACACGCGCTCAATTACGTTACTTCGTTAGTCATACTTCGCTTGGCATAGGTTTATTTATATATTATAAAAATTTAAATACACTCCAGCTGTGAGATCGAATATTTTGTCGAAACTCATATTTGCAGGCTGTATGTGATACTCCGATCGCGCGTATTACGGGTTGTGTGTCCTCATTAAGGATATAGGTCGGCGACTCCCCTTACAGATCATTATTTTTCGGGGGGATTCGGTGAGGAGTTTTGTTTCGTCTCGGCCTCAGTATGCGAATCTCGGAACTGGAATTCTCGGTCAAATAGCTTTGTTCGAGCACCGTCTTCGGGGGGCGGCTCCAACGCCCGTCGCCCTGCCGTATCCGTTCCGCACCTACCTCGACGTGAACGCGGATAGACGCTGAACGAGACAAGCGAGAAGTGAGCTTTTTTTTTCATATTGGGCGATATACGCCCGAGCTATTCTTAGATCTTGGCATATGTAGAGCTTGAACGAATAAATAAGACCCATATAATATATTACAAGCACCAACAACGCAGCTTGCAAAGATGATTATTGACCCGAAATTCGTCGAACTCACGGCTGACGTCCTTAAAATATTTTTTATAAAATATACTAGGTACATATAATATATATTTGAAACAAAATAATAGGACCCCTCCCATTAGGAAAAACCTCACCCACATATATATTACAAGTACCAACAACGCAGGCTGCAAAGAGGAATATTGACTCGAAATTCATCGAACTCACGGCTGACGTCCTCAAGATAGTTTTATTAAATATGGGACAACATTTCCAAATTGGCATCATTTTCAAATTGGAATCTAATTTTTTTGCCGACGATACTTTTTCATGGCCGCCTCGAAGCGCTTGCTCAATCGTACCTACTACTGCTGTCTTTCTTTTCGGCTCAGTAGGTATAGCGCTATGTAACCAACGGAGGATGTATCGTGAGTACGATTCTCACCCAGATCACACTTTATATTCAGGAGCATGCGCGCTGGAGACGTTATGAATGGTTATGATAGTTGCAGTGTTCTCCTGAGTACTACAAACTATAGTACGTGTAGAGGGGATAGCTCAGGAGATCGCTCTTACGAAGTTGGTGATGATTAATTAAAGGACTCAAAAACATATTTGGTTGGTCTATTGCATAACCCACTCACTGTGAGTTTCACTGAGTCGCGTGACAGTGGGTAGTGCTATGCGTCGAGAGTTCGATTCTAATCGACTTCATATTTGCGTTTCCCAAGCGTGCGCGCTGACGGCGTTAAGAATGGTTATTTCCAAAATTTGGTAGTTTATCATATATATAGTAGCACAACCTACTGAGCTACTGAGTCAAGTGATTAAGTAGCTCAGTGGGCAGTGCTGTAGGATTTTTCGGTCAAATCACTTTGATCGAAGGCCGCCATCCAAACGAAAAGGTCGCAAGAAATTGTATGTTGAACGGTACTCTCCGGTTATTCTTCGGATCTTGATGTATGGAGAGGTTGATACAACAAAACTTAACAAGATATTATTTGCAAATTGGCGTCATATTTTGTCCCCAAAATGAAAATAATGTTACTGTAAGAAAATCGCCATGGTACTGCGGTAGGGATCATAGTAGTGCACTTGTTTATTGAGTTTCTGTAGGTACACGTGCATACATACATGGATATAGACGTGGCAAGCGTACGCATGACTAAACAAGGAGGAGGTAAGTGGTGACTACGATTACTTCGCCAGAAAAACCCACACAGCAGCACGGCGAGTGGCTGTGTCCCCGGGGCCTCGAGGGTTGTATTTTACAAGTTCCTCCTCCTGTTGTCAAGCTGCGCCACGCGAAGGTGGTAGTAAGTAAACAGCATCCACGGAAGAAACCAGTGGTGGCATGCATTCGTCCCGGTATCGCATTGTTTAGTGTTTTTTTTTCCCCCGAGAAGACTTTTTGGAGAAATATATAGGCAGTGTGTGGATGGCGTGCTTTGTTGTTGCTGTGGTCTCGGACTCCTTGCTGTGGTCGTTTGCCGGTTAAGTGCAAGCGGTCGTGTTGGTACGCAACTGGAAAATATATTTGTGTTGTTTCGTACTTGACGTGCTCCTTGCTGCTGATTGCTGATGGATCAGCTCCTCTAGTTATTTGTTTTTTGGCACACTTGACTTCTACTTTCCAGCTTCTGGACATACAAGCCGTGGTCACAGGTGTCGTCCTTCCCTTCCCCCCCCGGTTATGGCCTTCAATTTATTTGGCGCATAGGGTTCAGCACCCAATGATCGTCGATTTTCATCAAGTGTCGCTAACTCACGCCCTCGCGCTTTCTGCAAGTCGATTAGTGCACAAGAATAAGTCCCATGAAAATTATACGAGTACGCACTCGGGGGAATTCGAACTCACAAATCTGACGTAATATACCAGGCTCAAGGATAACCTGATACGCCACCGAGGCAATGAGTGATATAAAGCCGGTGGCCCCGGTGGTCTAGTGGGGTTACACTCGAATACTACTACTACTATTATTAATACTCGCGTTAATACTTGTGTTTAATAACCACCGTTGTGAGCTTTGTTGGCTTCGTTTATTTGCAGAAATAAATGGAAAAAAAAATATCAACTAACTGTTGAAATCGCCTAGCAGCGTGGGCAGGTACAAATCTACGCGAATCGACGAGAGAAGAAAATGCTGAGCTCTTCTCGCGACAATAATAAGGGCAGGTACCGTAGTGGGGAGGGGGGAGAGGAGCCCGGTAAATGACCCCGGATCTGAGTTATACTACTGAGAGGGCGAGAGTAATGCGAGCATCGCAATAAATGGGATGGGAAAAAGAAAAGAAGTGAAATGCATTGCTGCTGCAATAGTACTATCCCCAAGCATGTTGCAGCGATCGACTCGATCTGGACTGACTGCTGTAATATGCAATTGGTCCATGTACAACTTCTCTAATCACAGGCCAGTATGAGATTATACTCATTGAACTTGCTGAACTTCTTAGTGAGTGGCGGTTTCCTCTATCCACGAACCCCGGCCGAGCCAATCAATCAAAGGTTGGGTTACACTGTGCGGGATGGCATCGAGGCAAGGGATCAACTGAAATGTCCGCGTATCGCGAGGTTGGAGTATAGGAAAAAAAAATCAGCAGTAGCGCGAGTTGCCCCATTTTTTTCTAGTTGTAAATACCTTGAAGGATTTCTGAACCGGGGTTGGACCCTGTTCTGTGGTGCTCGCGTTGTATACAAACCTCAGCTAGCTAAGGCTTCCACATCGTGCGGTGTTGTGTCGACCTGGGAGAAGTCGATTTTCGTCCCCGATTTGTTGGAGTTGATGGGGTATGGAAGGATTTCTGGGACGGCGGTGGAACCCTGTCCTCATCAGGTGCCTCGGAACGCCCCCCGCCCGTTTGCTGGTCGATCTCCTCCCGGGTGTCTCAGACTCTACGAGCTCACAGCCAATCAACGATACGCCAATGTGAATAGATTGTCGTATCATCATGCTGGGCTGTGTCGACCCGCGAGATAGACCGGTTATCGTCTCCGGTTTCTCAGGATTTCTGAAACGGGCACCGGAATCTATATCCTCCCATGGTAGCGCTGCCCTCATGTCCGAGCCCCAGCCAATCAGTGGTAAGCGAATATGATTGGGGTTCCACGTCGTGCGGAGTTGGGTCGACACGGTAAGTTATCGTTATTGTTCCCCCGTTTTTGGATCTGTAGAGATTCGGGAGGTTCATTAATCGGGGATGGGACCCTATCTTCCCCGTGTGCGACGGAAATGCCCCCCATTGAGGGGCCTCTACTCGCCTAGAACCGCACTGTGGAGCTCAAACCAATCAGCGACTAGCCAACGGGGTTGGAGTTTTCTCACTGCAAAGGGTGGTATCGACCCGAGAAAGCTCGGTTTGCTTCCCCGGTTGATGGAAGTTTTAGATATGTGAAACGACCTCTGGACCAGGGATGGGACCCTATATCCTCCCGAGGTGGAGCTAGCTCAAAATACGAATCATGGCCAATCAGGAAATCGGCCGATGGGGTTGGGATTTCCACACCGTTCGAAGAGGTATCAACCCGGATGATATCCGTGTTTGTCGCCGGGTTGTCGGAGATGTAGATATGTGGACGAATTTTGATCCCGGCATGTGACCCTATCGTGCCCGGGTGACGCCTACTTTGTGTATGAATCCTGGCCAATGAGCGATCAGACGAAAATAAAATGTTTTTATTTTCGTCTATAAAAACTCGAGTCTGAAATACTTAGCTTTCAGAATTGTATGCGCTGTAGTCCCGTACTGTATGTACAAGAAGTGAACAATCTACACAGCTAGCAACAAGCAGCAGCATTGCAGTAGCATTCGAGGAGTTGAATGACGAAAGGCAGCCATACCACCGTGTTTCGCGCCTAGAATAACTTCAGCATGTCTCTCCACGATCAGACAACACACAGACGGTCGATCTGGGAGGCTCGGATCTAGATGTTACTACTATATTATTATGCATTGTATATTTCAGAAACTGGCTCAGTGCGCGTCTCTCAGTGGCTACAAAGAAAACACGCAGCGCACATGGTCAGTCACCTTACTAGCCTCGGATGCATGATTGAGTTAAAATATCATACGAAACGCACTCGACACGTTTCGTCGCCAGTCTGCACTGCATAGTGCAAATTCCATACGAGGAAGAGATGGACGCACCACCAGCGTGGAGACATTGCGCGCAAGTTCGCGAAGCAAGGTAAGCAAACCGACATTGCACGATCGCCTGCGTTGCACAATGCAGCTTCTCGACGGAAAAGGGCGCACCTCCAGATTGGAGGCGTGCGCGCACCACCCTGATGACATAAACAGGGACCCTGAGCACCACATATAAATTAAGAACCAAAACGCGCAACCTACGACACCCGGGCGGCTGCACACCGCCCCCTAGATACGTCTAGCTAACAGCAACGAACACTCTGCCCGCGTTGCTGCGACCGTCTTTTCGCCCTCCACTGACTCCCCCAAACGCACGGGCGGGTGGGTGGGAAATCAGCCAGTCTATCACACCTTGAACCTGTCTCGCTGACGATGCTTCTCTCTTTGCGTGTTTCGATTGCTAGACAGCAACCAGACAGACTGATTCAAGGCTCCCTTTGCTATACCAGAACAAGTACAAGAAGCCACCCGCGTTGAACTCATTGGTCAACGTGCAATAACCCCAAACTTCTTCCGTGCATACAAAACCCTTATTTTCTCGTGCCTCGATAATAATACGCTTTGTTTTTTGCTTTCGAAGTTGTATCATATTATTGCGCACCCCCGCTCGGAGCACGGGGGGCGGAGAGAGGGGCAGGCCCCCGGGGCTGCTCCAACAGCAGCCCCGCGCTATCGTCCGTAACCCTGAGTCAACTTCCATCCCAACTGGCAATGTCAAGCTTTCGACGCCAGCCTCCAACAATGGCATTTAGCTCAGCTTACGGACGCGTTGCGTCCCCCCCCTACCCCCTTTTGCTGTACCCTAGGATGCGCACGTCAAGATCCAACTTCTCATTTCGGTCCGCCTGGCACAAATGTTATGGTTGCGTACTAGCTGAAGTAGTTACGTCGACTACTACCCCTCCAGCTTTCGAATGGAGCTAACTTGCCCCCAATCTGTACCCTGCGCCGGCTGGATCCCGTTACCCATCCCCTCCTGGACCATTACATTTGCTCCCCTGCTGGAATCCTTCCCGCGGCTACGAACGTACGCCTTATACGCATCAGACGCCCACCGGCCCACCCGTTGCAACGTCTCTGGGGAGGCACCCCCTGCTGACAAGTGCGTTGCGCCTCCAATCCTAAGGGAGTGCAGAGCGTACGCATCCGCCCGCTCGCCCACCAACGCAACCACTTCTCACAGGGCTACCGTCGCTTGTTGCTTCGTCCACATGGACCATCTGCCACCACCACTGCCATACGCCACCAGGGGAGCCGACGAGGGCAAAAACAAATAACAAGACATCAACTCGAGCATAATATCGACAGCACTGCCACCGGCCCCCACGGGCCTCGGTGAACCGCCCGAACCCGCGATATCAACGTCTCTTTGCGCAGCTAGTCGCCCTTAGACCCACCAAATCGAACCTCGACGCGGTTGGCTCTCGACCATTGCGCCACCCCCAACTGTGCCCGACCGCGAAAGAAAGCCACGTCTGCCCGCCGTAAACAATACGTTTCGTGGATACGCGACCGGGTTTCCGCGAACACGTCGGACGCGCGGGTCAAAAAACAAAACGACGCACACAACGCAAGCCACAGTACACGCCCCCCGTTACGCCAAGCAGGGGTCAAAGTTTCGCCAGCAAGCAGCATAGCCCACGACACGGGCCGACGCACAGTCGCCTTATTACCCACTTCGGCATGCGAGCGCGCCGCACCTTTGAGCGCGCTCGAGATGACGGGGTGAGTGGTGTCGAGCTCGAAACCGCGTGAAATGCGGTGAAAAACCTTGATTGCTGACAGATGGCACTTCATTGGTCGCCCACCGCAGTTTCTTGGTAGTAAACGCGGCTACGTACCCAAACCAATGCCACACGTTGGTCATATCGGCAATGCCGCGATCAAGAAGGACGGGAACACCAGAACGTACCCAAAAGTCTACTCATGCTTCAAAATGCCCCAAATAAGCCCGTTCAGTCGAGGCCGCAACGGCGTGTCGCATGAGTCTGAGGCCAACACCGAAGTACAGAGGGAAATGCCGATGGTCCCCAGTTCCCGAACCTGCCACGGGATGTTGAGACGAACGGTGCGCAAATTATCAAGAACAGAGCCGCGGTCCCAGCGAGAGATACCGTCGGCGGCAGCGTTGTGGATACCACGCACATGCGTCGCCTAGAAATGCCATCCAGATGACACTTCGAGAACGCCGAGGAGACGCATGAGGGCACCGGAACGCGGTTCCAGCCCGCCCGACAACGCCGCACCCAATGCACAGCGGTCTCGTTGTCCCCAACAAAGCACAATCTCCCGTCGCTGACGGTCGATCGGCACACGAAGACACTAGGATAAATGCCGACACAACCATGCAGAAAAGTTCAAGCACATTCATAGATAAGTCGTCCACGCCGCGGACGCACTTACTCGAGCCGCAACACCGTGACTGTTCCTGGGCGGTAAAACCATAGCGCCAGCAAACACCGGTTTCGAGACAGTATCCCCCGACGGCGGTTTTTGACGCGTCCGAGAACAACGTACGTTGTCCTGGGCGCTCCAGCAAATGATACATCGGCACCGACAATACCCTGCCGCGCGCGTCAACACCTTTGTCAACAAACCACCGCCAGAACTCGAGACCCGCATGGAACTCGGGCCCAAGGGCAACACGCCGCCTCGGATTGGCCATTCGGCCAGCAAAGTGATCACCGGCTTCAATGCGCTGCATCCCATCCAAAGCCAACGAACCATGCACTAACAAAGAACCGCGACGAACGGCAAAAGAGATGTGCGTGAGGATACCAGCCAGCTGCGAAACCTGCTTCGCTGAAGCATAGGTGCGAGTCGGGGGCCACTCCAGTAAAAGCAATCGCAGCTTGAGGCGCATATGTGGCGGCGACATCACCGTAAGTGCTTCTGTGTTCCCCAACCAGCCCAGCACTTCGAGACGCGTGTCCCAGTTAGTTATTTTTCTGGCAGACAAAAGAGGAGGGTCGGACGCGCCACGTACGCCCAACAAGCAAAAGTGATCCGACGTCAACAACTGCACAGCCCGCACACAGCGACGACCGTTCGGCCACCACTGAACCTCGGCAAGAATGCCGTCGTCTACGTAGTACCGCACGAAAAAACGACTCCCGGCATAGCCGCCGCTACCGGAAACGGTTCGACAATCGTGAAGGAGAGACCTAACCGAACCCCCCCGCGGCGGGGCAAGACGCACATGTTCGACGGCAGCCGCCCCTTGTTAGGAAACGGCCGCATCTTGAAACGTAGAGTGGGTGTGGAGATGTTTCAGCGAAGAAGCCATCAGCCCCCAGAACCCGGGGCTATGACACCACCCGAATTGCAAGCGAAGGTCCACAAATACGTATTCGCGCATCCCGTACCCAAACACCGGCGCCCCTACCGGATCAGCTAAGACTTGACGAAAGGCGTATTTCACGTCAACGCAGCAAAGGACAATCCTAGCTGTGGGATCGTGCATCTGCCGCAAAAACAACACCCGTAACAACACATCTTGAAATGCATGACCCAGCTCGTGGGAGGGGGCAGAGGAAAATCGGTATCGTCGTTAACGCTGGAGTGGCCACCCGCGCGCGCGCAAACGTTAGATCGTGAATGATGCGAAACTTAGGCTTAAGCACGACGGCCAACGGCGAAACACGTAAACCCCGAACATCAGACGCGGAACTCAATGTAAACACCAAAGCCCGACCATGCACAACGTCAGCACAATCCTTTTGGTGAGCAGCAACGGCATGGGGGGCGACGCTCGGGTGGTTACCGTATGCAAGCTCAGCAGTCAGATGACCCGCCCGCGCAACACACACCGGGGAGCCCGATGCCAAAACGCGGAGCAACTAGTTAACACGAGGGAAGTTCTTGACTGTACCAAAGCAATGACGAACGATGTGAAGATGAATATGTGGGGTAATGCGAGCGGATCCGACAGCAGACGTAAACTATTGAATACTGCCGGCACCGGGACGCAAAGAAGACGATCCCGCGCTGGCAACCACATCGAGATTCGCGGAACCTGTTGACAATACCGACCGCATTACGCTATCCTGCGCGGCGCGCCATGCCTCAACCGCCGAAATCCAACTGGGCGTGCGCGCGCTCGCCGTCGGTCGAGCCGTGTCCGCACCCAACGTCAAAATCCGAACGTCGCACACGCTCGCTATGGCTAACTGTACCTCCACGTGCAACAGATAAGCCAGTTCCTACAATGCGCACCGATACTAACAGACACTCACGCGCGCGCTCCCCATGGTTACCTCTATTCTCGAAAACGACGTATTCCGGAGCAACGGGTACACGCTCGCGCCCAACGCCGCCTTCATCCGCCGGCGCATCCCACGCACGCCCCCGCAACCCCCCCGTGACGCAGCACGCATGAGCTCGCTCACCCACAACGCAATGTCGCGGTTAACCATATCACAGCACTGCATGCGCTTCTAGGACGGACAGCATACTGTAGTTGCTGGAGGTGTGTGCATGCAGGCCCATGACCACCACCATAAACGCGTCGCCAAGGGCGTTGACCCGCGACAGACACGGGAAATCGTCAGTGACCCCAGGCGAGAGACCCACAGAAAGAATCGCAACGACGGCCAATCTCAAGAGATCGAAACGGTGGGCGACCATGAGTGAGTGCCCGGTAGGCCCGTCCACGCGGGGCCCATAAGCTCCGACGTCAAAGGAGCTGAAGGACCGAAGCTGGGATGCGACGTGGGCTGTCATGTGGATGGTCTCCCCCACGAACGACTGCAGGTCAGCGGGAGAGTCCCCGAGGTTCGGGGGGATACGCCCTCGAATAATGCATAGCCTCCTAGCTGTGTTCACCTTGTTCCATGTAGCCATTTTGGCTGTAAGTTGTGCTTTTTGTCGCTGCCGTTCCTAAGCGTCGCCGTCGTCTCGGAAGGCTACCCGACCAGAGTTGTTCTCCACGAACTAGCGAACGATGATGTCGAAATTAGCTACCTGATCAGCACAGGTAGCCGCTACCTCGCGGGAGAAAGATGTGGTTGCAGATATCTCGGTAAATTTTTCGTCAAGGCGCGCATGGACCCGCGCGAATTCTGCCTCAACCTGTCGGGCCCACGTGGCGAAGTCATCCGAAGGCACAGCCGAACCGACCGCTGGCGCCCCGGAGGAGGACCCCGAGCCCGCCAGAGCTGCGGCGACCCGGGCACGCAGAGCAGTCTCCGCCTCAGCGCTGGCGGCGGCAGGCGCCGCGGCACCCGGCGAATCACCCATCGTCGAAGAGACAGCCCGTAGCGCTCGTCACAGCAGTAGTCACAGCGAATTACCACAACGGCAGTCACCACAGCAGTCCCAGCGAAGTCTCACAGAAGCAGTCGCAGCGAATCTCGCTTACAGCAGATTCAGCCAGTCTACCACACGTTGAACCTGTCTCGCTGACGATGCTTCTCTCTTCTCTGCGTGCTTCGCTTGCTAGTCAGCAATCAGACAGACTGATCCAAGGTTCCTTTTGCTATACCAGAACAAGTACAAATAACCACCCGCGTTGATCTCATTGGTCAACGTGCAATAACCCCAAACTTCTTCCGTACATACAAAACCCTTATTTTCTCGTGCCTCGATAATAATACGCTTTCCGTTGGATTATTGAAGGCTCACAATCTGCATCTCCGATCACAAGAACACGATCAGCATGGGAGAAATCCATACTGTACTCGTATATCACGTAGCCCAGCAATGCCTGTGAAATCACAACAAGCCGCACACCCACTAGTGTCTTCAGGGGAAAAAAGAGTCGGTACCCGTACGACTGGTGGTGCTGTACTCGTAGCAGGGGCAGCATTAGAATCAGCAGCAGCACAGCAGATGGAATCAGAAGCAGGTGTATGTAGCAGCGGAGTAGCGGTAGTAACAGCGGCACGGCACATGGGGCCAGAGCCGGGTCAGTGTCACTGTGCGTGTGTCTCGTCGACCAACCTCGTGAAAATAGGTATATATACTCGCACAGCAGCATGCTGCAGCAAAACCCATACCGTACTCGTATATAACGTAGCTGTCAAATCACAAAATACCGCACACCCAGTATTTGGTGCCTGTGAATTCACACGTTGCCGCATCTATCTCGACGAACTCTCAACGACTTACAGCAAAACCAACACGAGAAGAGTTGTCTGTCGTTTATGCGTGCACAGGACCCGTCGGGGTTGGCCTTGATGCCGTGCACGCTGAGTGCGGTGTACAAACGTGACCGAAGAACTAGACACAAACAGACATACCAACAAACATACACACACAGAAAGTAATTAGAGGCACCCTACCCTCGTATGCGATCCGACATGAAGAGGCTTTTTTTCCTCGGAAACCAAGAAAAAAAGGCTCGGCGTTGCGCGCTTCGCGCGCCTCATCATGAAAAAATGAATAACGGCATATGTGAGTACGATCGACTGAATGGTTGAAACTCAACTTTGCAAACTGCGTGGTACATTAAACCTTGTGTTTCATTTATGATATATAGACACCACGCGTATAGCAAGCCCCTACATATATGCGCAATATGCGCGATCGGAGTATCACACACAAGCTTGCAAAGATTATTTTCGACCAAATCTTCGATCTCATAGCGGGAGTGTATTTTATATTTTATGTGACCTAAACCTCATGAACCCCCCCCCCCCCCCCGAACACACACCCCCGCCTTCTTTTTTTCCCGCTGCCTCTTGCCCAAAAGCCCCACCTAGCATCGAAATCTGCCAGAGTATAAACACTTCCACGCACTTGATATCACCTAATTGTCTTTCTAGAGCCATCCATGCCGCTGCTGCAATTCACCCCCCCCCCCCCCCCCCAATGCCCCCTCCTTCCCCACCACCCGCACCATCGCCTAGACCTAGCACCACGCGTATAGCAAACCCCTACATCTATGCGATATTTCCGCCCCCCGCCCCCCCCCCAACCTCTCGCCCCCCCCCACCGCCTCGAACGCTCTGCCCTCTCCTCACTGGATGTACGACTTACAGGATAGTATTTATAGGCGCACGGGAGATATTGTCAAGAAGATCCCAATTACTCTGTATCATCAGTTAATTCCTGGCGAGCCCGAAACGACATTTTCAAGAAGCTCCCTAGATTTTATTATACTGTCATGAATTGCTGGCGCACACGATGTATTGACCAGCAACAACAACAGTCAGTAGCCAGCGCAATTCTTGCAACCACACAACGAAGCATTCGAAACACGACCACCTTGAGAATCACACCTACCTTTAGAAGTGCATCTACCTTTCGTTTTGTGGGGATAAATATACATGGATATCGTGCGGGATATTTATTATGCGGTCCTGAACGATGGATCGCGGATCGTGGACCAATATATTCGGAACGACTCTTTGGAGAGGCGGTGAAAAAGACTGACAAAACATTGTTTTTCGTACTGCGATTTATAAAATCGACTCCGTTCGTTGTGTTTATTTTCTTATTTTCATGGTCTGGCCTATTGTGTTCTCGTACAATCGTCGATTGCTGCGGCGCACAGGCAATATTGATAAGAAAATCCCTATTACTCTGTCTCATCAGTTAATTCCTGGCGAACACGAGACGACATTTTCAAGAAGATGCTGGTAAATCCGTGACTTCTGGAGAAAGAGATATTATTATATTAATGAGACCTTGGTCTGGAGAGACAGGTCGGGAAGTCGAGTGAACGAGTGGGGCGAGCACAAAGGCTGCGAGCTCCCACGCCACTTCGGAAAGATGCACACAATCGGACCAATGCAACGTACCGATCACGGCAATAAGCCGGTAATCCGACCTCTAGCAAATATACGGGAGTAATCTAACTGACAATTGTCCGATGTACCATACATACTCCTACGGTCCAACGTATAACCCTTGGGGGTGTACAATCTACCGAACTACCGCAGGACCACAAATAGTATTCCTATGTGCTAGCTCGGCAACCTCAGATCGACAGTTTTGCTATTCAAATCATCCAATCAGATGTTTTACCGTAACTCAGTCGATACACACGGCCGCTATCACGAACACCCTCCCTAGGGGCTGTTGTATCAACCAGACCAAAAATATACATCAAGAAATCAAACAAAAAAAAATACGACTCAGACTTCTACTTCTCATCCCTCGAGCCAAGTGCAAAGTCGCGGTGAACTTCAGAAAGATCTCTCGGCAGAGCCTTCGTGAGGATGTTCGTATGCTGTTTTCCGCTGGGAACATGCGTGACCTCGATCATACTCTCCTCAGTCAAATTCCTAATAAAGTGGTGCCTCACGTCGATGTGCTTACTCCTACTCGAGCTAAGCGGATTCTCTGCAAGCGCAATCGCTCCTTCGTTGTCCTCAAGGACGTCGACCTTACTGAAGTATGAGGCTTCCTACTAGGCCTCAGGAACTGAAGCATTCCGTTCGCAGAGCCTCTTTCACACCATCGCCCATCGCAAGATACTCTGCACCAGAAGTCGACTGTGAAACACATTTCTGCGTCCTAGAAATCCAAACCACAAGCATCGCAGCCACAAACACCATCGCTCCCGAAACTGATCTACGGTCAATGTCCTTGCTCGCAAAGTCGTTGCTCGCAAAAAAAAAATGTCCTTGCTCGCAAAGTCGGCATCTACGTACACCAACGTGCCTACGTCTACCGAACTGTCTTGCTTGAACTTCAGAGATAGATGCCCGTTTCCAGAAGGTAATTCAGGATCTTCTGGGCTGCCTTCCAGTGGATTCTCTTTGGCCCGTGAGAGTGCCTCGCCACAGCCTGCACAGCATTCGATATGTCGGGCCTCGTCTGGCTGGCAATCCACATCAGGCTCCCCACCACCTCTCGGAACGGCATATCTCCTGCCCCCTCATCCTCCTTCAAGGACCTGTTATCGTTGGCAAGGGAAGCAGAGATCGAGCTGGTGCGACAAATATTGAATCTCTCGAGAACACTCTCAATGTAACTCTCTCGGGAAATCTCAATCGTGCCAGCCTCGCGGTCGCGAATAAATTCGCAACCAAGAAAGAACTTGACCTCACCCAAATTCTTCGTAGGAAGAAAGTTACCTAGTGCTTCCACAACCACCCTAGCCAGACTCTTAGCTCCTGCATACGGAATATCATCCACGTGAATCGCGACCATCCCCACCACCTCGTCTCCCATCATGAAACGCAGGACACATGGGTCAGACATAGACTTCTCGAAACCAATCCTCTTCAGGTCCGACACTAGCCTCTTGTAGAATGTTCTGGATGCCTGCTTCAATCCGTACAAACTCTCGTTCAAACGGGCAACCTTTCCTGACATCGAACCGCAGCCAGGTGGCGACTTCATGAACAACTCGTGATCCGATTCCGACTGAACAAACACTTGCTCAATATCCCAGTGAAGGGATTCCAAGTTGTACTTGCACGCCAACGCTACTAACAATCGCTGAGATGCAGCATTTGCGGCAGGCGAGAAAGTCTCAAAATAGTCCACACCATACTTTAGCTTGGAACCCTTTGCTACAAGCCTAGACTTAGCCCCTATCTTCCCTGTTTCGTCTGCTTTCCTTTTAAAAACCCATCTAGCATCAATCACATTACAGCCTGCTGGAACCTTTACTGCTAACGTGAACGTTCCTGCTCTTATCAAGCCTTTAATTTCGGCAGACCTGGCTACCTCTCAAATCTTGGCGTACTTTGATTGCTGGGCTTCTAGGTAGCTACCAGGCTCTGACTCAAAATCCTGAACCAGTTCTCGTGGCAATTCGATTTCGTCTCCTGCTCTCTGCTCCGCTAAAAGTGCATATACTATCTCTGATGCGGAGATGGGTCCTAGAGTGGCCACAAGGCCGGGTACGCTCTGCTGGTTAACTGCACGGGTTTGTGCGCGAGTTCTACCGTCTCTTACTTCATCATTCTCACGCACAGGAGTATTGAAGTCAGCAAGCTCAGCGACATGCCGCGGACGACGAGCGGGTGGAGGGGGTGCCTCCGCCTCTACTGGCCCTGCCGACCCAATCGACTCTACATCATCATGCCCTCCCGGCCCAATGGACTCCACCTCATCGTTCCCTCCCGGATTCCCCATCTCTACCTCCCCTGCCTCCTTCTCTCCCTGCCCCTCCCATCAGTCTCAGGCGCTGGAGAAGACACAGAGAGAGCTGCTCTATCAGAGGAATTGTTCACGGGCAAAGACAATTCAGAGGGGCAAGATGGAACAGAGGGGGATTGGCCTACACTACCGGCACCAACACTGACAACGTCATCGATTCCTGCACCAGGAGCCGTTACATGACGTCTTGAAAGTGTGTGGGCAACTCCTTTCCCAGCAATCGGCCATACCTCGGCTTCTACATCCTCATCATTTTCCTCCCCTCCCTCCTCTGTGACCTCTATCGGGAAGGAAGGTTGCAGTGGAGGGAGCTGTGACGGCAACACCTCCCACGTCACATCTCTCGTTTCCTGAATTGTCCCAGTCGTCGTCACTACTCTATGACAATTACAGGGGTGGTCTCTCGAAGGACGGACATAAACGAAACTCTTACCCTTCGGTAACAGCTGCGACAGTCGCTGCCACCTGCAGTACGCCGTTTTTAGAAACGGATACGGTCTAGCAGGACAAGGTTCTCCATACCACATCTCGCACGGTCATCTAGAGTCAGGGTTAGCAGCACATGCGGTGTGGTTCATTGCTTCGCAAGCCTAGTGCATAGCTTCAGCCCAGAGTTTGTCAGTCTTAGGCAACTGCACATGCCCAAAAAAGATTTTTCGCCTGAATACGAGCCGCCATCGCGGCCTCCTCAATCAATCCCATCCCACGATCTGCAACACCATTACATTGCGGACTATAAGCCGGATTAAACTCTTGTTTGATCAAAAGCTCATTGCACACAGATGCGGATTTCCCCCCCGAAAAACTCCCCTCCATTGTCAGATCTAACAATCACAACCAATGATGGGATCCAATCAGCATGCACACTCACAAGAAAACTTCGGACAGCACTGCCAGCGTCTGATTTATTTCTCAGGAAATACGTCCATGCACGCCTTGTGAAATCGCCCTTCACAATCATGGGGTAAGTTAACCCCCTACGGACGCAACGTCCTTCCTCCCTCCCAGATCAACAATAACTCTGCCCAAGTTTTCATCTGATCTCCGTTTAGCTTCATGCGAAACTCCTTTCCTGATAGCCTTCGACATTAAACATCCCGCACAAGCATCCATGTCACCTACCAACTCGGTACCTAGTCGCTTTGCAGTAGTACGCAGCAATCCCTCGTACGAATGAGCATAAATATTGTGAAACTCGTAAACATCCATCGTGGTTTCATGCCTGGGGTTTGAAGGAGTGAGGGCAGCCAACACCGTACCAATAGAGTCTTCTCCTAGACGATACGTGGTCGCAATCAGCATGCCATCAAAGTATTAAAAAATGACTTGTCCTTGAAAAGCAGTCATAACACCATCAGGACCACCAAGACCATTCCGCCATCAAATTCCGCGCTCGGAGAAAAGAGGTTGTATCCCAAGTTGGGGGAGTACAACACGTTCTTCAGCTCTACTGAAAACTCGCAGTTAGCAGTCACAAACACCAACTCCAGTGTTCCAGAGAATTCTACCTCACAAGGCACGCCACCAATCCCGTTAACGTTCTTCTGGCAAGGCTTCAAATCCTTCATGCAAGCGAGAGAATCTTTCATGTGAAAAGCAGTGCCCGTGTCCGCATACCAATCCTTGAAATGCTTAGACTTGTTAACAGCGTTCATAATCATATCCTTGTTGACAGCGCTCAAAATCAGATCATCTCGTGATGTTAGCAGACACTTCAAACCAGAAATACCATACATCATACTGCGCAACTCTTCACGTGCCTGCACAATCACATCATTCCGGCGTGCTAGCAGACACTTCAAATAAGAAGCTTCAGACTTCTCACCGCTCTCATCCTCGTCGGCTTCGGATTTCTCAGTCTGTGTGGGATGAGCGATGATGCGAGCCAGGCAGTCCTTCCCCAAGTGACCCTTCTTCCCACACTTGAAACACTTCCCCTTAAAAGTCTTTTTTGGACGAATCAGACTCGGAGTTAGACTTCGGCTTGTTGTTGTGCTTTTTGCTACTCTTTCTCTCAATCCTAGACACCAGGGCAACACTACTGTGCTTCTTCGAACCACCCTGTGCCTGCAAGTCTAGGTGGCGCTCACGCACTTTAATCTCGATGAACGATGGGTTATTCGGACAGAACACCACAAGGGTCTCACGCAAAGTCTTGTACTCGTGCGGCAGCCCTTCAAGCATCAGATTTCACACCTCCCTGTCATTTTTCTTGACTTCAACCATGTGCAGAACACCAAGCGTCTTTCTCATGGATGCAAAGAAGGTTGCGGGATTTTCGTTCGAACGCATGCGCAGTGACTTCAGTTTCTCCCCCTGCACACGAATCTGACTCTGGCTCAGCGGCAGAAAAAGGTGCTTTAGCACATGAAACACCTTGCTGGGGGAACCAGCGTGCCTAACCATGGTTTTCAGACTATCCTTCTTCAAGCAGTCGAACAGAAATCGCCAAGCCATCTCCGCCTGACGAATCACACCCACATTGAAACCCTTCTCTATCCAGGGGTTCAAGTCCCAAACAATGTCTGCAATCGGAATCTCGATCTCGGAAACAAACGCCTCATACAGGTTGTTGTGTCTGGCACTCAGCAGCACGTTCTGCGACCATGAGGGGTACGACACGTCGCTGCCGTCAAAAACAGGAGCTTTGGGAACTTTAAAAGGACCCCTATCCAACTTCTCTCCTGTGTCAGTATTGTCAGCCCCAGGATTCAGTGTGTTTCTACTGGCGACGCTTTCCCACCACTCACTCGACAGAGAAGGAGCGGGCGGAACAGCGGACTGGCCACCTCCAGCAGCCCTACCGACAGTCCCGTGAATCGAACCAAGGTTTACTGAAGGAACAGAGGAACGACTTTCAGCAGATACATGGGGGTTCAAGCCTGAGCTAACACTCCTACTCCCAACCCGCATGCTGGACACGCCAAAGCCTTGAGCATCGCCGCCCGTACTTCCCGCGGCCCCGCCGGTGGCACCGGATTGGTGCGCACCAGCCTCTAGCCCGGTGTCTCTAGGTGCGACACGCTCAAAATCAGCTCCCTTTCCTTGCTGCATCTCAACGAGCGACTTAAGTAGATCTTGCTGAGATGACACTAGAGTCGCAACCACAGACAACTGTCTCTGTAAGGAACCCATCCTCTCACCAACCTCCTGCAATCCATCCTGAGATGGGTTGACCGCAGGATTCTCGTTCCCCAGTTTAGCCATGATAAGGCAGGGTGATCAAGCCTTCCTCGACAGACCAGACGAGCAAGTCCAGGGGGACGAAGCAGCAGCCGACTGATGCGCTATAACGTGTTGGTAAATCCGTGACTTCTGGAGAAAGAGATATTGTTGTATTAATGAGACCTTGGTCAGGAGAGACAGGTCGGGAAGTCGAGTGAAGGAGTGGGGCGAGCACAAAGGCTGCGAGCTTCCACGCCACTTTGGAAAGATGCACACAATCGGACCAATGCAACATACCGATCACGGCAATAAGCCGGTAATCCGACCTCTAGCAAATATACGGGAGTATTCTACCTGACAATTGTCCGATGTACCATACATACTCCTACGATCCAATGTATAACCCTTAGGTGTGTACAATCTACCGAACTACCGCAGGACCACAAAGAGTATTCCTATATGCTAGCTCGGCACCTCAGATCGACAGTTCCGCTATTCAAATCATCCAATCAGATGTTCTACCGCAACTCAGTCGATACACATGACCGCTATCACGAACAGAAGATCTCTATATTTTATTATACTGGCATCAATTGCGGGCGCGCACGATGTATCGACCAGCAACAACAACAGCCAGTAGCCAGCGCAATTCTTGCAACCACGCAACAAAGCGTTCGAAACGCTACTACCTTGACAATCACACCTACCTTTAGAAGTGCATCTACCTTTCGTTTTGTGGGGATAAATATACATGGATATAGTGTGGGATATTTATTATGCCGTCCTGAAAGATGGATCGCGGATCGTGAACCAATATATTCGGAACGACTCTTTGGAGCGGCGGTGAAAAAGACTGACAAAACATTGTTTCTCGTACTGCGATTTATAAAATCGACTCCGTTCGTTGTGTTTATTTTCTTATTTTCATGGAATGGCCTGTTTTGTTGTATTCTCGTACCCGGTACGCTAGCATTCCAAGTGCTTTTTTCGTTGATTAATTGCGATTGTTTGGTTTACGCTGTCTCACAGTATGTGACCACATAATAAGTTGTATCTCTCTAGGATGAAGAATCAGCACGGACACTATTAATAGGTGTAATGATGTCGTTGGGTGGGGAACGACCCCCCTCGAAGACAACGCTCAAACAAAGGGATTCGACCGTGAAATCCGATATCGAAAAGCAACGAAACAGCAGTCGTAAGACAATAGGCCAAACGCTTCGAGGTGTGACCATGACATTGTGTTGTGGAGGCGAAATAAGAAGCCAATTAGGAAATGATGCTAACTTGGAAATTAATGTCTTCCCATAGTTTATTTCGTTCAAAAATTGCATTTGCAAGAATAGCTGGGGCGTATACCGACCAAAATACAAGAAAATGCGCACTTCTCGCTTGTCTCGCTCAGCCCACGTACCCGATCTCGGCCAGGTGCGCAACTGATAAGGCAGGGCGAGGGGCATTTGAGCCGCCCCCCGAAGACGGCGCTCGAACGAAACGATTTGACCGAGCAGTTCCGAGAATCCCATACTGGGGCCGAGACGAAAAAAACTCCTGACCAAATCCTTGTCTCCTCAAGAAAAGAATCATCATATTCGTATATATATGTATTTATCGTCGTCGATATATCTGTTTTGATATACAGCAGTGACAATCTCTGTTATCGTTATGCCTCGCGTAGCCCAGACAACCACCCCCAGTTCCCTCTGCGTAATGCCAAACAAGGTATGTTCTTTGGTGCGACGTTTTGGTCCGTATACGCCGACCAGCGCGGCTGCCGCAGTGCCTTCATCCTGTCGCTTCCCTGCGTCGTCAATGCGGGGCTGGCCTCCCCCCTCGTTCGTCTTTTCGTCTTATGTTGGTGTCCGGCGCGCTATCGTGGGCTTTGGTGTCGGCGGCAACCTCCCCGTGTCATTGGCGCTGTTCACCGAGTTCTTACCGACCAAACAGCAGGCCACGCTGTTGTGCTACTGGAATGGGCTATTTTGGGGTGCCGGAATCATCTGCGCATCTCTGATTGGGTTGATTTTCAGTAACGCTCTCGGGCGCGGGTGAGCGGATGTAAGCGGTAGGTACCCTATCCGATTTCGTTTGCGCCGGGCAGTGTGTGCCGGACGGGACTTTTTCGTCGGTAGCCGCGCTTTTGTGAGGACTAATTCTCGGCCCGCGAACAATATGCTCTCGCCCTGCTTTGACCCCATACGGCGTACTTTGGGTGCACGGTTACCCCTGCATGCTGCCGATGTTGTGTCGTCTTATTTTCTCGCGTAGACTATTCCCCTCACCCTTTGTCTAGATGAGGATGGGGCGATTCCAGCCCCAGGCTAATGGCGACGCCAAACTAGCGCGATGGGCGCGTCATCACGATAGCGATCCTTGCTCAACGGCGCAGATCCGCCGAAACTTGTTTTCCGGCTGCTCGGGGTTGACAGCGGAGAGCAAAAGAGCGAGGCTATCAATGCATCCAGCGGCGAGTTCTACGGCCGTAAGGATAAAGCGGGGAAAGCCCAGGCGGGGGATGTCCGTGAGCTCTTCCACACGCCGATTCTGCGCATGGTCACGCTATGTATGTGAGTGGTATACCGCGGACTGTGGTGTGCGACACTGTCCGTTGCGTTTGAACATTGACACAACGCGTTTCGGTCGGGTTTTTATCGGCAGGTGAGGGTCGTGCGCGTGTCTTGTAGTTGCGGTAACGACGGTAACTGTTTGTGGTCCCGCTTATTTTTCCACGTGGACTCGCGGGATAATTCAGAGGAACAACAAGCTTAGGGAAATATCGTGAACGGCCGAACGGGTGGTCAAGCATACATGGCGTTTTAAATCTATTGTTTCAGAAGCCCCAGCTTACCCTGTTAGCGCACTCCTCGATTTTGTCTCCCGGCCGGCCGTCCCTCGTCTCGTTCCGCTTCCCAACGTGTCTTCTTGTTATTTATTATATGGCCGCTGGATGGTATGGCCCTTTGCGAACGTAAGGTAAGATGTATTGTCTCCGATCAATGTCGCCGACTGCGCGTTATGCTCTCTTCTGAGCGTAAGTTCGCCCGCGTACGCGAACGATGAACATGGCAAAACCGTGACCGAACCACGTGAATGCGAGTAGTTGGGGAAAGGTGGCTGAGGGGCGTTGTTTGTTTCCACATGTGTCCTCATTCTTAGCCGGAGCGGAGCCGTAGGTATCGCTGAGGACCATGTACATGTAGTAGCTATGTGACTTGGACAAGGCGAGCGCGCCACTATCGATTAATAATCGGCGCTGGGTTGCGATCATAGCGAGCTTTTTCCTCTCGCGCGTGTAAGACGAAATGTGTTGGCGAACTTCGTATGGTTCGGTGTTGCCGCGTCAGTGGAAGCCGCTCGACTCGATCTTGCCAGTGTTTGAGCAAAAGCCTCAGCAATCCTACCCGCTCCGCTGCACCCAGCTTCTACGGCTTGACGTTCGTGCTGCCGAAGTACTACGAAAAAATTGGCAGCACGACAGGCTTCGTGTACATCGTTAGCGCCGTTCTAGGCCTGTTTTTCTGTTCAGGTACGTGCCGTACGAACGGCAAGAGACGTACGTAGGAATTTCAGAAGGGTACGGATAGACCCTAGTCCAGTATGTGCATGTACCTGTTTGGCAGTACTACTGTACTAAGAGAGCTGCCGGGGTCGCCAGTATTTGACAATTCTACGTACGTCCCACAATAACGCTTCATCACGGAGACTGTGAACACGACGGACGAAGCCCCCTTAAGCACAGGTGACTGAGGGCGCTGTGGATCCGGACTGTGCCTCTGGATTGTTGTAATTTGTAGCACATATAGATGATTCACAGAAGGGATGTGTAGTGGGCTTGTTGGGCTTGCTAACCACGGCAGTAGCAGTAGAATGCGGGCTCGCCTAAGAGCGCAAATCGCGAGCGATGTTAAGGTTCGATCGTTATCGCCACATGGACAGCGGATGTCAGTGATTCATATATACGTGACAGCATATGTCAATGATTCGCCTTAAAAGGAAATACTGTACCTCCACGAAGTGTCTCTGTCCACCCTATTATTTAAAAGAAGCGCCACACCCGCCCTCGATTTCCGCCATTTTCCCCTGGTGGTTTATGTCGCGTTGTTGCTGTGCTCAGAAAATCGCCTAGGACGCGTGGGGACCCTTAAGTGGTCTTCCCTGGCAACGGCGGTGCTGATCCTGCTCATGGCCTTTTCGCACGGAACCACAGCGCTCTTCGTCCCTTTATCGATGGTTACGATTCTCGCTATAGGTGAGTACTGCGTCATTGTTCATTTTTGAATTATCTGCGCAACATGTGTTCATACTGGAGATTGCGTAGTTTGTCGTGATCGCGTTCGGCACGCCACGCTCTACGTTTTGATACCACCGACTTTTTCCTCGCGGTAAAAAGCACTGCTGAAATGCCGACAATAAACGGTGTTGGAAGGGAAGCATCACACTGAGCGTGGCGCGGGCGGTATGGGCGTGGTGCAACCCCCCGACCACAACGATCACCTGATGATACGAGCACTCGTGATGCTGGATTGTATGAATGCACTGGAGTCCTCGTCGAATATCGTGGTGCTTCGCTTTAGCGGGGGTCGTCACGGCGCTCGAAGGTAACTTTCGCTCGTCTGGGTTCGAGCGTGAACAACGTATGTGCATTGAGAGCGAAACGTGGTTCATTGGCACGATATTTTAGCGGGGCTTTTCTCGCACGTGCCCGTGTATATCGACTGCTCTCACAACAACAGCGGTGCCGTCGATTGTCAAATACGTCCATACACCGGAGCTATACACCACCAAGTACCGCACAGTGGGCCTCGGCAGCGCAAGCATGTGTACGCGTATTGGGGGTGAGTCCAACGTTGGCTACCCAACATTCAGCGCAGTAGCAAACCCTCTCGGTAGCGCTGTTAGTTCCTGTTGTTTCCCCGGCATTTTTCTGTGAGCCGTCACACGGACCACCCCCATTCGAGCAGTTTTGCGCGAAACATGTGCCCGCAAGAATAGAAAGATATTTTGAGGGGCTGCGTTTTATATGTCCTTCGCTATTCACTCGAACACGCTGACATTCCCGTCTCACTAGATCCGTTTCTGTAACGGTTTGTCAGGTATGTTGGCCCCTATCTTAGCCGAGGTTTTGTACGACAGAGGTTCGGTGTGGCCCCTGGTGGTCTTCTGCTCGACAATGATCGTCGTGGCCACCTTCGCCGGTGAGGGTTTTGTTGGCTGTGAGAGAAATGTCTTTCTAACTGCTGCGCTTCTCGTTGCCCGTCATTGCGCTACCACAGCGCAGCTATTGTTGTTTTTACTCATGCTGTCGCATTTGCCCCGCCGCCACAATTTAGTCCGCAGCAGATCTCCGCTAGTTTTATCCGCTTCGCTCTTTTTCGTCTTGTGGGAAAGCTCGTGCTGCTCGTAATGCCTTCCAGTTCGCGTTTCACCGGGATGCACTGGGTGGCGCGGGCCCGTGTGGCTCTGACGGAAACCACAGCCGTGCTCCTCAAGAAAAAAGCGCGTGCCACTTATGAGTCCAATGAGCGGGCCCGGGCAACCCTGAAGGAAAGCACAGCCGTGCTCCTGAAAAACAATACGCACGACAAACATGAGTCCAATGCCCTCGCGATGATCCGGAGCCAATGTAACCTAGACGGCGTACACAATTTTTCCGGTGTTGAACTTGCGTAAGAATTGCGGCCGCTTGTAGGACTTCCACGCGTAAACGAGCCCTCATCCCCACACTTGTTTGCCTGACAGGTTTGATTCCAGTGGAAACCGCTGGCCGTAAGCTGGACGATGATAGCTGGGACCACGTACGCACAAGCCATGACAGCAAGGATCTTGCGGATTGGTTGGGGAAGAGGGGTGACGGCGAGGATAAATCAAACCCAGAATAAAACGGAGGGTACGATAGAAAAGTGGCCTAATGAGTTTATCCTAGGGGTCTGTTTCAAATACTGGGACAAGGATTTTACCGTCCCCGCCTTCGAGTTATCGGACCGAGGTCGGGCATCGGTTGGGAATAACGCGATAGGTGAGACAGACAACGATCAATCACTGTTAGAGTAAACTGGAAGCAAATATATGTGGAGTGTACTTTAAAATGTTGGCCTAATAAGTTTTTTCAAAGGAACTGGTTTCAAATGGTGGGAGAGAAAATTACGGTCCCCGTTATAGAGTTGTCGGGCCGGGGTCGGGCATAGGTGCAAATGAGCGCAATAGGAAAAACAGTGCCACAAGCACCATCGGGGTATCCCGGAAACAAACAGCTGTGGAGAGTATGACGGAAAGGTGGCTGTCGGTCTCATCACTGGGCACGCCTCCATAGAATAGGAGGGGAAATTTTAGTCGATAGCTTGAGACTTGTCCTGCCGGGGTCGTGCTCAGGCAAGGATGAGATCGATAGGCCGAACAAACCACACCCGCCGCTGCCAGCGTGATCCCGCAGCGAACATGTGGCTACCACATGTGTGGACCGGTTGTGTGGCTCTTGCACTTGCCGGGTGTATGTCGAGCATCTCGGGCCGAGTGCACTGAAGTAGACGAAAGCGCAGCAATTAAATTCGCTTCGCCTTTGACGTCATGTGCTCATGAAGAAATCACTGTCGCTGTAGAAATGTTTTTGGTGCGTCCACTTTGTAATTTTTTAATTGCGTACTAGGTAGTCTAGTGGACATGCGGTTTACCATTGGGTATCATGTACTGCTGGTGCGGAGAGTGCAATCGCACGGGCTATGTCGACCGTGACTTTGCCTTGTTGATCAAACAACAGCTGATGGTTGGTGGCTTTGTTTCAAAAGGTATTCTGTTATATAACGCTTTGTATATATAAGTAGAACAGTGAAAATGAAGGATCTGACTTCTTTAATTGCGCTTACCGCAAAACAGTTGTTTCCTGTGCGAAAACCACGGTCGTAGTGTGTCCTACTTACTAGCTCGTGTCAGCACCGCCGTTGGGAAGAACTTTTGATCTCGGCTGCAGCGCTTCTTAGCTGTAAATTCGAGCACGACTGCTTATAGGTATGTTCAGCAGGTGCACCGAGGGTACGCGCTGACGGCGGAGGAGAAAAACGTCAAGCTGACTTCTACTCATAGTGACTGATTACGTGCCGCGACGGGGCCGCCTCTCACCCCTTCGTCGGACTGGGATACTGAGTTTCGTCGCAAGGATAATAAATCTTGGGTTCTTACTGCACGCGATAGATGCCACAGTAAAAGCGACCATGTCAGCCGAGGCCAGCTGTTTTTCTGGACGAAGCACGTATTGATACCCGCGTGGTATCATAGAATGCCCACGTAGTATCATAGAACGCCCAGGTGGTATCATAGAGTGCCCACGTGGTAGCAGAGAATGCTACCGCGTGACCAGTTAATTGCACGGATTCGAAGTTTCGCGAGTCCGAGTCCTTTAGTGCGGTACGTACCTATATATTGTCGGAGGCAAGCTGCTTGGGTTTTTTGTTGGGCATTTTGCAGTCGTAAAAGTAAACGTTGGTGTCCAAATGTAAGGAGAGCAGGTTGTGGCCTCTTTAAGACCGACCACGAAGAATCGATTGGCAATGTCGAGTCAACCATTGTCGAACCGACGTCTCAGTGTTGAGAGAGAGCGTCTAACATACGAGTGATCGAAGCCACTTCTTAATCCCGTGAACTGAAAATGCTGGGGATGGCCCTAAGAAGCAGAGTTGTGTGGTGGTCGGGGCGGCGGCATTGTACTCGTGTGGGTTTATGGCAAGAACACGCTATCCCAGCCAAACGCGTCACCTTGTCCAAAACGAAAAGAAGGCATTACGAAATGTTGAGCACTGGAGTCATCCCACAGTATGGGGTTGCACTTTTAGGCCAGGCGTTCTGACCGGTTGAGCTCAGATGTGGGTTTTCAACGCTTATTAGAAGTGTGATTGTTTTCCGAGTATTCCATGGTATATGAATAAGGGCTAGCGCATAGAAGTGTTGGCCAGACTGCGCGAACGAATGTCTTCGAAGCCATGTTTCGAGTGAAATATTGAGCTCATTTTAGGAGCCCAGAAACTTCTTAGAATCTGCTGCACCCCAAGCACGGGATAACTCACTGGAAATGCCATATTGTAAGTGCTATAGCTGGACGATTGTTAGGCAGTTATGGTATTGCCGTCACGCCGCTGCTTTTGTGCCCGAAGTACAACCCCGTTGCCTCGGACGGCGGCTTCCATATTAATTCGTTGCGGTGTTACCGTTTGGGTTGCTTTTGTCTGACCAGCCGCGGCTGCTCGCAATCAACTTTGTCCGGAGTACCTCGTCGCCGGCTCTCACAGGTCATTGCCTCGGTAAAATGCTGCCCCTTCCTGACGTTTTCTTTGGGGAGGAACACTTCGTCGCTTCCAGAGGAGACAAGTCCTTGCCCCCGTTGGAACTGCGGACCTCGAACCCATGATATTCGTGGAGTCTCCCGGCCGATTCGGACTCACTCCTTGCTGCTACAGCCACAGAGTCGTCCTCGCCTGTCGTTCCCGAGCATTCGAATTCCGACCAGAGCGATTCGTTCCTGCCTGTTTGGGCACGACGCCCTCCGTGCAACCCGTCGCCTATGTCGTTCGCGCTACGCTCCACTAGGAGCGACACTTTACTCTGCTCGATTGGAAGCTGGCAGCTTTGTCTGGGCCTTCAATCGTAATTGATGCTACCCTTGGAACACGAAGTCCCGCGCCTGTTTGGACCTCAGGGCGATGGAAAGTATTGTAAAAATAGGGGACCTTAAAGCCCAAGGCCATTGTCGAGTACCTCTCCGCGCTTGACTTCACCCTCAGGCACCGAACGGGCAGCCGTAACGGGAATGCCGATATTCTGTCTCGCCTGCCACAATCTGCCACTAAGCACGGCCACAGTGGGTCTAACCGACTCACCCCTGTGGACGCGGGGGTTACACAATCCATCCGGGTCTGAGCCTTGCGTGCTCCTTCTTCGGTAGTTGTCGGCATCGGCTTGGGTGGCTGGCGCCCCGATCCGATAGTGTCATTTTAGGAAACATCCCTCTCAACTCTTCCGATTCTAAATTTTTTTTAATAGACGGGAAGCTCTTCGCTCGTGTTTCTACTTTCGTCACTACCGATGGTCGGTGTGCCTGGCGCGCAACCTTTTTCCCAACACAGACAACGCCTTCGCTCCGACTTTTGCCGTGCCCTTCGTGGACCGAACAGGTTCCGCAGATGAATCCACTGCCCTAAGTCGCGCTGCTCAGTAAACTCGTGCACCAGCAAGCCTTACGCAGGGTGCCGACTCCCCTGTGATCGTTGACCCACCCACACCCGCTCCTTTGCCCCCAGGGCGCTGGCCCTCTGACCCCCCCCCGCCGCCTTCGATTACTGGTACATCGACGTTTTCGGGACACTTTTCCACTTGAACGCGCCCACGAACATCTGCCGCTGGAGGCGTTGTACATCCTGATTTTGACTATGGTTTCGGGCCCGGCGGGGTTTCTCGTGCATTCGTTCGATAAGCCAGTACCCCTCCGCATGTTCCGCGCCCGTGGCCACCTTTGGTCGTCGCTGCGGATCCACCGCGTGGTCCAACGCCTGTCGCGACGGCACCCGATCCATCCGACCGCAACCGTGGCGAGCCTCCAAGAGCCCTACTTTTCGTACTCCCGTCTTCCTTCAGCTCCCCCTTCGCCGCTACGGCCGACGTGAACGCCGTCGGCAATGCTGCTGGAACGTATGTCGGCAATTTTACTACACACTGTTCGCACGCCGACTGGGAACGAGACTATGCCACCATCAGATGGCTGATTCTGCGATAGCCCCCCCCAAAACCCAGCGAGTTTCTGTAAAGAACGTTTGATGGCTATTCGACACGAGGAAGGGTGATATACAAAATACAATCTTCATGTATTTTTTTGTTTGCAAATGAATGTCGAATGATGGCGTCGGGGGGGCAAGGAGCGCCGTATTTCAGGAGATACGGTGGGGCGTTGGTTTCTAAACCGGCGATTTCGTTAAAGAAGTGATGGGGGGGCTACCGTAGAACGACTCAGATACACCACTCTCGGAGGGAAGTTGGTCCTGCCCGCCGATTTGTTATGCGCGCTTCCCCCTCCGTTTCGGAGATTCGGGAGCTTGCTCGCATGGCTCGCCTCTTTAATACTGACGACGGCATCGTTCTCCTCGGCCTCAGAACAACCACGCCTCCTCCTTTTCGCTCACAAAGATCAGCGGGACGCGCGGCATATGTTTCGACGGTGAACCTGCTGGCATTTACTTGCAGCTGCTCATGTACTCGCAGCTCTTGCAGGCTTGCACATTGACCTTTTCCTACTTTTCTGACACCCCACGTACACTTCACATGCCCGAACGGCCTTATTGGTGGGCGAGGAGAAGCAATAACACTCGATGGGGAATTTTGAGCTGTCTAAAGCACAACGCAAGGAAATCGTCGCGGTTGGCGGTTTGCTGGCCCATCACATCGATGCCCCTGCCTTTGGGGCCGCGTGCAGTGATCAGCGTCGGCTGTATTAGCCCGCTACCGGTCATGCCCTGGGGTAACACCTATATCTTGTTCTTTATCAATCGCTTCAGTAATCGGGTGGACATGCCCACGGTCACTGCTGCCGAATACACGGCCGACGGCACCGCCAACGTCCTTATGAACCGGTACATTCTTCTTTGGTGATGCCCATGCAGAACACTCGCGGACAACGTTCTCTAGTGCAAGAGGCTTTTACACGCTCCTTGCAGTTCGCACAATCGCTACTACTAGCTCGTATGACCCAAACGGCAACGGTGGTGTGTCGTGTGTCAATCACACGATGGCCTGCTGTGTGTACCATCCGTTTACAGTTGTAAATAACTGCCATTGACCCACGCATACAACATGAATGGTGGGAGGGCCAAAGTCGGATGTGTCACAGACACAAGGTTCCTCAGCGGGATATGTTTGGCTTGAAGTCCCGGGGGTGTCGCAAGTACAAAAGGGAAAACATCGGCGTTCCTACGCAGATGACCTTTGGTAACAACACAGAAAATGTGTTGAAAATTAAACAAAAAAATACCTAGCCACCGCGGACTTTGTCTCGCAAGTATCATCGACCAGCCCAAACGAATTTATAGTTTAATACAAGGGGGCTTCGATGGCGGCCTGAACGGCCGCCGGTCGCAGACTGGCGTGATGCCCAATATATCAGAAGCAACTACAAATGTGGTGACAAATGGAGGTCAAACTTAACGCGAACAGTTAAGAGTGCTCTCCATAGGTGGCGAGTTTGTGTTTGTTATGAAGACCGTCAGAAATCGTAGATCACCATCTAAAAAACTTCACATTCCGTAGTACGCGCGATCGAGGTATCACACACAGCTTGCAAAGGCGACTTTCGGGAAGTAAAGGACGCTCACAGCTGATGTTTCCCACGACCTCGGCTGCCTTGAATCTTTAAGGAAAACTTCGTAGTTGAAATATGCGAGAGAATGGGAAAGTGCTGCGGTTGTTGTAGTGAGAAGCAGTGTGCTGGCGGTGGTTGGGGCTGCTGATGGGCGACAACATCGCAAAAAAAGCGCCGCTATGTCCTGCACCGCGAAGCACAGCGGCACAGCTGACGTTTGTTCACCAACAGGCACACATATTGAGGTGTGAAAGGACACACGATACGTACGCGTCAATCACCGCATTAAGAACAACCTGGGCACCTGGCACGCACCACGCAAACAGCAACAAAACACAACCCCGCATAAAAAAACGACTTTTTTCCCGCATAAAAAAGCGATTGTTTTCTGTTGAAACCCTATTTTACTCATTGACTGGATTGTCGATCGACTGATGCGGAGTGAAACACAGCAGCACCGGAGTTGTGTGAAAAGGGACGTTGAGCTTGCACCCATGCAGATGCTCAGCAGGATCTCAGGCCACGGATGCACATTATTCGACTTTTGTGGCGGAGGTCCGCGGCAGTGACGGCGGAACCTCCGTGAACTTTCCATGGGTGTTGCCACGGGCTACCGTGGGAATCGACAGGTTTCCACGACAAGTGCCACAGCTCATGGTCACGTACACGGCAAATGCCACGGTTTTGGCCACCGCACGTGCCGCAGTTCTGTCCGTTGCACACTCCGTCGTACCAACCATGGCAACTAACGGATTTCCGCGGCAATTTTCACGGCAGTTTCCGCGGAAACTGCCGTGGCTATATTCATGGTCATCCGCGACCATTGCCACGGCAACGCTGCAATCACCACGGACGTCCGCGGAAGCCCGCGGCAATTGCCACGGCAGTTTTTGCGGACGTCCAATCGCAGCAATTTCCACGGCCATCCGCGGCCGCCCGCGGCCATTGCCACGGTATTCCTCCGATAGTGATACGAATTATTTGTAATTTCCAACCATTTTGCCCCAGTGACGTTATTAGGGTCACCTCGACCGGTATTTCGTATGGGTTGGGGTTAAGGTTAGTTCCATGGTTTTGATACACACAATAATGTAAGACACCCGGTGTTCGCGGGCGTGACCGTGGGTCTTGCCGTTGGTGTTTCCGTAGACCTATCCGTGGATGTCCGCGGATGTTTCCGTGAACAGTCCGTGGGCCTTTCCGTGGGCGTGTCCGTGATTGTCCGTGGGAGGTGCTGTGGGTGCTTCTGTGGACGTTTCCGTGGGTGACCGCGGCTTTGCCGTGGATGCTGCCTCGGAGATTGCCGGGGAGATTGCCGTGAACCTTGCCGTGGAGATTGCCTTGGAAATTACCATGGATAGTGCCATGAGCCTCCACGGTGTTTCACTACTTGCCGCGGCATTCCGTGGAAGCCCGTGAAATGTCCGTGGAAGCCCGTGGAAGGTCCGCGGTAGCCCGTGGAGTGTCTGCGGTTACCCGCTGAACGCCGTGGACATGGCCGTGGAACGCCGTGGAGGTCCGTGGACACTGCCGCGGTCCTCCACCAAAAAGAGCTCCACCAAAAAGACAAATAATGTACATTCCTCTCTCGGGCGATATGCACCATGTTTCAGCACCCCTGTTGGCATTAGCCGCTGTAATGGGCCATGCCCCGAGCGCTCGTTACAGTTGTCATGGAATGCAGTCCATACGCCTCGTCCAAACAAAGGACCCTCACCGAGGTCTCTAATGTTTTCATGCATATAATAATGTACCCTCGGATGTATGTGTGTATAAGCGAAACATAGCGCCCGCCACGTCCCGCGCCGCGAAGCACAGCGCAGCACAGCTGACGTTTGTTTTACTAACAGTCACACGTTTTGAGGCTTGAAAGGACACACCATACGTACGCGTGAATCACTCCATTTAGGACCACCTGCACGCATCACGCGAACAGCCACAAACAGCAATAAAACACAACCCCGCATGCAAAAAAGATTATTTATGTGGAAACCTCATTATTCTCGATTGGCCGCTGGATTGTCGATTGTCGATCGACTGATGCCTGGAATACAGCAGAGCAGTTGTTGTGAAAAGGGACGTTGAGCTTGCACCCATGCAGGTGCCTAGCAGGATCTTCGGCGCCATGTACCATGCCTCACACATTCCCGTTCGTATTACCCGCTGTAGTGGCCCATGCTTTGAGCCCTCGTCCGAATTGTCGCGGGTTGCAGGGTATACGCCTTGTCGAAAAATATAAAAGAGACCCTCACCGAGGTCTCCCATGCTTGCTGACACACATATATAGCATGACATCACTACATACGTCATCGCCACGAAACATGGACGGCGTGTTTGTGCCGAGCGGGCAACGCATGTCGCAAATCTCGACCTTGCCGTCGCCCGCACAGATCCCCACGAGTTCGACTCCGGCAGGGCGACCGGCCCTCCAGGGGGACCGGAGGTCGGAGAGCACGCATCCGAAGAAATTGCGACAAAATACAGTTCCTGCGACGAGCGGTGTGGGTCAAAACGCTGAGCGCAGAGCTAAGAAAAGATATTCATAGGTGTATCTATACAAGGTTCGCCTGCGAGATGTGGCTAGCTTGAAATCCCGGCGGTGTCGCGGGTTGGAATGGGTGAACACAGGCGTTCGTGTGGCATAAGCAATAACGAAGAATAACGTAAAACTCTTAAAAGCTATAAAAATATATACGATAATGCGCGAACAGCCCCGTGGGAGCGGAGGCAATTGAATTTTTTTTCGCTTAAGACCGTATTTCACTCGAAATCTATTCGGCGCCCTCGAGATCGCTTCGCAAGCTCTTCTCGTGTGAGTCGCGTTCCTCAGCCTCCACCCCGCCTACATTCCCCGCGCGCGCACGCTCGGGTCGCGCGGCAGCTTCGTATTTTTCGCCACGCGCCAAGAGTCTTTCTTTTGGCGCCCCCCGCCCTTGTCATTTAGACGTCCCGACTACTACCATCATTCTTCCCGAACCGCTTGCTCGGCACGAAGTGCTTTCGCGGTACCAAAACTGAGCCCACCTCGACTATTGGTGCACTTCCGATACTTAAGGCTAAAACGAGGTTGCAAATTGAGCTTCAACACTTTTCAACACTTCCTTTGTCCTGCAACACTTGGCTTTGCCTTGATTCTTAACGCGCGCACCTACGTGTCGGATTTTATCGAAACATGAGCGAGCGCCATACCAGTCCATCTCACGTCTCTCCTTATTATCCTGAGAACTGGAACTATCCAGAGAACATCAAAAACGAGCGACTGATTGCTATTTTTCTGAGGCCAACCGAGAAAGCGAGCTGAATTTCAACGCTCAGCATTTTTCCTTCTTTCGGCAACACATGGCATTGCCCTGCTTGTATTATACGTACGTGTTGTTATGTGTCAGATATAAAAGCATTTTTCCTTCTTCCGGCAACACATGGCATTGATTGCCCTGCTTGTATCATACGTACGTGTTGTTATGTGTCAGATATAAAAAAAAAAACACGAGCGAGCGACATCCCATTGTCGTACGTAATAAGGACGGTACCAAATAAATATTATGTTCATTTTCCTATCCGAAAAATGGGTGCGGCGGATGCCGGTACCCATGCAGAGCCCTCTTCTTGTTGTTTTCTTAATAACGAGGCGCGCGAAGCGCGCAGCGTTGAGCCTTTTTTTCTTGGTTTTCCAAGGAAAAAAATGCCTCTTCATATCGGATCGCATACGAGGGTAGGGTGCCTCGAATTACTTATTCTCTCTATTTGTGTATGTTTGTTTTATCAAGTTTTTCGGCCACGTTGGCCCACCGCACACGGCGGACACGGCACCAACGCCAGTTCCGACGGGTCCTGTGCACGCACAAATGACAGTCAACTCTTCTCGCCGTGCTGGTTTCGCTGTAAGTCGTTGAGAGTTCGTCGAGATAGGTGCGGCGACGTAAGATTTCACAGGCACCAACTACTGGGTGTGCGGTATTTTGTGATTTGACAGGCATTGCTGCGCTACGTTATATACGAGTACAGTATGGATTTTGCTGAAGCATGCCGCTGTACGAGTATATCTATTTTCAGAAAGTTGATCGACGAGACACACGCACAGCGACGCTGTGTTAAGGTGTCGCCTTGGGGAATCCTTGTCGATATGATCCTCAAAAGGGACAGGTCTGTCTATCGCAAGACCACAGCTGACAGCAGTATATATCTAGGTAGATAGTAGATTATCTTATTGTCATCGAGCAAGGCTTGCTGATTTAGGTCAGGATACAAGAGTGATCGGGAGGGGGAGGAGAGGAGGGGGGGGGTGACTTGGCTCTGGCCAAGCTCCAAATACCGGCTCTCGTACTGGCAAGGTATCCAAAACTTCATGCCAAACGTAAATCCTGAGTGCAAGCTGCTGACTGCCTACGTCGACCACTTCTACAAGGCAACGTGTGTGACTCACGGCATACTTGAAGTGGGAGTAAGGACTAACTCACAACACAACTAATGTTGCGGCGGATTGACATGACGTCACGTATAATACGTATCGGAATGCTTCCTAGGTCTGTACAACTCCAGTCAGTCTAGAAAGCGTATCGCTCACGGTCTCAGTCCAAAAACACACAAAACCAAACGAGGGAAAAAGGAACATGAACTTGATCTGGCACGAGCGTGAGTGACTGCGAATCGAGCTTGAGTACAGCGATCGTTACCGTAAGGTATTGTTGGAGGTTTCATCCGGAGATCTGTTATATAGCACTAGCGCTTGGAAGAGAACTGAAGACTGGTGCTTGCAGGCAGCTGTTATAACAAGCAGACGGGAGGAATCAGCCTGAAGGGATACACGGAGAGAGTGAACTGGAAGCGGTGAGAGACTAGGGACAAGGGATTAGAGACTTCGGTGCGTGTGTCTAAAATAGCTCTTATCCGTTCGTTACACTAATCACATCGAGTCCTAGTGTTCTCCTAAGAACCATCTTACTCTCTATGCGAAAGTGCAGCTACCTATTCTAAGCCAATCACCGCAGGGCGCGTAGCCTGAGGCAGGATGCTACCATTGTTATGTTTCCTACATCCTCCGCAGGTCCCGTGGTTCGTTATGCTATTGTGCGATATATGTGTACGTGCCGAATCCTGGATCGCACGACAGTCTTCCTAGACACTCTATTGATTCCGAATCTCACGATTCCGATTCCGAATCGCATAACAAATGAAATAATGGAAATCAGACCTTAACTTATCAGCAGAGATAGACGGTTGGTCTATAGCTCATCCAGATAACGGATACCTAATGGAACACTATAACATTAGCCCACCCTGAATAGTCGTAGATGCAGATCACATGGCGATATGGCAATGGCTGACTAAGACACCAGGAAATCGGAAAGTGGATCGAAGATACTGCCATTCAAAACAACAACAGCAAATGAGGCTATAGACCAACCCACACTTCGTGATTGAGGTTAAGATGCCTCTGGTAGGAGTTAATCCGTGGGCTCACTGTCACTAAAGCGCTGGGCAGAAAGTACTGGTGCAAGGGAGCGCAGAGGACAAAGGAAGGGGCTCCCGAAAACGTAGCACCCGAAATGGGAAAGAGAAAAACATGCACAGCAGGATACCAGCCAGCGGCTGAATCTCTGTGCTTGGGATGCAATGGGCGTGGGTAATGGAGCACCGGAAAGGTAAAATCCGAACTAAAAACAGAACTGTGCACTGCAGTATACCAGCCATCGGCTGAATCGTTGTGCTTGGGACGCATGGGCGTGGGTAAAGGGACACCAGAAAAGGTAACACCCGAACTGAAAACAGACACGTGCACTGCAGGATACATCTAGCGACTGATTATTTGTGGTTGGGACGCATGTGCGTGGGTAAAAGGGACAACAGAAAGGGGGTACCCGAAGCGAGAGAACACGCGTAAGCAAAACAAATCAAGGATAGTGAAAGTCCATACCGAATAAGGGAAACGACAAAGTTACAGCAACCCTAAGGGCTCCATAACTGAAACAACGAAGTTGTAATACACGTTGAAGGTGTCATAACTCATTAGGAAGGCAAAAACACAAAACGAAACATAAAACACTGAGCTATGGTTGACGCTACTGTACCGACATACTAAGGGGGGATAGAGGGGGCTCCGCGGGGCCCGTCAGCATTGCGTAGGACACCGCGTGCCAGTTCCCCCGCCTGATGATGCTGAAGGCACCAGGACCCGTGGACGGCGCTCCGGGAAGTGGTGTGACGCATGCTACGATAGAGGTAGCACTTTTCGGCCTTTTGGTTTTTTGAGTGACGGAGCTGCTCATCCCAAAATCGTCGGAAATACGCCATTTTTTCGCATGGTTCTCGTTGAATACCTCGACCATGGGATTCTCTTCCGACAGCAGCTTTAATTCTCCAAATCAACTTTTTGGGGGCGGTCTTAAGCTCCCAAAATGAGGAACCTCAGAGGAAATGTGGTGCACCTCTAGTGTTAGGGTTAGGGTTACGGTTAGGGTTAGGATTAGGGTTAGATGATGGCAGGAAGCCGATCTTGATCGGTCCCGGATCATCGAGGAAGCGGACGATATAGGAGCTGGCGGGAGAATTATCGTTCTAGGTGCGATGGGCTACTTTACTCAACCACCAAAAACCGTCGCGGGCTTTGTGTACCAGATGTGTGCCCCCGCGGGGAGGGTCGCGGAGCTGAAGCGTTGAAGCCAGAGGTGGCGTGGGACGAGGCTGTACCCGGAAGCGAGAAAAAAATCGCCCCGGGTCCGCGCTAGTTCGCGGTGAGGAGACCCGATACGCATCTGTCGGTATAAGCGGTTGGAATGGCGGTGTTGTGAAGGAGTGCCAGACCAATAGCGGAGGATGTGAAGCTGGTGGTGTTATAAGTTTTGTTTGTGTTCCCATGGTGGCCTGAGATGTCCGGTGGCTGCGCTGACGGAGTTGTTGTACGCGCTCTCGGCGTGTGGGACTTGAATATCCTAGTCCGTTTGTTGTTCGCCGCCCACCATGGCGAGCATGGGGGTTATGGTATGGTTGACGCGCTCGCCACCGCCGTTGGTGCACGGATGGTAGGAGCTGGTGGCAATCTCATTGATGCCGAGGCGGTCGTAGAGGGCGAGGGAAAGTTTGGCGCAACACCGGAGTCCGTTTGTCGAAGAGTAGGGTTACGGGATATCCCCAGAGAGGGATGCATCGGTCGACAAGGACGTCAGCCGTGCCGGAGGTGGTGAACTGAGCGTTCGTAGTGAGGTAAATGTCGGAGCGGCGGCTGAAACGGTCCGTAAAAAGGAGGATGCAGGCGTTGCACCGAAGCGTTAAGGGTAAGGGGCCAGAGTAGTCCACGCTGATGAGGATGCCGGGGCCGTTAGGTGACGGCAAGGAAAGGTTAGGCCAGCGAACTGTGTGGCGTGAAGTCTTGCCCGCGTGGCACTTGAGGCAGTGGTGGAGCCACCAACGGTTGGAAATCTCCATGCCGATCCATCAGTAGAAACGCCTGAGCATGCTAAGTGTCCAAGAAACACCCAAATGGCAAGAGGTGGTGTGTGTAGGACCCATGGGCGCATCAACATTGGAACGTAGACGTGGGGGGGTGGGTCAAAGGGCGGGGGTGGTGGATCGCGGGTATGGCACGTTGGATCCGTGTGTGGTCGCTGTACGAGAAGAACGGTGCTGTCGTCGGTGGTGTGTAGATGGTCTTTTGTGGCGTGGGTTAGGACCTCCGCAAGAGATGGGAGACGGGTCGAGGGGATGTAGTCCAAGAGTTCGTCCGGTGGTGGCGAAGGTGAACCCAGGGACAGGAACCGAAGGGTGGCGAAACAGAGGGGCTCGGGGCGTTGCTCGCGCGCCCAGTCGGTGTAAGTTTAGTGCTCGACGCAAGAACGGAGATGGAGGTCATCAATGGACTCCACAATGGGTTGCGGTGTAGTCGAGGTGGTGCTTTCAGAGCAGGGGGGGGCGGCGAGGGAGGGGGCCTTAGATCGGTGGTCTGCGATAATGAGGGGGGGGGTCGGTTGCGGGGTGCTTGATGGAGTCGCGGTTGAAGGCGACGAGGTGCTGTGCGCAGCGCGGCGTTGTGTGCTAGCAGGTCGTTGGGCGGCCGACCTGGACCCAAGCGTGGGTGGGCGGCGCTGGGGAGATGGAGGTCTTGAAGCGGCGGTAGCGGGGAGCAGACGGATAAATCACCGTAGTCCGCAGGAGTACGGGGAGTTCCAGCTGCAGCTGCGGAGCTGCTCCGGGTCCGAGAAGACATCAGGCCTGACGAGGAGAGGTCGAAACCGAGACGCCCGAGGTGGACGATGGGGAGACGACGGGTGGCCTGCAAGCCAAACCAGGAGGAGCGCCAGTGAGCACGGCGGCTTGCTCGGAGCTGGAAGGCGATTCGGCGATGTGGTCGAAAGTAGAGATGTCGCCGACAGAAACGCTGGAAGGCGAGTTGACGGCGAGGTCTTGGACAAAGCGGGGGACGGCAGGAACGCGGTGTAGCGATGCCGCAGTGGGGTCTTCATCTTGGGCTATTCGTTGGCCGACGGGAGCGCCGTGAGGCGATGTCGCGGCGAGGTCTTGGCCTTGGGCAAAGCGGTGGTCGGCGGGAACGCCGTGAGGCGATGCCGTGGCGACGGTTTGGTCCGGGACAAAGCGGTGGCCGGCGGGGACGCCTGAGGCGATGCCGCGGCGGGGTCTTGGCCTTGGACAAAGCGGTGGCCGGTGGCGACGCCGTGAGATGATACCGCGGCGGGGTCTTGGTCTTGGGCAAAGCGGTGGCCGACAGGAGGGCCGTGAAGCGGTGCCGCGGCGGGTCTTGGTCTTGGGCAAAGCGGTGGCCTACGGGAGCGCCGTGAGGCGGTGCCGCGGTGGGTCTTGGTCTTGCACAAAGCGGTGATCGGCAAGGACGCTATGAGACGATTCCGCAGCGGGGTTTTGGTCTTGGGCAAAGTGGTGGCCGACGGGAGCGCCATGAGGCGGTGCCGCGGCGAGGTCTTGATCGTAACGTGGAACAGCGAATCGCGGCAAAGCGAGTCGGTGGTAAGGCCTTGGGGAAAGTGGGAGCCGAGGAGAAGGCTGCGAGGCGATCCAGCGGCGGGGGCTTGGGAAAAGCGGAGGGCGAGGGGAAGGCTGTGAGGCGATCCGGCGGCGGGGGCTTGGGTAAAGCGGAGTCCAAGGGGAAGGCTGCGAGGCGATCCAGCGGCGGGGGCTTAGGGAAAGCGGGGACCAAGGGGAAGGCTGTGAAGCGATCCGGCGACGGGGTTCGGGGCGGCGATGGCGGCCACGAATGGCCGTGTAATCTGGGCTGAATCCGAGGCGTCCACACGCGGTCCGTGGCGGCGGTAGTCAACGAAATCGTTGTTGGTGCAGGGGAACGGGGGGATGGGCTCGAAGCAGTTGTGGGCAGGTGGGACAAGCCCCCCCAAGCCAATGCCCGGAATGAAAAGCTCGATTGCAGTGAAACCGTAGGCTTGGATAAGGTGGATGCAGACGGTGTCGGGGCTGGTGAGGCGGTTGAACCCGGTACGGTCGAGGTCGGTGGCTGGTGAGGGCTGGGAAACCCGAGGAGCGGACCAATTTGACTAGGACGAGAAACCCGGCTCTGGTCCCATGTGCCGTGCTGCTGTTACTACCGCTGCTACATACACCTTCTTCTGCTTCTGCTGTGCTGCTGCTGATTCTAATGCTGCCCCTGCTACGAGAACAGCACCACCAACCAGTCGTACGGGTACCGACTTTTTCTCTCTCTGAAGACACTACTGGGTGTGCGGCATGCTTTGATTTGACAGGCATTGCTGATCTACGTTATATACGAAGTACGAGTACAGTATGGGTTTCTCCCATGCTGATCGTGTGTTGGTGATCGGAGATGCAGATTGTGAGCGTTTACAATTCAACCGAAAAAACAGGAAGCACTATCTGTTATGCTGCAGCATGTTGCTGTACGAGTACCTTTTTTCAGAGGTTGATCGACGAGACACACGCACAGCGACTTTGACCCGGCTCTAGTCCCGTGTGCGTTCTGCTGTTACTACCGCTGCTTCTACATCTTCTGCTGTACGAGTAGTAGTTATTCTCAGGGGGTTGTTGGACGACTTTTTCTTTCTGTAAAAGCTATAGACTATATGCTGCTGTACGAGTACCTATCTTCAGGAGGTTGATCGACGACTTATTTTTCTCTCTGAACACAGAACGTAAATATCAAACAGCGTACATATTCGTTTAGCTTGTACGGGATAATAAAAAGCCGACAATACCTGAGATAGATAGATGCTGATCGTTCTGTCAAGAGTTCAACCAAAAAAAACGGGAGAACTGCCATACCTAAGCTGCTGCTGCTGAACGAGTACCTGCTATATCCACAAGCAAGCCCACAAGCGCGTCGAGAACAACAACAGCTCTCCCTCTTTTCCCTTTTTCGTTCGGGATACCCGAAGCAGTGATGGCGAACCTACCGGTACACCCTCAATGCGATAAGTCCCGACTCCCCTTTTGAAGACGCTCTGGAAAAAAAATATGTGGGGTCGACTGTACAAGGTACTCCATATAATATAATATAATCTCCCCCCCCCCCCCCCCCCCTCTTGCTCTCCCTTACTCAAACGCCCCACCAAATATCGAAATCCGCCACATTAATAAACACTTCACGCACAGGATATCACCTCATTATCTTTCGAGAGCCATCCATGCCGCTGTGTTCCTCCCCCCCCCCCCCCCCCCCCCTCGCCTCGAACGCCCCCTTCTTCCCCATCACCCGCACCTTCGCCTAGACCTAGCACCACACGTATAACAAACCCCTCACCTAAAGCCGCTTCCCCCCCCCCCCACCCCCCACCCCCGCCCCCACCCCCCACCCTCCCCCCCCAACCCATCCCAACCCCACCCCCTCGAACACTCCACCCTCTCTTTACTCACTGATTGTACGACTTACCCCAGGATATACACGATAAACTGATGTATTATTTCCAAAAATGTCTCATTTATCCCCTCGAAATAATGTATAGTTTCCAGGCACATATCGAGCTGCCCCCCCCCCCCCCCCCCGCCCCCAATAATATACTGGTGCCAAAACCGTCAGATTTATCCCCTCGAAAGGATTTATAGCTTACATGCACAAATTGCCCCTTCCCCCCCCCCCCCCCCCCCCCCCCCCGCCCCCCTCCAAACCCGCTCGCTTTTGATCAAAACCAGGCCCCCCCTTTCCCTTCACAGCTGTCAGATTTTGTCCCCCTCAGAAACGGGTTTTATAGTTTCCGCGCACAGACTGACTAAAATCATCCTGTTGACCCTGATAGCTACACTGTAGCTGTAAGGGGAGTCGCCGACCTATATCCTTAATGAGGACACACAACTCGTAATGCGCGCGATCGGAGTATCACACACAGCTTGCAAAGATGAGTTTCGACGAAATCTTCGATCTCACAGCTGGAGTGTATTTTAATTTTTATAATATAATAATAGTCTATATATAATGCATCGCAGATATGGCTACAGTACTGGGCCCTCTAGTCTATAGTGCCGGTTACAAGAAAGTAATCGCGAAATTAGCAAGGGTGTGTCCTGAGATTTGACCGGCACTATACAGGGCACCGGCACTATTCAGAATAGTGCCTCAATAGTGCCGGTCCGGCATTATTGAGGTTTCTCAATAGTGCCGGACCGGCACTATTGAGGAGGTGCTTTATTTCATGGTGTGGCGCTCACGCTTTGCGGGGCCAACAGAGTGCGAAATGGATGGAAATTATACTTTTAATACATAATTTCAAATTATGTATTAATAGTGGACGAAGCTAAATCTCAGTCCTCGTTGCCCTCGTTCGATGTTGCAAGATAAAAAAAAGACAAAACAGAAAAAGAGACACGACAGGAAGCGCACTGCCAAAAAACAAACAACCATGTATGTACTGTACCCCCCGCCCTCACTTGTCGCGACAAAGTCCCTCATGTCTGCCTGGCGCACCCGCTTCGATGTTGCAAGCAAAAACAAAAACAAATACAAGTAAACCAAGACAAGCACGACAGGAAGCGCACCGCAAGAAAATCAGACGACCATGTACCCCCCGCCCTCACTACGTCGCGACAACTTTCTCTGTCCGCCTGGCGCACCCGCTCAGGGGAATGCGCTGCGATCATCGCCATCTACGCTTTCGTTAGGTAGAACGCCACGTCTCCGTTGCCACCTCCTCTGCTGCCGCTTCCAGACGCCGAAGTGAGACGACAGCTCATCATAAGCCGGTGGAGCACGGCGCTCGCGCCCCGTGTTTTCATCGCCACTGCCCTCCCCCTCTTTGTCATCCCCCTCTTTGTCCTCCTCCTCTCGTCCTCCTCCTCTTCGTCCTCCTCCTCTTCGTCCTCCTCCTCTTCGTCCTCCTCCTCTTCGTCCTCCTCCTCTTCGTCCTCCTCCTCTTCGTCCTCCTCCTCTTCGTCCTCCTCCTCTTCGTCCTCCTCTTCGTCCTCCTCCTCTTCGTCCTCCTCCTCTTCGTCCTCCTCCTCTTCGTCCTCCTCCTCTTCGTCCTCCTCCTCTTCGTCCTTCTCCTCGCCACATCCTCCCTTGCAGACGTGGCCATCAGGGGCTTGCGACGTTCTGTGTCTTGTTGAAGGCAAACATCACCTTCCGCACAAAAAGCATGGTGCGCCTCTGCGTAGAGCTCTTCGGGTCGGCAGCAGCACTTGTACCCTCTTTTCTGTGCCGCGTCTGTTCTCTGTCTTGGTGTGTGTAGTGAATCGGCACTCTTGCGGGGCGCCGTGGTGCCTAACCGGCACCGCGGGGCAGCCCTCAATAGTGCCGGCCCGGCACTATTGAGGGCGCTGTCTGTATCCAGAGATGTTACCGGCACTATATCGGGCACCGGCACTATTCAACCGGCACTATAGAAGGCCTAGTACTGTACCTGGTACTGCAGGTATTGAGGCCGCGCCTCATTACCACCAACTAGTAGTAGTAATCCGGTCGCCCCGGTGGCGTATCAGGTTATCCTCGAGCCTGGCAGAGGTCAGTTTCGTGAGTTCGAGCCCCGCCGAGTGCATACTCGTATAAATTCGTTGGGACTTTTTCTTGAGCACAAATTGACTTGCGGAAAGCGCGAGAGCGTGAGTTAGCAACATTCGATGAAAAATCGACGAGCAGTGGGACTGCTGAACCCTATGCGCGATAAAAATTGAAGGCAAGAACCGGGGGGGAGAAGGGACGACACCTGTGACAACGGCTTGTCCAGAAGCTGGAAAGTGAAAGTGTGAGAAAAAAAAAAAGAAAAAAAAAAAAGTAAGTTAGCCCAATGCCATCCTTAGCCAGTTCCTAGGGTCTGCTAGTACTAAGTATGACATTTTTCTTTCTTTTTCTTTTTCTTTTTCTTTTTTCTTTTTTTTCTCTGCTTCTTTCCTTGCTTTCTTGTCTTTCTTGTCTTTTCTTGCTTTTCTTGTCTTTTTCTTCTCTTCGCTTGCCTTTTTCGTTTTGTTTCGTTTTTCTTCTCTTTTCTTTCCTTTCCTTTATCTTCTTTTCTTTTCTTTGTTTCTTTTTCTCCAATTCACTTATGCCTGCCGTGCGTATGCGTAGTGATAAATACTACGTGTAATATATACGCGTGGTAGTCTTCCTCGGGTGACAATCGGAATATTTGGTTTCTCCAGGCGTGAGTAGTGAGACGTATGCACCGGCCTGGACCTGGCACATCGTAGACTGACTCCCGATTTCACTTTTATATGTTTCTGGTGGAGGCATGAATTGCGTCAGCTGTGATATATGCGTGTACCACCTTGGGTTGTGTGTGTTTTTCCCTGGGGTATTCCTCATCTCCAGTGACTGGAGCCTGTCCTGTGAACACGGACTTGATTATGCGAGTTAATGTGAGAGAACAACAACAACAACAACAACAACAACAACAACAACAACAACAACAACAACAACAACAACAACAACAACAACAACAACAACAACAACAACAACAACAACAACAACAACAACAACAACAACAACAACAACAACAACAACAACAACAACAACAACAACAACAACAACAACAACAACAACAACAACAACAACAACAACAACAACAACATAAAAGACACCACCCAAATATCGGGGCAAGCAACACCGACCAGCCCGAACGTATCCAATGTACACGGTTAGGGTACTTGGCCACTGCAATATCAGAACCAAGTAAGTACTGAGCGGAGTACTAAAACACAGACTGGGTGCTAACCCAAGCTATAACACATGTTGACTATCCTGCTATTACTCGAAGCGCCGGCTCGTCTGAATGACGCAGCACAGCACACGTGTTTTCTGCTGCATGCACGTGGTGTAGGGCGTGTATGTTGTACAAAGCACAAAGTATCGTACACAAAAAGTGTTTTTCTAGACGTCGTAGACGACACAAAAAAAAAGAACGAGCGTCTTTCAACACGCGCTTCCGGGGCCTGGAATCGCCCGGAGGAAGATCATCATCGATGCTGCACACTTCATTGACAAGATATCTTGCAGCTCCTTTCACAAGAGAGATACCGCAGCAGCCAACATCCAAAATCCAGAATCCGTGAAGGGAAGCAAGAAGAGTTTCCCAAATAGCGAGAGGCGTTTTCGTCAATAAAGTGAAACGGTCATATTTTGCGTGCCGCTCTTCCGTCTTCCTCGCTTCCAGTGACGCCACGACCTCGTGCAACATCTAACACAATAATAACAACGACGTCAATCAAGGACTATGAACGAGGACGAGGATGCATCCTTGAGTGCCAGCGACGGCGATCTATCTTCGGCATACCTGAGCGATGGAGAGCAGGGTGCCAAAGCAATGAGAACGGGAGATCTGACCCCGCCCGAGCTGGGCGATTCACCTCCATTGCTGAACGGGTATTGCCAGACGTACATTGTACGGAAACAGGACCAGCTGAGGGATCAGGGGAGGAACCGGCAGGTGCGCGTTCGACGATAAGAACTAGGGTAGAGCCTAAAACCTACTATCTCCTGCGTTAATTGATGTGGTATTAATAGTCAGTCCGCCGCTGATCTGGTTGTTGTGTTTTTGGTACGTGGATGTTGTGTAGTTTATGTTGTTTTGCGACGAGCGCGACGCGTGCGTGTGGTCGATGGCACGTGCACCACGACGTCGTGCAGAGCAGTCGTTCATTCCTCAAAGGTTTGACGCGGGTACCTTGTGCATAGCATAACGTGAACCCAGCTATTAATAGTAAGCGGCACAGCGCAAGTTTGAGAAGATGTCTAGACTATAGGAGAGCTTCTTTCTCATTCTTGGTTTCCGCAATCGTTTCGAAAATCGGATACTATCAACGGTGCTGTTTCGATGCACCAGGCACCAGGTACACTGCCAACGTTCTTACGCCCACTACCTGGTATGAATCATAGTGCTTGTAGATAAGGGAGCAGGGCATCGTTCCCTCAAGATGTGTTCTCTTTCTCGTGTACCAGGTACCTGGTACATGATCTCTTTATATCTCTGCGCAGGGTATTCTCGACTCCGTGTCAACGTCCCTAGAGGGCATGCTGCTTGTGAGTGATACTGTATTACAGTAATCATGTAAACGAAACCATCACGCCTGCCCGTGCATGAAAAAGGTGCTCTTTCGGTGCGGCAACTGGTGCTACACGGGAGTAGTGAGCTTTGCGGGGCTGGGCGATGGAGAAGCTATCACGCTGAAAGATATTCCACGGGCAGTGCCGATGTTGCAGCGACAGCAAGATCGGCTGAAGTTCTTCTGCTGTGCCGACAGGTGGGCTGGCGTGATAGTATCGGCCTTTATTATATTGAGAAACCAGGACGAAGCTGGTTTCAGTCCCTTCTTTCAGAGACGGTGTGTCCAACGCTAACTTCAGTATACAAAACAGCTGTTGAGTTTCTGATTCCCCGTAATCTTTAGGCTAGGTTTATTGTACCAGGGTAGAGCTCTTTCTTACGTGAGGGCATGTACGTAGTGTAAACAGTGTTTCTTCTCCCTTCAATGTTTTTGGCTCCAATCAGCCCCCAACGCTTCCGGTTTTCGCTTTTGATAGCCCGAGCACATGATGCCGTAGCTCAAGGCTATTTTGGAGGTATCTGGTTGTTGCCTCGCAAGCTTTCATGTTCGGTGAGGCTTGCAATATTTAGTGTGTGTATATATACCAGGTATGTATTGTGACCTCCGTGCCTCATGATTCGATCCAAGATTATCTGCCCACCCTTTGGGCAATCGTACGTGCTATATTTAGCACACACTAGGGTACAGAGCTTTACTGTACGGGACGTCTGCCCTGACTGCATTGTGCGGAAGGGTATAATAGGTTTCGGCGCGTTCTGCACGATAAGACCTTGTGTTGTTCTGTACTACTGTAGTGCAGAGTACAGATATCATCGCCGATCTTGAACTTCATCCAGAATCTTCTGTCGCAAGTCGCGAAAAGAGCGTCCCTTTTTATATCTGTGCGTGTTTCTTGTGTTGTCTTGGGCTTCCCTTCGAATCATACTGCACTAAAGGTCGTACGATTGCGGGCACGTGCCGTGTATATCGAGCCGTACGGTATATCGACCAAAAAGCATGCCCGTTGCTGTATCAGCGACAGGCGATGCTCGATTCCCATCGTTTTTTAATTCGCAATCGTATTTCAACGGGAAACAAATATACCTGGTATGGGTTCGCGTAACATTGCTGTGCCTTGGGGGGTTCCCAATAGTAGTGCCGCTGAATAGTGCCACTTCTCTATAGTGCCAGTGAAATCGCTTGGCACCACTGGAACAACTTGCAGTAACTATACTATTTACAGTATCCTTGTACCCAATAGTGCCGGTGCCCTGAATAATGCCGGTATACCCGTACATGGGTGATGCGGGCTTCGTGTTTTCGCGGTCGCCAGTGGGCGAGCGCATGGAAGCCCGTGGGCACCCGCGGGCGCCCATGGTCGCTCCTATGGGCGACCGCGATATCCCAACTCAGTTCACGTGTGTGCGTAGGAAGTACCGCGGGCGCCCACGATCGTCCGCGGGTGCCCGTCAGTACTCCCGCAGTATCCTGCCGGTGTTCCCATCATGAGGGTTCCCGCATGAAGTTCCATGTTAGTCCCCGCGATACCTCCCATTGGACTCTTCACGGGTGCCCACAGTAGTTGTCATGGGCGCCCGCGTTCCGAATATCTCGATCCTATCCCTAAGAATGTGTACGCAAATATACTCCAGGCTAAAAAGCACTAGTCCCACGCGATAGTGTATGTATTCAATACTTCCCCTCTAACGCCAACACCAACCCCGACCCTGAGACATGTTCGGTGCTCGCGCGGGTACCCGCGGGAACGCCCGCGATAACTACCATGGGATACCGCGGGTTCACGCAGGTTATAAGCTAGGGTTTTGCGGGTGCCCGCGAAACCCCGCGGTATGCCGCGGTAGCTCCTGCGGGCACCCGCGTGGCATGTCGCGAGATAACGTGGTACATCGCGGGATACCATGTGGGTGCCCATGAACTTCCCGCAGGCGCCCGCCCAAACGCCACGCAATGTGACGCATTGCGGTATATTGGGCCGGCATATACCGACACTATTGGTACCCCCACACGGTATTTCAGATACTTCAACTGTGGGTTCGACAAAGTCAAGGCTCCACTTTGCAAGCTTCGTGACAATTTCGTACCGATTTTTGGACTTAAGAGCTCGTCTTTGCAAATTTTTATTCACTGAGCAACTCTCGAAATTTTCCGGCGTTGCCCGGACCAGTCTTGTAGGTGACCACTACCCCATTTACTATTGCTAAACGTATCCTATTCGAATTCCATGTACTCTTGTCATTTTCTTAAAATGAAAGTAAAACCTGCAAGATATCTCAGTCCGAAACTTTCTTCAATATACTCGTCGGTCGCGCGTGACATCAAACCTTAGGGTGCCATTGGATTCCGTCTACCGAATGCCGGTACAAATCCTTGCGGAGGCGCAGGAGTTTGTGGCGCAAGAGTTGGCATCTTCCAGAACGGCACATGAGCTGACCAAGTGGAGCGGGGCGTTTCACTGGATAGACGATGACTCCTCCGCCTCGACGTACTTTGAGCTGCAGGCCGCGCTTCCCGCTTGCATGGACGGGTGAGAGCTCCAAGAAAATATGCGTTGTACGAGGCAGAGACATGAAACTCCTGGATAAGGCTTTGCGTTTCGTTCATTTGGTCTCAGCATAAGGGCGTTCCTGAAAAAGAGAATAGCGCACACACCACACCCCCAGGAATCAGAATGGAAACCCAACCGGAGCGTTGTCATCACAGGACGAAACAAAACAATACCGGTAGCATTTTTTCAAAGTATTAATTTCAGTTAGTTTGTTTTTAAGAACCCCCCCCCCCGCCCCTGCCCCTGTCTACTTAGCGAAAAACACATATGCGGCATGTCAATTTGTATTTTTTCGGGCGCCCTTGCTCGGGGACTTTTTTGTTTTGTGGCTCAAATGAACTCGGTCGACGGATGTTGTACGCTATGTGCCCACGCGCGGTATTTAGAGCAACCGAAGCGCATCGAGTATGAGTTTTCGTCTTTTTTTTTGCGGTGAAATTGATTTAGTGCGTTTTCGCTCTGTGCACGTGAACATGCCACAGTATCTGTCGCCCACCCGTACCAGCTTGTCCCGCCGAACCCTCCGCTCCAGTGGTGGCAGTAACCGGTATGTGGGAATGTTATCCCACAGTTCCTCTCGGCATGAAAAGCTCACAGTAAAGCGTTAGGTTAAAGTGTTTCCCTCAATCCTAACCCCCGCCCGTTGTCAAAGGATCGCGTTGGTGGCGTGCAAGACGTACGCACGAGGGCTGATCTTCATAACTGTGTACCAGGAGAACTCCTTCTACATAGTCATGCAGGAAGGAGAGGGTGATCAGGTGCGACCCTTTTCGTCGGCATGGTGTTCAGGAGCGACACAAAACAACGGCAACGCAACCCCGAGCATTAGCCCTCCTTTCCTATACAGAAAAACCCTTGCTAAACCCTTGCTCCCTACGGCTAGATGCGAAAGCCTTGCCTATCTGAGCTAAAAACATCGATCGATTACACAGCCTATGGGTAAGAATTTCAACACAAAAACCTTGCGAAAGAAACGGCTGTACCCATGTACCCGTTCCGTTTGCATGCCATTGAAGTTTGACGCATGCCCTCCACGCCCGCCACACCCATCGACCGCACTGGGATAGGCCCTCCTGGACATCCGATTTCCGGATGTTTCTTACCACGGGCAGGGACTACACCTCAGGTCCTACAATGACACAAGATGCCCGTGGCGGAAGCTTACTCTTTGGCACTCCATCAAACCATGTGAGTGGTTGCCAATTTTATTTCGACGTCCAGGGAAACGTCTCGGAACGAGTTGTAGAGTTCCCCTGGCAGCTCTAAGGGCTTGAAATCCCCGAAGGGGTGGGGCTAACCTGGCAGCTCCACTAGTTTACAGTCTCCGACAGGGGTGAAGGGCGCAAGTAGGAGCATCGTGATTACGGGCAATCTGTTCATTGCTCCGCCCACCCCCCGCATCTCTCGCCTGTGCCGCTCGCAAACTCTCCCAAAAACGGGTGTCGTCAACCGCATTTTTGACGGTCAGCGGCCGCGAGTCAGGCGGCGGAGGCGGAGGCGGAAGCGGCACAAGGGTGCTGTCGGTCTCCGTCAAAGCCGCAGACCACAAACCTCACCTCGACGTCCTACATGCAGACATACGTCATCATGAAGCCGACGGGGACAGACACATTCGGCACCAACGACGCTTACCGGGATGTCCTGTTCAGGTGAGAGAAAACATCGAAACTACGGACCGAATCATGTTGTAGGATGCTGTTATCCTTCACGGGGAGAAAGGCAACGGGTGAGGGGGGGCGGTCGCCTATGCGCCAGGTCTCTTTGATGACAAAGAAAAAGGGAACAGGGGCGCTTCCCTGGCTCGAACTCACGTTCCACGGATTCAAATCGCATCCATGCTACATGACCAATTATCCCGAAAATGTTCGTGGCTCCTTTCCTAGTGGTATCATTTGTTCCAATTTCCTGACGAAATCCACATTGAATTTGTTTCATCTGCCGTCTAATCGACGAGAAACGATTAATTACTCTTCCAACGCTCCTCACAGGAAGCTCCGTACACCAACGCGTAAGCTATCGATTTCCACCGGATCCAGTCGGGTGATATTTTCCACCTCCGGTTGCGGGCGTGCTAATTTACCGTAGTGTCAACAGTGATCCCCGTACGCAATATACATGGTTCAGGCACGGGCCGTGGCTCTCCTCCATATGCGTTGCCGTTGGAGGTATAAGAAGGTACCGACACCGACTGCCGCGCTCGTCTGGATGGTGACAATCTTCCTATTGGTTACTGGACTAACCCCTTCGGTACTGCACCCACGTTCATAAGGGGAAACTACTCGGAGGGAGTTGGTATGGGTCATTTTTGCCGCGATAAAAGGGTTAAGAGTCGGCCATATCGCAAGGGAACGGTGTTTTACGCGGTCGATTTTGTTAAGCTTGTGAATGACTACAGGGAGTCCATTCAAACCCAAACGCCACCCGACACCGTCGGACTGTGCCTTTGCCGTGGTTGCTGACGACCGACCGACATCGTCGGGCTGTCCATGTGCCGTCGTTGCTGTGGCACTAGGTTCGGGAGCTGGTGCTACAGCGGAACGGTGCAACTGACGCCTACCCTTTCGCTGGCGGATATTCCACACGTAATCCCGGCCCTGCGCATGCAGCAGACCAAGCTCGATTTTATGTGTGACGTTGCCAAGGTGAGTCGTCCTTGCGTCACCAAACTTATCGCGAGTGTTTCGTCTGGTGATTCCACTGGGATTGAGTCGCCTGGTCGATGGAGTTGCTGTTGGCCGGCAAACGGGGATTTTTTTTCCTGCTATTATGTTGTGCCTGCATCGAGTGGCTTCCCGAGGCATTTGCTGTCGTACGTGTCCATTTGTTTTTTGGCGAGCGATCCGTAGCCTTTCCCGAGGGTTGCAACCACCCCGGCGTCCTCTAGAAGCAGATACAGCGCCCGAACGAAAAAAACACAAAGCTCGCGGTACGATGAAGGTATGCACGGCTCGGCCATGGAAGACCAAACGCAAGCCCAGTGAAGACGACGGACCACCCACTCGATCTCGCTGCTTCACTTTTGGTCACCCGCCCCTCTGACCGCCACAGAATGTACCTACCTTTCGCGCTTGTTACCTGTGTTGGTATTTTTTCGTCGCAGATGCCATCGAAGTCACCGTTTGCTGCCCCATTGGAGCGCATGCTACGACTGATACCTCTCATGGAGGAGCAAGTGGCTGCGTCGGAAGAGGTGTTGGCCGACCTTTTGGAGAAGCTCTCGGACATGGTGAGTCAGGCAGGAGCTTGTCTGAATATTACGCTTGTACAGATAATGTGCATGTGTTGAAGCTTATTGGTTCAGGTTCCATCGCACCTTTTCAGCTCCGCCCACGTTTTCGGGGACAAACTAGTTGAAGTTCGAAAAGAGGGTAGGGTTGTGTTTGCAGTGGTAGAAGGGTTAAGGTTGGGACGAGCGGGCGGGGCTGATGAGCTTTGGGACGACAAATAAGAAAATATTTACCGAGAGCGTGCTATTAGAAGTGCTGTTGTCTTTAGGTCACCGTCCCGGCCGGGCACCCCTCAAGGTTCTAGTCCGAGCGAGTGACCGGTCAGTACCGAAGCAGTACCATAAGAACTTTCAATAGGGGGCGTTATACATGCACGGGGGGGTCGGGTAGGGAATTCAGTAGGGGTCAGTAGGGGTCGATTTCGCGAATGTCGTGCGTGGGTCGCGGCGTTTAAGGTGTGTGCCTAGATGGACGGGGAGAACAACAGGACGTGCTAACGCTCTACCGCCGGGCGAGAAACCCTCTACCTGCTGGGAGAAGCGTTTGAGCTATCAATCAATCTTATGGCCTAGCCTGGGATGCTAAAGTCCAGAGTTTTATGTCTAGTCTATGGTGCTGAGCAGAACAAAACATTCGTTCTGCTGACAAACGCACCGGATAATGATCTAGCGCATTCGATGCTTAATGTCGGTGCCAAAGGTCGCATACATGCGTCAAGAAGAACTGTTTCAGGTGGTTCTGCCAAGCGCTGAATTCATGAGAAATTCGTAAGTCACTTCTTAGAAGAGGCGCACCGTATGCATTCATGGCAGGGGCTGGAAGACAGCGTGTCGTCTTGGTTCGACGGCGACAGCATGCAAAGTTTCTTCGAGTTTCAGGTGAAAAGGGTGATGCCTTAGGCTCGTCGGCGATTATAGAACGGTGTGGATTATGGGAAGCGTGAAAAACAATCCTCGGGTGGCGTACAGGGCGACTGTTTTCTGCATATCACCCCGTTGGTAGTGCTGTCTTGCCGTTCTGATTTTGACGCAAACCTGAGGCTATGGCGGTATGTGAGGTAACGCTGGTCGGGCCAACAAATGTCGTCGTGCGTTGCTGCGGCACCTCATCGACCCCCTGCTTGATAAGTCAACGGTGAAAACTTCTGTCGCCTGCAAGAAAGCCTAATCAACCCCCGATCGATCGCTCACTGTCAACAACGATAGAAAATCGGGACACAAAGGGGGAAAGTGAAACTCGCCAAAGAGGCATACATCGCCAACAGCAGAGCGGGCCTGCGAATCCTCGACGGGCGTTTACCGAGAAAAAACGGGTCTTCTCTCTGTCGAGACATCGATCCCACACTCACGAGCCCGGGTTGCAAGTTTGGCTGCAAAACAATGTGTGCTCGTTTGTCGACAAGGGTGTGCCAATCGCTCGGTTTCTCCTACGAGCGCCCCGTCGCCGCTCGTTGCGCCCCCGTTGATAGTATCTAGATGGCAATCCTCAAGAAACGTCAACCAGGTCGGTTGTGTTGATTGGTTGATTGGTTGGCTGGTTGGTTGGAGTCGGTTGCTGGTTTGTCGAATGGCTAGGTGTATTCCGTCCGCTTCTCTGCGCTTCGTGGCCTCACCCTCCCGCCACCCCTCACTCGATACGGTACACTCGGAATAACCTTGCTCTACGCAGACGGCACCAACGGCAGAGACGAAAGAGGTGTTCCGTGGGGTGGATTTGGTCGCTTGCAAGTCTTACTCTGCCCGAGGAGTGGTTACGATCGGGATGTGGTTCGGCGACTCCTTCTTCGTCGTTTTAGGAGAAGGGGGTGAAGAGCAGCCGCTGCTAGATTCTAGGTGGGATGTAACTATTAATAGGACGTGGTATGTGCATGGCACGGCGTTGCCGTAGATCGTGCAGAGTGCCCACAAGAAAGGTGAATACTGAGGACGGGTTACATTTCTGAATTGTCTAAGGATTGTTTTATAGTTTTTTTTTTACTGTTTTTTCGCCTCGTGATGTGTGCCGGGTGCGTGCGTGCACCGATCGTTGTACACGCATGCAACTGTGTCGTAAGCCTGGCGGCTTGTTTTCATCTGGTGACGGTAGTGACGCCGAACAGTCTCATGTTAGCGCACCATTTAGACCAAGGATTGGTATGGTGATATTCTTCTCGAGAATAGCTTAAATTTAGCAGTGTATGATCTGCGTTGCCTTGTGGAATGTTGTAGCTGCACTGTGCGTGGGCACTGTTGGAGGCAAACAGAGCTGTCTCCTGCATCCGGTTGCTTGTGGCGACGAAGGCGCGTCATGCGTTTCACGGTCCCTAACTCCTCCGCCCGCGTCAAGGTTTCCGAACGTGTCGGCAAAGGGGAGAGGGTACCAGATCCGCGCACTGGCAAACGGGGTGGAAGGGTGGGAGGAGCTGAGGAAGGTGGCGGTGTGGCAGACAGCGGCGGCGCTGCAGCTGGAAATGGAAACGAAGATGATCAAGGCAAGAATCGGTGTGGGGAACAAAAATTCGCCAAAATATGTTTCACCACAAATGGCTGCGCGCAGGGTGCATGTACGCACCCACTTCCTGCCGTAGGGAGCACTACTGCTGTTGACAATGCATCATGCAGTTGGAGTTGAAAGCCAAGAGAGGAACACCACTTACATGTGGAGGGCAAAGTGTTGCTGAGAATCTTCCCTCGCGCTTGTAGCATCTGCGTCTTCCCATCCGGGTCCGTAAGACATCAGCTAGTCTCCTGATGTTCGTGCTAATATTGTCTCGCGACGATATCCGGATGGTGCTGTGACACGAAAACAGTGCCGGCGGGCCACCAAAAAAACGTCGTAGCTCCGACTGTATATACTGGTAGTGTGCAAGCGGTGCTTTAACAAGTCGTCTGCGAGAGACCCGTAATGCCGAGGCGATTTAGCATAGTTACATGTCACCCGCCCCGCTGTTACCGTTTCCTGGCATATCAAGTCTAACCCGAAACCTGCCCAAAACAGGCCGGGGAAAAAGAGAGCGCAGAGAAGAATGCGTCAGGTGGGGACCGGGGCGTGGACGGGAGCGGGCGCAAAGACATTTCCTCCGAACTGGCTAAAACGGCAATGGAGCGTACTGCCGAGTCGGGATCTTGGGCAAGTGGAGGGGCACGCGGTGAAACAGCTAGTCGGGACGGAGGGAGTGGCGGAGGATTCGCAGCAGGTGCAGTGCGTCACGCCATCATATCAATATAATTACTCGGGGGACGAAAATTATTTCAATCCAGACTTGACCCAGAAGAAAAAATAATACTATTGGCTGCGAGTGGCCAAAGTTTCTAGGTATACCACACTTGGCTCCGAGCGGCGAAAGTTTGTAGGTATCCTCTTTTCTGAATCTCGTTTACCTCATATTCGAATCCGTGCCCTTTGGTGCAGCGCAACACACGTAAGTTAAACGACGTTATTTTCTGCTGTGCATCTCGCATATTGGGAGCACGCGTACACAACTGTGGTGCAATGCGGTGCACCATCAATGGACAGATAGCACACGCAACACCGGAATATGCTGCCCTTGCTGACCACGGCATTTTTCGCGTCTAAACGCAACGATCGTAGCCTTACGTTTTTCTATCATTGAGTCTGTCGCTGTAGTAAGGCACCCGTCCGTCGATCAGATCGGTTTAACAGCCTCGACATTCCTCCGTATATCCCACCGTAGACACACCTTGCGCCTCTGAAAGAAAATGCGTTGGTTCGCAGGAGAAGCCAGCTGTGTTCGTCTAATCCCCCTGCCTGTGGTCGCGCCTCCTCCCCCGATGCCCGAAACTTGTTTGTAGCATTGGCCGGCGTGACTGGGGGGGGTAGCGTGCTAGCAGAGCCGAAGGATTCGAGTATGGGACATGGACACCTCGCGGGAGGCGAAACTTTAAGGGCGGGGGCGACGGAGGCAGGCGCTAGGGGCAATGATGGACCGGAAATGGGGGCGGGGAGAAAAGAGGTCAAGAGGCTGGAGGAAAGCAGCGAACGGGAACCCGCAGGTGACTGGTATTTCGGTGAAAGAAGCAGATTTGCAACCCCTTGCCTGATTTTGGTCTTGGGGTTCAACCCATGCAATCCATTGCAGCGGTTCGCAGCGGTGGCCACACACTAAGCCCTATCGTGATACACATCGTCGAACACCGTGGCACTGTGTCAATGCGTTTGCTTGTTATGAGGGGGCTCCGAAACAGGGCGTGGGATAAAATTTGCAGACGTAACGGCACCGAACAATGCGCGGGATATTGAAGTTCAGTCTATACAATGGAACCGCAATAATGCGTGCACACTCCGCGTTGTGCAGGAAGAATCCTCAAACGTAAGGGGTTAGTCGTGGGTAAATTTCATTCAGTACGCGACCATACGCATCAAGGATTGCATCTGGGTGTTTCTGATTAAATGCAAATTTCCCAACCTCTATCCTCGCTTCTTCTCCTTTTATGAAGGGCTCCTACATCTTCAGTATCCAAGCGCAAGCACGACGGGGGCTGTATATACCTTGGCCCACAGTCCAACAAAATCGTTGGAATGTGCTTTACATTTACTTGTCACTACGCCCACAACCCTTACTCCAATCGCATGGGAAAAATTATCGGAATGAAGATGCAACGCGGAGGTCTGTGAACTATCAAGTTGACCAAGTCGTAAAAAACACTACTGATTTCGTACCATATCGGTGTGGCGGCCGGATGAGTTACAGCTATCCATGATGCGTCGAAAAAGAGAACAAGCTTGGTGCAGACCCCTGAACCGTTACCGTACCCCTATTTGAACCTCCTCAGACGACAAGGTTGAAGCACCGGATGACGCCGAAGGCCATCACGCCGCGGCAAAAGCCCTGACTAACACCAAGGTAGGCTGCACGGTGCAGAGGGATGCGTGAGCGGAAACTGTAAAGCTTATCTGACAAACTACCACAGCCGCACCCACCCGTTCTCGGGCCGTTAATGTTTTTTCTTCCAGATTTTTCTGTGTTCGGAGCGTAATTTGAACGGGTCCTTCAATGGAGAATCAGTGGCAAGTCTAGACGGTTCGTGACAGAGATCCTCAACGAGATAAAGCATAGTTTTACTCGTAGGACGAAAGTGTGCCATGACGTCACTGATGTTGTCTAGCAATGTAAGAGTGCCTATTGAGACAGTGGTCTAGCGGACAACAAGAACTGTTGACACTTCTGCAAAAACCTCTCAACAAACTAAAAAGAATCCGACACGTGTCGTCGGCAAGACTCCCAGCCAGTAGCATCGCACTTGAGCGTCCAGTGCAACTCTCAGGAGTAGTTCTTGCTCTTCTTACAGAGTAAGTATTGCTCCTTTTACAGGCAGTCAGTGCTTCTCTTACGGTGCAGATACTTCTCCTCTATCAGACCAATCACTGTCGCGACGTAAATTGCTCGTTTCCACAGCGTATTCCCAAAATGTCGGAGCCTCAGTGCTATGAGTGTGGTTTGCCTTCCGTCTTCCCGCAGGTTGCTCTTCCACACCACCTGACGCCTATGGCCGGGTTAGAGGACAAACTCAAAAAAATGCGCACGGACATGCAGCACGAGAGTGGGAGCGCACCTTGGGACGCGTTCGGTAGACCCCGGGCTGCCCTCCTCGGGGCCAAGCCGCATAAATAGGAACCAATTGGCGAGATACGCGTCTGTGGGCGTGTTGTCGCTGCGGGGGGCTTAACGCGTCCCTCTGGAAGGACCCGCCAGAGTTAGTTTGCTTTGAGATTTAGTGCGTTGTGCTTTGCGGTGATGTTTTCGCCAAAAGCCTTGTTATCGCTGTACGCGAGAGAACGGCCGTGAGGTAGAATGCAAGTTAGATAACAACAAATACGTAGAATTTGCGGGAAGGGGGGAGCGGGGAATGTACTATACACAACGCTGAACATTATGGGCCGTTTTTGAGGTGTCGGTAGTAGCTGATGGTCCGAATGCAACGTTCAACGCAAGCAGTTGTTCGGTCGTCGTTGCGCGGGTTATCATCTAATCGTGTGATTATGCTTATTTCATGTTTTCCAGGGGGGCGTGTTGTGATGTGTGCTCCACCTGGACGCAACCCATCGTATGTATAGGTTTTCATTTTCATCTGAGCTGAGCCTGTCCCGCAAGCAAGAACTACTCGTGACAGAGGATAACGTCGACGTGTCACTAATAACACAATGCTCGCCGAGAAACGCAAAACGATACAAAAAAAAAAGTTACTGCAGCAGCAACAACAACAGCATCGTTAATAATGCTGACCTCAGTTATGTGTGTCTACACTAAAATCAGTCGGCCGGGGTGGGGGGATAGACTCCTGTGGCCACGGCTTGTTGTGCGGAACGTCGCCGAGGGTAAAACCTTCCACGATCGAAAATGAAAAATGAGAACCAAAACAAAAACAAGAACAATGAGGCCTATAGCCCGTGGGATTTTGCCATTCATCATTCGTTATTTATTGCCGACGGCATCTTACGTGTGTTTGAAGGGCCTCGCGGATGCACCGTCCTAGGACGCTTCGGCCGCGGCTTCGGCGGGCGTCGGGGGGGGTCATCCCGGAATGGTTTCCCGAAAAAGGGAAAACGTGTCGTCTCGCGCCGCGATATCTTGCGCTCGTTGCGACAAGAGACTCTAAAGCGTGAAAAGCGCACGGGGCAGAATATGTATCCTTCTACTGTATTATTTAATAAATCAAACACGACTTTTTTCATGCAAGGACGTGTTGCGCGTGGTTACCGGGGCCGAAAGCTCCTTCAGAACTGAAAACACGTTTAGGGAAAAAACATTACTTTCAATCCTCGTTGGGTCATTCCTGCAGTAGTAGTATATTAATAGCGAACAGAAAGAAGCGGTCTACGTTGAAACGCTTACCTGGTACCTGGTATTATTTTAAATCAATCTGTCTAAACACGTCAGCTGTGAGTTCGATAGATTTGCGGTCGATACTCATCTTTGCAAGCTGCGTGGTACACCTGCCACTCGTTTGTCCTATTATTATGGATGTTGTCAGGATGAACATTTTTAAACAGCCAATGATAGTAATAATCAATAATAATGGAGAAGTCAAATAAGACACACGATGTGCGCGAAAATATGTGGAAGTGACGTCCTTGAAAATTAGTTAAAAAATGTGATAATATAGCTGGAGTAATATAGCTGGAGTGTATTTTCTTTTTTTATAACATATACTTTAAGGTATAAGCTTAATTAAGCTTTATTTCATTATACACCAGAGAGAGGCGGTATGTATGATACAACACCCTCCCGAGGAAACACACCACTTCGGACGAATGCCCAAGCTGGATTCCTCGAGAACGTGTGTGTGGAGCGTGGGCAGACGCGGAGGGCGAACGATATATTTCCGTAACGCCGCTATTAATACTACCCGCATACCGCTCGTACTGCTGTATGTAATAAATCCGTTGTGCCTGCCCCCCTTGTCGTCGAGGAGGAAAACGGCTCGGGGGCGGTGTCTTGCAATGAATGGGTGGTATACGTATTGTTGTTGTTGTTGTTGTTGTCGTTGTTCTCACATTAACTCGCATAATCAAGTCCGTGGTCACAGGACAGGCTCCTGTCACTCTGGAGCTGAGGAATACCCCAGGGAAAAACACACACAACCCAAGGTGGTACACGCATATATCACAGCTGACGCAATTCATGCCTCCACCAGAAACATATCGTAAAAGTGAAATCGTATTATAGGTAGTATGCAGTGGGGGATATGAGGGACGCGTGCCTAGTGAGTATATATCACATAAACAGGCACAGGCCTGCTATTTTCCCTATTCTCTGATATCTGTGATGTACCAGGTATTGAGTATGCCTGTGCATGTATTATGTGGACGTGTGCTGGTGTGTGTGCTGGTGTGGACGACGCGTGGAGGCACAGGACGATGACAATGTGACTCATTTTCGAACTAACCTACGTAATAAGTGTCGGGATTCGTGCCGGATAATATTTTTCTTGATCATACATAGACTACACTCTGTATCAAAAAACAACCAACAACGCAGAATCACAACGACGTCACGACGACACAACGAACAACGCAGAATCGTGACAATCGTGACAAAAGGCCTGCCTCGTATGTATAAATCACACGCTTCGGAACATTTTGTCGATTTTGTCGTGACTTTTTCACGTACATGATACATGCCAGGCCTCAGGAGAAGCAGCACCTTCTCTGCCGGGCTTCGCCAAGCATACCAGAAAGGGCAGGCACAGCCTGCCGCACTACTGCTACGTACTAGGCAGCTCCCGAGAACATAATAAACGACACAGGGCGAGTACTCGTACGCAGCGCGAGTCGTCCTTCACCGCTGCCCGCTGCGCGTTACATCGACATGCAACGAAACAGGAACATACTCACACTCCAATACTCCGTATTTTTTTAATGACTTTTTGGGAGTCCCCGATCCCCTTGCTAACATCCACGAGCGTCGATTCGCCACCCAAACCCCAGCAGTGGCCAAGTTGACAAGTGGAAGCGTAGACGTTCAAACGCACAACTGGCTGTCCCTTTCTGCCATCGAAATGCCAGCACGTTCTCCAGGCAGCAGCAGCACTACTGTCGGGACTTGGCGGCGCGAGTAACAGCAGAGGATCATCTGTGCCCCGAGTTGATTATTTTCGCCGCGGACCAAGCAGAGCCCGAGACGAGCTGGGCAGACTTGAGAACTTGGATAGAAAGAGCGGCACCACCAACTATTTCACGGTTGGAGCAATGCGGAAGAAGAAGCGCGGGCGGGGCTCGATGAGATCACCTCCTCTCTCCCTCCTTGCTCTAGCAGCGACTATCCAATGGAGCTCATCGCGACCTGTGAGCCTTGTACACCAGGAGCCGGAGCCGCCACTGCCGCTTCGCAAAGGCCCAGCAGATCGAAGCGCTTTCTCGCGAGAGGCAGCATTCGCAGCGAGAGCAGCGGCCAAGTCTGCTTCCACCTCCGTCGCTTCAGCGGAGCTCGACAACCCTAAAGCTGATGATGCCGCACCGCATTCCAAGCACCCAACTCTAACGCCTCAGTATGCCGAGGTCGATGCCTCGCATGGCGTGGTAGTGCCAGGAGAAAGGCGTCGTCAGGACGGCGTCCGGGCGGTGGTTGTACCTGGAGAGCGAACCTCGCTGATCGTGGCAGGGACGGTTGACGGTCAGGTGCATGCCTTGGACCCCGCGACAGGAGACCTCAAGTGGTCCTTCAGCACGGGGGAGCCGCTTGTCAAGTCTTACCAGCAGCTACCCGGGCCTCTGGAGCAGGATAAGAAGTGGCTGATACCCACCCTCGACGGCTCCATGTTGGTGCACACTGCCCAGGGTTTACGGCGACCTGGGATCAATGCCCGAGTTCTGGTCGAGCAGACGCCTTTCCTCTCCACGGGTGGGACGTTCTATACTGGGTCTAAGGTTTCCCGTATATTTGGAGTGGACGCGCACACCGGCGAGCTACGCCAGGTGCTCTCGGGAGATACGGCGGAAGGCCTCGAGAGCAACCGCAGGCTGCTCGCAAGGAGCGGTAGCGACGAGGACGTGATATGGATTGGCCGCGACGATTACACCGCCCGAGCTTTCGACGTGTCCACAGGGCAGGAAGAGTGGAACCTCACTATAGGCCATTTTGTGTCGTTGGATTGTCTTTATCTAGAGCAAGCTGCTTCATCGGGTGCTGACAGCAGCAGCAACGGGGGCACTCGCACCGCAGCCGCCGCCGCGGCAGGAGCAGCAGCGCACTCCGAGCAGACCCCCTCTCTAGTTGCCACCCCTGACGGCTCGCTTCGGCTGAAGGCACCTACGGGGATAGAAGCAGACCCTAGGAACCGCGCTTCGTCGCAGCAGTCCGACGCAGCCGCTGGCGACGATGACTGGAACGTTCCTCTCCCGGCACACGTCGCGAGCGTCTTCCAGGTGGCGCTCGAAGAAGGCTCCGCGCACACCTATATCCCTATGAGGCAGATGTCGCTATCGCAGTCGGCAGGGGTGGGAGGATCGCTGGTCAGCAGCGGCACCGGAGGTGTCGCTGCAGTGGGTGTGCTCGAGAACGGCCAGGTGTATGCCGTGGCACTGGATGAGCAGGATAGCGACGGAGAGGATAACGGTGGTGGGGGCGGAGGCAGCAACCGCAGCCCGGGAGGGGGGCACGGGACCCGGGGAAAGAAGGTCAGGGCGGGGGAGGGGAAAGCCATCCACGGTGGCAGGGCCACCGCCACGCAGCCGCTATTGCCACCGGGGGACTGGCAGCGGGAGGGCGTCGGGGATGGGTTTGACCCTGGGGGAGGGTCGGAGGGAGGCGGCGGACACGGCCTGTCAGCCGCGCTTGTCCAGAGCCGGCCGTCCAAGGGGTCGTCCCAGTCTGGTGAGCGTTAAGAGCAGGTTCCCCTCAGAGGGCCGCCGCGTCTCGGCGGATGTGTTTTGGTCGTTAGTCAGTTTCTCTTTCTACCTGTTGCCGCGGTGGTGTCGAGAGGTGTCCTGATTTTCGTTCGTCGGCGTTTTTTTTTTTGTGCCCGTTGCTTGATAAAAATAAATTTACGTACAAAACGTGAAGCCAGCAGGTACATTATTAATATCAAGAGCGGCTTATTTTTTCAAGAGGGGCTGTCCGGCCCTTTTCGCCCTGTCTTCGTACGAGTCTTATGCGGCAGTGCAAGCTGCTCCAAACGCTTCCCTGGTATTACATCATAGGTATGATACCAGGAAAATGTGTTTTCAACACTTGACACAGCAGCAGTAGCATACACCGCTTTTAGTTGGCATGCGTCCATGTATGCCTTCACCGACGCAAGCATGAGCATGCTGCGCCGTGCTCTCTACACTGTAGTAGACCAACTTAAATGTCATGATATTAATAGTGCATGATGACAGCAGTACAAGCAGCATCATTACCGCAGTGTACAAGAGACGGACATATCGGCCGCGCTCTTACCTCCTCCCTACAGACACTCACGCTCGCTCCCGTGGTGTTCACCTGGTACATCGCAGACCTATTAATAGTTTATGTACCCAGGCGCTTGGGGCTGCCGTAGCCGGTTGTTAGCGTTAGGTTCTGACCTTGGATACCTCTTACTCTGGCATATGACAAGGAGTACGTACAAGGTTCTCCTTCGGGGTAGGGTCGACTTGGGCTGAGCCTCATGTCGGCTCTTCGCTTGGAAATTCGGCCCAAAAAAGCTAATGGCGGATCCAAAACGTCACGCTCTCGGGTTTTTGGCTCATGTTATCGAAATTAGGCTCGAATTCTTTGAAATCGGCTCGCACGCACGAACCTGAGCTTTTGATGCGCGGGAAGAAGGCTCGGCTCGATCAGCGGTTATCGTTAGAAGATTTAAATAACAGTTCTAACGCTAACACTATGGGGTGAGCTGTCCATTGCTGTGGCTTGTGAAGGCTCTAGGTTGACTCGGCCGGCCTGGATGCTGTGCTTGGAAATACTCTATGTTGAGTCTGCCGGATCGGGATGCCGTGGCTTGGAAAATGTTTAGGTTGGTTGAGCCGTTTGCAAGATAGCCCTTAGCCAACTAGCGTACGCAAATACCAGGTACACAACAGTAGCTACCTGAGACAGATTTTTCATTCTCATACTACCTGCCGCCCCAGTGCTGGGGTGCTAAACAACAGGGTTTCCATCTAACATGCAGGTGTTTATATCAAGAGGAAGAGTGAAAACGGGCTTATAAATCAGAATTGCCCCGCCGGGGCGGTTAGTCGAAATCGGCCCCTATTCGACTGGATTATTTTGGGCCTTGGGCCGTTTCTTACAGTCGGATTCCGGCAGTCGAAAACGGCCCTTTTCGACTGGACTTTTTTTTCGACTGGAATCTTCTGGTCCTTCTTCTTATCGTCTGTCGGGTCGATTTTATAGTTTTTGTGCTCTTCCTACAGGCGGTTGGTGTGAGGTATCACTGCTGTACAGCAGTTAAAATCGGTTGGCAGCTCTGTGCTTCGCGCTTTCTCCGCGAGCAACGGCTCGACGAACCCTCGTCCCAACGAGTTCGTGGCTTTGGGCTTAGCCGAAAACCGCCAAAGCTACGTTCGTGGAGTTGCACTCAGCCGAGAGCCGCCAAAGCTACAACGGGCGCAGCCGTTGTTGGCAGCATGGGATCGATACCGCGCGCTGCTGCCGTCGTGTGATACACGCTGCTGGTGAGCGGAACTAGGAATGCGCCACGCTGACTTGCTGCGAGAAGCAACAGCAGTGATAGCCACGCCAGCGTCAGCGCCTTGTATGATACTGCAGTGTGGTACCTGGTATGGGTGTGTGACCGTGTGGCCGTGTGGATTTATGTTTGGCGGTGGGATGAACGATGCGATCGGTTCAAAAAACACGTGTAAAACTTGTTGGATTGAGTTTTTCGACTGGAGGACCCAGTCGAAAAAGTCGAGTTTTTCGACTGGATTCGCCAATCGAAATTCTCAGTTGAAAAAGGTTGAGTCGACAAGGCCCTTTTTCGACTGTGTGAGAAAGCTCGATTTGGGCTTCAGTCGAAAAAGGCCGTTTTCGACTGACAAATCCGACTGTACAAGATATGGCCTTACCGCCAATCGAGTCGGTATTTTGTTTGCTCTTTCTGGAGGCGGTGGGTTTGAGGGAGTACTGCTGTGTCGCAGTTTAAGGTCGTTTGGAAGCTTTGTGCTTCGTGCGCTCTCCGCGAGCAACGCGTGCTTCGCGCGCGACGAGCCCTCGTCCAAGCGGGTTGGTGTCGTTGGACTAAGCCGAAAGCCGCCAAAGATGTATACGTTCGTGGCTTTGCACTCCGGCGAGAACCGCCAAAGCTACAGCAGGCATAGGCGTTGTTGGCAAGATGACGTCGATACCGCGCTCTGCTGCAATTGCAGATATGATACACGCTGCTGACGGTCGAAGCTAGAAATGCGCCACGCTGACTTGCGGGGAGACGCAACAGCAATGATAACAGAAACCAGCGTCGGCGCTGCTGTATGATGCTGCTCTGTGACACTTTTTCGACTGGATGACTGGATCCGCCAGTCGAAAAACTCAGTCGAAAAAAGTTGAGTCGGAAAAGCTCTTTTTTCGCAGCTACTTTTTCGACTGTGTAAGAAAGCCCCATTCGGGCTTCAGTCGAAAAGGGCCGGTTTTCGACTGAAAAATCCGACTGTAAAAGACTTGGCCTATGCCATCTCTTATAACACCGTTTCTGGATCCGAACGTTAACGCTTTCGGGTCGAAAAACCGGTTTACCTATCTTATAGACTTGAACCTGATGATTTCCAGGCTTCCATTTTTCGGATACCGTTTTCGGCTCGGCCTCCACCCGAAACAAGGATCCATTTTCAGATGGAATCCCGACCCGAAAATGGCATCCGGATTTGGTTTTGCGCGTGTCATGGGGAGGCAACAAGCTTGGTAACAATTCGAAAACAGTAGTAGTATTGTAGTAGTGCAAGACTCAAGACACACGCATCAGACGCATACTTCGAAAAGTATCCGTCTGCTGAGCCAGCAACACGTATCATAGGCGTACTCGTGCTGCTGCTGCTAGGTCCCGCTTTCCGCTGGCACACACGTCGGCCTCACGACCAGCCAATAGGGTCGGATAGTGGTGGTGACGACTACGGAACCTCGCCACTCTCCTCGCAATCGCGATCGCCGCATTCGCCATGCACAAGACACAAACTACTATCACACCACTACTCGTAGTTGTCAAGAACGAGGACAGCCGCCGTCTGGGACATGTCGTTGTTGATGCACGAGATCGACTGGAGCGAGGGGGAAGACATCCCTCCTCGTCAGAAGCGCACGTAGCGTTTTCCCTCGCCCCTCATACAAAGGTTCATCTGCGTGTGCGCTGAGATGCTCTGGTGCAGAAAACTCGTGCGTGTGTACGTAGTCGAGCGATCGATGTTGTTGATGTTTTCGCGAGAACTTTGTTAAACAAACAATCTGCCGTCTATCCGATCCTGCCTGTCTGATTCTGCGACCCGAAAATCCATCTCATTTTCGGATTCGGATACGCTATTTGAATGATGGCCTAATAGAAATAGTCGGGTCCTGGATTAAACTAGGATTTTTTCTTTACTTGAGCTTTGTAGACAAAAGTCGGCCTTTCGGCATTTTCGGCGAATACCGGCGGAGGCTCAGCCTAGGTAGACCTGGTTTTCCTTGCCCCACGTACACAACTTCATCGGCGTGCTCTGAGATGCTCTGGTGCAGCGAACTCATGCGAGTATGTAGCCATGAAGCGTTTGCCTTTTTTGGTTTTTTGGCGGGAACTCTGTACAGCAATGTGTGATATTCGGGCTTCATGATAAGAGCTGTCGATCCGATTCTGTCCGTCTGGTTCTGCAACCAGAAATAATCGAATGCGCATGAAAAACGTAGGCTTTATCTGTATACTAGGTTCTGCGGCTAACGCCGCCCGCACAATGAAGCGAGTTCAAGATCTTGGCAGCGCCCGGAATATCAAAACATAATCCTCTTTCAAGTATTGGTGTAAGTTTCGCACACGCGTTCGCTTAATATGAGGTCGCGTACACGACGAGTACGAGTCCAAGGACTGCGGTAGTAGTCCTGCTGAATACGAAATATCACGATTTAGTTGGGCCGCGAACAAGAGTAATTCTACCGAGTGTTTGTGGCAACAGCGTCGAACATCTCCGTAAAGATCTCCTAGAAGATCTCCAACGAATAGCAGTGCGGCTAAGGTGGAGCCAATCACAGCACACCAGTCAAGAGGAGACTGCGTTCTGCCCAGCATTCACACCAGAAACAAAGATTGAGAATCGCTCCTCTCGGCGGCGGGGGCGAGCTCGGGGCCACGCGCGGTGGAGGACGCAGGACCGAGGCCGGGGTGCGAGATTTGAAAAGAGAACGGGCGAGCAAGCAAGAGCCTGCCCCGGGACCGAGGCCCAACGGATCCCGGTCTCAAACCTAGGAAGAAGAGCCTGCCCCGGGACCGAGGCCCAACGGATCCCGGTCTCAAACCTATATGAAAGGCAAATTTAAAATTTTGAGAGATTTGTGGCTCATATTGATTTTGATACACATTCATAATATCTATATCCCTGACGCTTACCCCCCACCCACCCACCGCCCTCCTACACAGCAGCAAGCGGGCCGCCAAGGAAGTGTCAGCCAGGCTACTCGGACTTCCCGAATTGCTTGTCAGGCATGCACACCGTGATACAGTCTCGTTTGTCCTTGATCAAGGACTGGAACGCGGAGGGCGGAGCCGGGATTGGTCAAGGTGCGCCCCTTTCAGTGTACCGCCTGCTTCGTGTTACTCGTATCATAGCTTAGCATAGTGTACGGCATGTACAGCAATAGCGGAGTTCTCCACATACTTTGACATGCTTATGCCAGGTGCACATATCGTTTGCATACGGCCACGATTGAAGAGAGGTATGCTACAGTAGGTGGAGTAGACCTCTCTTAAATATGTACAACAGAGGTATTCTGTTGTATCAAGAACTCTGCGTAAGAGGAGCCTCTCTTAGTCCCGAAAATACTACTTTTTATATGCTGGCGAGCAACTTCATGAAATGTTGTACATACCTCACCAGGTTTATACGTACGTCACGAGATATGTACAGTACGTTTTCTACAACTTGAGATAACGTCGTTCATGCTATTTTCTGTCTGCTTCGCTTTACTAGCGCTGATAGTGCTCATCCAGGCTAGATTAGCCTTTCGAAAAGCGCGCGATGTCGAACATAACACGAGTCTACTCTGGATTCGCAGAGTTCAGACAGCGCTGGATTTCCATCCTTAACCTTTCTTAAATTCGCGACATGTGTGCCAACTCGTTTAGACCACACTTTAACCGGTACTTCTTTTAAACCGAGCTCATTAACCGTAGCCGCTAATGTGTAATACCAGTTTAATTTACGTCTCCAACCGCTTCCACAGCAGTTGTGGTTTAGTGCCTATACCCTGGTGCCAGGTATTCAACGATTCGTTAGTGTACGTCGGCGTGTTTTGTCTTGCCGGACTCTGGAGAATTGGGTCTGTAGATTACGTAGCATGTTATATACTGTACCGGTATCATACTTTTTAAATCACATACCAACGTGCGTGTCAGATCACACGCGAAATCTCTGGCGCTTTGCCAGACCATAACGCCTTGCCCCACCTCCAAACCCCGATGCCCTCGAAGTGGTTTTTGATGTATATAGACAACTCATCGCTTACGGGCGCCGATCGTTTGTTATCCATACCGCGGTTCCTGCCCCGCTCCCACCGGTTGCTGGCCGTGGTACACCTCTACTACAGCGTATGTACTGGTTGTTGCAGTCGTCGGCACGTGTGCACGGATAGACAAGCAGTATGTAGTACTTACATACAAACGAAAATTCATCGACTCTTTTTGTTCTCGACTTGCTGCTCGCCCCGGCAGGCACTCGCGACCCGGGAGATGTTCGGGTGAGCAATCTCTACCCCACTCGCCTCCCCCATCTATCCAACGGCGAACAGGCGCCTCAAGGGGGCGGGTCGGGCGTCAGCTTGGAGAGGATAGACAGGCCGGGGGTGGGGATAGGGGGCGGAATTTTCATGACGCCGGCGACGCCCCCTCAAGATTCAATAAACTCGCTGCTGAGCTGGCTGTACCGCGGCTGGAGCATGGTCTCTCTCGGGATTCTGGCCGTCGTGGTGATGGTCATTATCGACTCACGGAGAGCGGCCAGGCTTTTGAAGCAGGTTGGGCTGGGGAGCCACCCGCTTTATACTAACGGGGGCGCAGGTGCTGGGGAGTACGACCCGGCTACGGACGGAGGCTTCAGTGGCACGTCGGAGTCGTCTGCTTCTACGGCGGGGGTCGGAGGTGCCGCGGCGGCGGCGACGGCGGCGACGGCGGCGACGGCGGCGGCGGTCGCGGGCGGGGTTAAGGGGGAGCTCCGAGTGGGATGCTTGACCGTGTCTGACGCCGTTCTGGGTTACGGCTCTCACGGGACCGTGGTGTACAGGGGGTTGCTGGAGGGACGGCCGGTGGCGGTGAAGAGGATGCTGACGGACTTTCACGCCCGCGCGGATCGGGAGATAAGCTTGCTCATAGAGTCGGACGGGTGAGTAGGAGCGAGAGATGGGCAGCTCTGTACGCGAGTATGGGGCAAGGACGATGTTTGGGACGCTGGAGGCCTGCCTGCCGCAGTGTCTAGGGGGAAGCGGGCCGGTGAAAAAGGCCCGTGATGGGGAGGTGTTATTTCATGGCTTGGCTCCTGTCTCTGCAGTTTTTCGTGCGGTTTTTTATATGGTGTCGCCGCTTGGCCTACCCCCCCCCACCTCTGCGTGTCGTTCCCCCACTTGACTGCCTGGCCCCGGCAGACACCCGAACGTGGTCCGCTACTTCGTGAGAGAGGAGGCTGGCGAGTTTGTCTACCTTGCGCTGCAACTGTGCCAGCTGAGCCTGCACAGCGCAATGGCGCAGATTCACGGAACCATGGTGAGATTTGTTGCGCCTTGACTCCCGCGGCCTTTCTCAGCGCCTAGGGTGTGATAGCAGGGCGGCGGCGGCGGAGCTCGGTGAAGACCCCCTTTGTTTCGCGGCAGCTTGATCTCCCCCCCACTGCGCGCTCACGCACGCTCTGCCGCTGCCTCGACTTCGCCTTGTCCCCGTCCAGCTTCCCCTCTCAACAGTGCTCCTTGTGGGAGTTTGCGGGGCAATAAATCCATCGGTATTTGATTACACCATAACCGCGCTAGCAGTCAGCCATTGCCACTGAGCTAACAATCAGCGCTGACTTTAGCTGAGTGACTGCGGTGTAACTATCTATTGGTAATAACAGCATGACGTGGGACCTCTACACATCTTGGCATGACCCCACCTCAGCTTTTGACCCTCGCTTTCGCGCTTTGCGCCGTTTATGCCCACGCAGGCCCGGGCTCGGAGAATGGCCGAACTCGAAAACGGAGAAAAACCCCGGGCTCTCCGGGTGGGGCTTGGGCAAGCTCTGACGACAGAAGATGTTAGCGCGCCCACGGAGTTGCGAGCGGCTTTGCTGCAGGTCAGCCAGGGGGTGGAACACCTGCACAGTCTGAGGATTGTACACAGGTATGAATCGCACCGGAGTAGGGGTTGTGACGGCCCTTTCTGCCTATACTATCTTCCCCCATCCACTCGCCCGCTCGACCCACCCACCCACCCACCCACCCACCCACGCACGCACGCACCAATCCACTCACCCAACCAACCAACCCAACTCAGCTCAACCCAAGCACGACACAACATAACACAACTCAACTCAAGTCAACTTTTGTTGTGTCGAACGAGTATCTGCGTTGGATAGTTGCTGCTGGGCGCGTTGCTACATACGGAGGCGTTGGCGCCCATCCTTGGGTGCGTGGGGGTAGGAGGAGGCACTGCCCGCCGCTATTTCGATCGAGACGAGATCTCGGGTCGCAGGAACCTTCTGTTTCTCACGCCAAAACGTCTCAACAAACCTGACCGTATCTAGGCGACCTTGCCCAAGTTTTTCCTATCGTTCTGGCTTGGTGCACTTCATCTCACCCCCCCCTCCCCCCTCGTTTCGCCTTTCAATGCCCCTCGACAACCACAGGGACCTCAAGCCCCACAACATATTGCTTGCGGCGAACGATCGGAAAGGACATGGGTTGGGACGAAAGTTGGGAAGCGCGGTATCGAACGGGGTGGGGAGCGGGGGTGAGGGGGAAGAAGAGGAGGGCGGGCTAGAGGTTCCGCGGAAGCTGTCAGCCATGCGCGACGTCGCTAATTTTGTGCTTAAAATCTCAGACATGGGGCTAGGGAAGCAGCTGCTCAATGGGCAGAGCAGGTGCGAGGGGCGTCCCATAGATTTGGATGCAGCGGCGGCTCCCCTTTTCTGTTGTTGGGAGGGTCGCTTTTCCTTCCGTCTAAATTAGTTTTTTTCTTTCGGTTGTCGCGGGCGGAGTAGGCCGAACGGGCCGTCCCTCTGCGAGGGAATAGAGACTTGCCACAAGGTGACGCTCCCGAGAGATGGGCGGACATAGATGCGGTAGAGAAGGTCCGCTTGCGTACAGTACCCTTAAGAATCGCGCGAAACACGGTATAATGTAGGCTCTGTCTTGCTTGTGTCGCGCCTTAACGCATCCATCGCATGACCTTTTCTACTCTACCCCTTGCCTCGCTTCGGAGGCCCTGCGTAACCCACGCGCACGCACCATCCCAACCGCCACGCCCACCCCCTATCCCTACCCCCTCCCCGTTGCAGTTTCGGCATATCCTCCTACGGCCGCACGCCGGGGAGAAGAGATCAAGGGCAGGGCGGTGACGCTCTTGCCCGCGCAAGGGCATCGAACGCTCAGGCGTCTTCGTCCGCAGGAGGGCACGTCGGCAGCATAGGCTGGCAGGCACCGGAGGTCATTGCGGACCGCGTCAGCCTGGAGGGAGGGCACGGCTCGTCTGCGGCGGCGGGGTTGGAAGGGTGAGGGCCTGGGGGAGAATGGGGGCGTAGGCTGGGCGAGTTGCAGGTCGACCTTTGGTGGGATGTTTTTTGCGTTTTGATCGTCTGCTGAAAGCGGCAGTGCACCGGATGCAGCAAGAAAGTGTTGTTGGCGTCCTTGTGGGCGCATTTTTTGCCTACCCCACGTTCTCTCTTGTGGCTGTTTCAGCCAAGGATATACGTTACCCCAAATTTGCGACAAATGTTACAGGTGTCACAGGAAAAAACAGGCATCTGGTTTTGTTACTGCTTGCTCTTCTCACCCATCCTCTCTCCCACCCCACTCCACCCCCCCCCCCTGTTCGCTCCCGGCAGTTCGTTCTCGTCCGGCGGTAGCTCGTCGTCGTGGACGATTGCCGGCGGTTCGAGCTCCTCCTCCTCTTCCTCGCGCCGTACGCAGGCGGTCGACATATTCTCGCTGGGATGCATTTTTCACCACTGTATCGTGCCCGGATCGCACCCGTTCGGGCAGTGGTACGAGCGGGAGGCTAACATCATCCAAAATAAGGCTAGGTGAAGCGATGGGGTGGGCGGCACGTTGGACAGCAAGCCGCCTGTAACGTTGTTGCGTCAACCGACGACTGTCAGGACAGGAAGAGAGCTTTGCGAAATAGGGTTATTGCCTCGGCGTGATTGGCTGGAGCGTTGTTCTGGCTCGGGTGTTTCCGGGCGTGATTGGCGGGAGCGTTGTGGTGTGTAGGAGGAGTGGGTGCGGCTTGCCTAGTGGGCGAAGCGTGTATGTGTACCCGTTCCCGTATACGCACCGAGGATTTTCGCTTCTCTTTTGTATTTTTAGGCCCTTGAGAGTTTCCTTTTACACTGAGGAAGCGCGCCCAGCGTGTCACTGTTCCTTCTTTTTTGGGTTTTGGCTTGCTGCTAATCGCCCCCCTTCTTCTGCTCCCCGCTGTATGCTGTGCATGCATGCTTGCTTGCGTTCGTGCGTGTCCTCCGAAATTATTCCCGGGCCCTTCCTACTGCCCCAGCCATCTTGCGGAGCTGGCCCACATTCCGGACGCGTACGACTTGGTGTCTCTGATGACGGCGAGAGAGCCCGACCTCAGACCGTCCGCTGGAGAGGTCTGCAAACACCCCTTCTTCTGGAACGAAGAAAAACGGCTCTCGTTTCTGCTGGAGTTCTCGGACCGCCTGGAGCAGGTGGGTCGGGGGGGGTTCCGCACGGAGCAGGAGGGGTCCCGTCGTGTTTGTCGTCGTTGGTGTACATTGCACATGCGCAACCGCAGTATGGTTGGGGTGGAGCCTTGCTCTACTCGTAAGGGCGGTAGTTTTGTCGGTGGAGTTGACAAGTCCGATGCGATCGATGGCGGGTCGAGTCGGTGCTTTGATTCAAGGATATAAGGTCGCTTGTGGTGCGGGTGCCCCCCCACCCCCTCCCACCCCCCCCCCACCACGCTCACATGCTTTCTCGACAGGCCTCGCTCCTTTTCACACTTTTCTTTTTTGTCATGCCCGCTGATCTCCCTCTCCGACAGGACGCCGTCCAGTCGCCTCTTCTCTTGATGGTGGAGTCGGGGGCCGACCAAGTCGTTGGGCGGTCTTGGGACGTTCGTCTCGACCCCCAGCTGACGGAAGACGCCGGCCGGTACCGCAAGTACGACTTCAGCAGCGTGCGAGACTTGTTGCGCGTCGTGAGGAACAAGCGGCACCACTTCCACGAACTCCCGGAGAGAGTGCAGGGGCTGATGAGCCCCCTTCCGAGTGGTTTTCTCAGGCGAGGAGGCGACCGCCTTTTCCTTTCACTGTCGTTCCCTGGTTGTGGTGTGGCTTGGAGTTTTGTTGTTTTGTGTCTGCCTGTCTTCCGTGTGTTTGCTTTTCAGGTTGGTTGGTGTTCAGGGCTATATGCTTTGTGCACGCAGCGACTGGTTGCACGGTGGTGGTCTTTTTGGCCTCCGTGCTATTATTCGCTGTGCTGTCGCATGATGCCTGACCCTAAAAATGGACCCTTGGTGTTATCACCCTGACGCGCCTATCCGCACCCCTTCAGGTACGTGGAGGAGCGGTTTCCGCAGCTGCTGATGCACTGCACCAAGGTCACGGGCGCCCTCCTGAGCGAAGAACGGCTGTTCAAGGAGTACCTCGTGCCCTTCCGTCGCCGCTCCCCGGCCACCTCTGCCTCTGCCACCCCCGCGACGCAACAACCCGCCGCGACGGTAACCACAGTGCCGGGAGTGACGGCAGCTGAGATCGACGGAGTGTCTGGCGAGCTCTCGGCACCGCCTTCGCCGATGACTTCCGTGGCGTCGAGATCGTCGATCGCTCCGGACCCGGCAACACCGCCACCGCCGCCTCGGGCGCTGCTGTCGCCTGTACCACCCGCAGCAGAGACTTCAGGGCCGTCAACCCTAGGAGACGGTGAGATGACGGCGGGAAGCGCGGAAGCAGGAGCAGGAACGATGTCTCCAGCGGTTGCGGCGAACGGGTCTGCCGGAGGGCGGGAGGCGTTCTCTCCCGATGGTCCGATGAGTTCGATCTCGCCTATCAGGAGATCGGCCTCGACGACCCCTCGCAGCGGCAGAAAGATCTACGAGGACGGTAGTGACAAGGGCGCTGATGGGGCTGCGGCGGGTGTGCCGGTGCGCGTGACGGAGCAAAATGGACCTCGTGGGGAGAACGCTCTGCAAGACGTGCTTGTTTGGAACGAGTCCGGGATGGCGAAGAGCATGGGGTGCAGGTGCGTGCGTCCTGGTGCTTGGTGCGTGGGGTGGGGGGACGGTGGGCGCGCTGTTGCCGCCTGTCTCTTGTCTTGAGCGTGTTCATTAGCGCCTCGATGGTTTTGCCTCTCTCGGTTGATGTCAGTGCTGTTGTTGTTGGTACCTCCTCGCCGGTTCGGGGTGTTTTCTTTTCGTTTGAAATGTTCGTTTTGGTTTTTGGTAGATTTGGTTCAGTTCGGTTCGGTTCGATTCCCGTTCTGTGTGTAAACCCTTTTTTTACTGCAAAAAAAAACTAGTTTCCCGAGAACCGTGATCGCAGTTCTAAAGGGGTTACAGCACTCGGGAAGTGACGACGCTGGCACTCTCTCCCTGCTGTAAAATGCACTGTGTTGAATTCTTAATCCAAGTGATGAGCCCCCGAATGGAAGGTATACTGTAACCTATACACTCGCTGGGGTTGGTCGGTGGTACTTGCCGGGTTACTTGCACGATGGCCGTGGCTTTCAATAAGTATTTTGTCTTCATTTTTCGAGAGTTCCCCCCCCCCTCTTCGACTAGCAACACCCCCGGGATTCGAAGCCAACCACTTCCCGAAAGGGAACCTTGTAGTTCCCAAGGGGGTATTAATAGTGTGGAACTGACCTTCTCCGGCGCTGATGACGTCAAGATGGCGAGCTCCCAATCCCTAACGTCTGCAGGAGTCGTTAGCGGCCGCCTGAGCCGAAACTTGATTCTTCGTTATATTTAGCAAGGAGATGCTACTAATATTATGATTAATATTAATATTAAAATTACTATTACTATTACTATTACTATTACTAGGTAGTGGCTTGACTAAACCAAGACTGACCAGGGGGGGCGCGCGTGGCATCTACCCCGAGGCCTTACGTCAAGGATTTTGGAGACCCGGTTATTCCGGTTTACCAACGGAAGATCCAGTAAGAATGTCGGTGTCTCGGGATCCCCTTTCCGGAATCCAGAGGGGACCCCCGCTTGACCCGATATCTCAGACTGGCAGGATCTTTTGAGACCTGACCGACGCGGTATCCATCCGTATGCATGCGTGTTCCACGGTCTGCGAAGCATACGTACTACCCTGTCGTCCACAGTAGAGCCCGTATAAACGGGGGAAACAAGGCCCAGAACAAAATCTAAAAATGAAAACGAAAAAGTAAACCTCAAAACCGAACAGACTTCGCTTTGGGGGGGGGGGGGGAGGAGGGTGTCCAAACGCGGCAAACACCTGAAAACCAAAGCTACATCGGGAAAAAAAAAGTCAACGGTCGAGGTGGGGCGCCAGCACTGACGCACCATCCAGCTACGGTAAAGGCGACGCCAAGCCCTGTAAAAAGAGCGGAATACCCACGCAACTAGCCGACCATACCCCGCTGCTGCAATGGCATCGGTGTCCTGAAGCACAAAATTAGGGGTAGATATAGTGCAGGTGCTGGCCAAACAGCATGATCAGTTGCTAGACCACACGATTTTAGGTTGTACAGCAGCACTCAATTCGATCAGGTACGACGCCGCGGGCCACAGCTTTAGCTGTGGTGATGGAAGCTGCGTTGACTGGCACCAGCGGCATGTTAGCCTTGTATTATCTGCTCTGTGGCATCTGTGTGTTTCGTCTACCGGTCATTGGTAGCTGTTTTTGTCGGCGTGGTGTCGGTCCTCGCTCGGATGCGGGTCATCATTTTTTTGGGCCATTCGCTTTGAGGTTTTGCTTTCTCGATAATTTCAACCCCCAAACAATTAAAATTGTCGAGAAACCCAAACAGCAAAAAAACAATTCGTCGGACTGTTGGCGACTCGGTGTGGATATTTGGTCAATGCGAAGGATTAATCTTCCTATCTCAGCTTGGATTACGTTTTTCGGTTTTGTGTTTCGGTTCCAAACGCTCCGTTTGGACACACCCTTAAGGCCAAGGCTCGGGCAAGACCGATTACGTTGTCATTGTGTGCCAGCAGACCTCTCTCATAGTGTGTTGTCCTGTTATGTTGTTGATGGTGTCGCAACTGAAGTATTACATTTTCCCTTTCATCCCTTTACTCCCTTTATTCCCTTTCTTCGTCCCTTTATCATATACCAGCCGGGGCCTAAATATGAGCCGTGTGCCCTAACTATAAGCCAATGTAATGTACACGTGGCTTAAAGTTGGGCCCCGACTAGTATCTAATATACTTTTGCCAGGCACGGTGACGTTACACCAAGACATAGCCCAGATCTTCCTCTGTCATGTACCAGGGTATTATCCTGCCGTGTTAGTTTTGCTATGCATGTTGACCCTGCACCACCCCATAACCCCACCGTCTACCGACCGCCTGCATGTTTTCGTCTTCTTTCCCGGGCGGGAACTGCACGTCATGCCTGATCGTCTCAGGGGTTGGTGGCGCCACCAAGATCACTGGAGCCGCCGCTTAGATGTGAACAAGCAGCGTCCTCGCGGGTCCCACCTAAACAAGGCGCTCCTGGACCCCAAGTACCGGACACGCCTTTGCAGCCACTGGGAAAACAGCAAGGTGGGCACCCCCCGCCTTTTGATCGCCCTGTTCGCCTATCTATTTGAAACTTCAAAACGGAAGTCGGCTTAGCCCCTTTAAAAAAATGCACTCCCGTGTGCTTCGCCATCCGCGGAACCGAAGAACATTTCCCCGAATTTAAACTGAGTACCAGCCTCTGAGAGCACCGAGGGTCGCTATAACTCCGCCGGTCACAAGTTGAAGCTTGAGGCGGGCACCCCACTTCCTCCAACTCGCTTGTAATGGTTGGCATTCTTTGCATGCGCATTTTTTTCTGACGAAACGTAAAACCGTAGAAAACAGTACCGCGGCGTACTTTACGTTTCTTGCCCGAAAATCGATTGAGTTGGTGTTAGCGTGGCCGTCCATGCGCTCACTACCCCCTCCTTTTCCGATGAAGCATAGAAACCGTGAAAATAAATGCGATACTTTTTTCCGATGTTCCCCCGAATTTTGTATATGCTGTTGTTAACCTTGACGTGCATGCGCTCACCAGCACCCCCCCCCCCCCCCCCCCGCCCTCCCGCCCCTCCTCCCACGCGTTCGATGCTAAACCGGCTGCAGGGAATGGTTTGCCCCATGCGTCGGCGCGGGGCCGGCAAGTGCGACTTCGCCCACGGCGGCCTCGAGCTCCGCGTGCGTGCCAACAAGCGCGACCGGTGGGGGCGGCATGTGGGGTCCGACGGTGGCGGCGTTAGCCTTCACACGTCTGGCGGAGAAGACACCCTCGGCGCCGCCCGCTCCATCGGCCGCATCCGCATAGAGAACGGCGAGAAGGACGGCGCTGGGTGTGCCGCCATCGCCGGCGCGCGGAGCGGGGGCGGAGCCGGGGGAGGAGGAGTGGGCGCTGGCGGGGGCGGGGGTGGCCCGAGACAGGGCAAGCGGAGCAAGGGTGGGGGTGCCGTCCAGGCTGGGGATGGGGCCTGGGGTGGCGGGAACGGTGTCCAAGGTCGAACGCGCGGCGGAAATGGAAGCGGTGGAGAATCGAAGGGCACAGCGGGGAGCGGGGCAGGCCCTCGGGAAGGCGGCGCGGCTGTGGGAGGCCGCCCCCCGCGAGGGGCGGCATGTGACCTCAGCGTGTTGAACGGTGAGGTCAAGAATAACGTTAAGGCGGCGTCGACCGCTTCAGTGATCGTGTCCGCTGCGAGCGGTGGCGGGAGGCCCATCGAGAACGGCGGCACAGCCCACTCCCGCAACGGTGTCGAGGCGCAAGGAAGTCGATATGCTGGAGGCGGTAGCGGACAGGGGCAGGCTTTCTCCGAAGAAGCGGCGGCGAGCGATCGTCCGTGAGAAGCTAGCGGCGACGGCGGTTTGATTGTTGTTTTGCTTATCGGTCCGAGATGTTAGCGCCGCATAGAAAATCGGCGGGACTTATGCGAGCGATGTCCGTTGTCCTGGGGTATGTTGAAAGAAAATGTTGGCGTATATATGAATAACGTGGCGTAGTGTAGCATCGATGAGGCGGACGTTTTGTTTGAATTATATGCGTTTGGACCGCCCATCCTTTCCCTCCCTTTCTCCTCCTTCCCTCCCCTCGTTGTGTATTATGGGTTGCGACGACTCGCGCTGGGTGGGCGGCGAATACCGCTGATCCCTCGAGTTGGTTGTAGACGCCTGGTGTGAGTGGATGGAGGGCTTAGTCACTCTGCCGTGCGGTGTTTGGTCATCTTTTTTGTACATTCCAGTGAATGTGGGTAGCTTATTGTTTTCTTGTTTTATTACTTCGGCTGGGGGGTTGACGTGTACCCGCGGCAATTCGGTTTTGACTCCACATTGTGGGGTTACTTGGTAGCTGGCAATTTTGCACTTTAGGAATAGCACCGCGCGATTTTGGACACGGGAAGAGCCGAGCCCTAGGCACGCGGCAAGACGCTGTTCGCGTTGTTTTGTATCATTTCGCTGCACAAGCGTAACTTGTTTTTCTGGCTGTCGATCGTTGCATTGCATGATCGTATGATCTGCCTCCTCCGTGAGGTAGAAAAACACGCGGACGGTCGCCCGATCCTTGTAAACTGCGGGTACGAAATGTCTTTCTCTTTGCGAGTGAGTGTAGAGCGTTTTTTTGTTTCCCGTTTTTATTATTTTTTAAGTTTGGCCTTTGTTTCGCGTGTCATCCTTTCCTTTGGTGTTAGGGGGTGTATCTTGTCCCCTCGCCCCTCTACACGGCATTAGTTTTGTCTGCGTCCGAGGGCGTGGACAAGATGGCGTCCTCACTGAAGCATGCAGTACCGTATGCATGCTTGCACTTTTCGTTGGTATTCTTCAGTGTTCCTGGGATCTGTATGGCGGAAGGTAGAGCCGTGTCTGTCGTCTGACTCGCTACCTCTCTGCAGCGCGCGACTTATCCGCAATGGGGAACAGCACGCGAATGCTGCATTAGCTTTTTGAACCCCCCCCCAAATGGCCTATTACCTCCGTCACGACAGGCGTCAGCACTCGAATGCGGCAACAATGGCAAAGCGGTATTCCATGTACAGATGCTTTTGCTTCTTGATGCCGTTGAGCCCTCGCTCGCCCATCTTTCTTTCTTCCCGCCACCTGCTTGTAAGGCGGTGCGAATCCCTCCGGGTCGTGAGTGTTCCACTTGAGTTTTCCCCCTCTGCTCGAGTTTCCTTTATAGGTCAAGCAGGCGGACAGGAGTTACCCTTTTGTGGGACCCATGTATGGCGACCGACCAAAAAGCGACGACTGCGATATTATCAAGCGTGCGTCAACCCTCAAGGGGCCCGTGTATAGCGACCAAAAAAACGACGATTGATTGCGATATTTTCAAAAGCACCCGCCAGTAGCGTGAGCACGCAGGCAGCACCACGAGTAGAGGATCATGCTGCGCCCGTACCGTACGAAAGAGTATTTGCTTTGTTGTCGTTGGGACACCAATTTTAGCAGCGCTAACCAGCAGTGGACGATGCCGAAATCGTTCATTTTCATCGTGATTTCCCTCTGAAGTCTGGAAGGGGTTAGGTAGTTAAAAAGAAGAGATCATGTACGGTCACGGTTATCACCATGTTGCTGCACGCGTGTCTTCAAGTTCCTTGCAATGCAACTCCGATACGTTCCGTACCCCAGCAGCACGGGCCGCTTTGCGTGGTCGATGCTGTAACCGTTACTTTTTTCAAGACGCGTGTCCCCAAAACACCAGAGGGGTTTTTATGAGTTATTGATCACCGGCTTTTCGCGGTGATTTGTGGCGGCGTTCTCTCCCATAGTCGTCAGCTCCCTCTATAGACGAGGGAGGTTCCGAGGTGTTTGATATTTCCCAGTTCCAAAGGCTGTTCGTGGGCGAAACCTCCAGAAGATACAGGAGTAAACACGGCTGAATGCTTTTTGGGGGTTACAATACAGCGGCGAAAAAAGATGATAAAAATGCGGTCTAATCACCTCTCTGTCTCGTGAGGGCGCGCTATAATCCTAGTAGCGCACCATTCTGCGCGCGTCATGAACTCCTTGCAGTGCACATGTGCCACCCGCCTAACCCATGTAGCAGCCAGGGCTGTTTCGCGTGACTGATGCTGTAATCGTTGTTAGTGTTGGTCACTTTTTGTTTTAGGGTCCCCAAAAAGGTTTCACAAAAAAGAAAAAAGCTGCACGGGCATCGCGGTTCACAAGAGGATGGGGTTGTGTGCACGGGGAAATGAATCTTCCATAGCAGGCTAGTTCTTCCCGTGCTCGCGTGCGCACAAGTCCGCAAACCGTTTGTTGTCCGTCCTTTTCCTTCGTGCTTCAATTTCTCATGTTGAACACAGCGCTCTGGGGACAGAACGCAACAATGCAAACGGTACTTTCGGTGGTGTTTCCGGCAACCATTGTGCGTTTTCGAATAAGCGCCGGCTAAGGGCGGAAGGAAGACAGGGGACACCGCCACGCTTCCATACCGTGCCGTATCTTGCTCCCTCCCGCTGCTCATGTCATATGAACGGCTCGTTTTCCTACAGGGGGAGCTGGGGGGGGGGGTGGTGTACTCAATTTGTGCCTGGTCGTAGTCGTATGACCATAGCACCTCGTATCCCTGCTATGCAGGGACGGAGCACGTCGGGTTTCACCAACCAGGGGGAGCTTAGGGGGGTAGGGAGAAGCCACGTGAAAACGCTCGTTTCGTCAGGTATTATTGCTCAAATAACTCACGGCCCAGAGCATTTTCGCTGCCTCTACAGGCTGGTTCACGTTGAAAGCCCGAAATTCTCTCCCCCACGAATGCCGCTCGCAATATCTAGTCAAAAGGTGAATATTTGGTGTCATACTGACCCCCATGACCAGTGCCAGTGTAAGAGGGTGACATGGCCTATTTTTCTTTCATGGCCTCGAGCTGTCTCTAGAAGCGAAACTGGTATCGACCACAATGGCAAGCCTTGAATTTCAACAATATTCAGGCTTTTTACAAGCAGGGGCGAAACAAAAAACGCGCCGCATATTGCCCGAACCGGTTTGGAGGTACTCCAAGGCATATGTCTGTAGAAAAATTCGCGCAAAAAATGGAAGATCTGACCAGCGTATGTTCAACAATGAGCAGAATCTAGCGAAAAAATTGGATTCTAGTCTAAAACCAAGTCATTTGAAGGAAATATCGCATATGATAATAAAAATATGAATATTTTGAGGACGTCAGCCGTGAGTTCGACGAATTTCGGGTCAATGCTCATATTTGCAAGTTGCGTTGTTGGTACGTGTAATATACTGTGTGGGTGAGTTTTTCATTCATGCTTACGCACAAGAGTCCAAATTTCCACGCCGTTTTATGGAGATAAGACCCTGATTTTGCACACGTATTCTACATGCCCATCCGGAGGCCTGACCTTCGGGAGTTTTCCTTTTTCTTTTTTCTTGCCGAAAAATAATGGTCTAAGGTGGTCCACATTTTCCAAAAAAAGTAACTGACGAAAAACGAGGCAAAAAAAAAACACGACAGGTGATGTCTTGAGCAAAATTTCACGGTCTGAATAAAAAAACGGCGTTGACATTCGCCGAGGAATTAAAAGAAAATCGGGTTTTGACTTAAAACAGCCTGTAGCCGCTCCGGCATTTCAAATGCAAAGGACACCGATTGGGTAACGAATCATATTATATGTACGAGGTATGTTCGGTTTAGAACACGGAGCAGGGGCAGCAGTCCTCGACAGCTGCTAAACATCCATGCTATGCAGCATTCCCAAGACTACCACGGGCGCTCCTCATACAATGCGGACTCCTTCCCTCCCGTCACCCCCCTCCCCTGTAAAAAGAGCCGTACGGGCCAAGCCGAAAACACGCTCGACCCGAACGGAGGAAAAACAAGGCTGACCCTGGACAGGGATTAGAAAAAAAGAAATATATATATATATATATATGACTTCCGCAGCAGGAGCGTTCAACATGCGCCACGAACGCAAACCCATCCCCCATAACTCCCTCATTCCAGGAACGCCAACAAATCCCCACCGCTCCCTCAACTCCCGGCATCTCTACTCTTCTTCCGCTCGAGGAGGAGGAGTCCTCTCGACGAGGAGGAGGAGCAAACAAATCCGAAACCGGCTTAATCTCGAACACGGGTTAATCTTCCTTCGGCTTCGCTCCGGTTGAAGCAACGGCCAGCGAGTCGGGCACTCCCGTGACGGTATACGCTACCTTGTGGAGGGGGGTAAAGGGGTTAAAGGCCGGGCCCATGATGGTCTGAGCGACGGCGCACACGCAAAAGAATCCGGCGACGATGGCCTTTGCCTGCGTTGCCGTGTCTCCGTCCAGCACTTTGTCAGCAGCTCCACGGATGTACCTTCAAGCGAATTCGGCAGGGGAATGCAAAGGCGGGGGGGGAGGGGAGACAAGGGAACCTTGGGCTGAAACGCCTTCCACGTTTCGGGGACGCACGTCAAGATGCGCTTGCATTAATACGAGTCGCAACAACAAAATAAACGATACAGTAGAACACGCGAACACGGGGTTGTATACGAAGGCAGGGGCGGGATGGGGCTGGGGAACCTCGCCCACTCAATAACCTCTCCCTTTCAATAAGTCGGGCGCCGCTGTGGCCAGGGAAGTCCTAAATCCAAGGGGAAGTTGGATTATTCAGGGCGGGAAGCCGGCTAGTGATACGAGAGGGTAAAAATGTTTATCTGTGGAGGCACAGGGAGACCAGAATGATAAAGCAGCAGAGGGGCGGGGTATAATATCACCGCGAAACCAGTTACAGTATATGGATTAGTCGTCTGGCTCAGCCAGACAGCGCTAACAAAATCAAAGGTCACCCCGTACGCGAAATCGGCGCAAGCTGATTTCAAGTCACAACACGCACGTTCAAGCGGTCAATTTGCCAGACGTTCTAGAAGCGGCGTTGGTCATGCTGCCTGCCCCCAGCGAGCCGTGCCGCACGAACAAAGACAACGGTGCTTTGAAACGATACTACGTAAGCAGGCATAGCTGAAACTACGTAGTAACAGAACTGCTGTTCGTCTGTCACCATTTCAGAATAACACAATTCGTCCCAATAACGAAGCTTTAACTCTATATTCATACAGCGATCCACTACCATGCAGTCAGCGGCAATGCGTCATGTAAACGTTTCCACCACCTCATGTGTGTAATACACCCTCGCGGGACCCCAAACGCAAGAGAGCACCAAAGGCCGTTTAAAACAAAGGCCACCGCCCATGGAAAAACCCTTCCCGCAACCAAAAAGGGCGTTAGAACACACAATCAAGACCTATGGGGGAACTCACGGGCCAACATTGGGGTCGAACACCATGAGGTTGAAGAACGCGGCCCCGTAGAAGGCGGATTGGAAAGGCCAAGGGGCGCCCTTCTTCAAGCCCTGCAAGATATCAAAGGGGACAAAGGCCCAGTCGAGAAGGGGGTGCAGATACAGCGATAGGGTCTACCGTGAGCAAGCTGAACCCAAAATAAATGTAGGCGTGGCGACGGTGACGGGGCGATCGGTCTGCGCCGGCGCCCCAGCTGCTTAACCGTTTGTCCACCGCAAAAACGTTCCCACTCTCGATTTCCGACCCGGTTGTTCCCAAAAGGAGCTGCAGTTCTTAAGGGGTTAACCTGGACCGCAGTGCATAAATGTCTTGCAAGTGCGTTAAAGACTGGCAGGGGTGGGGGCAGGTTAGAGGGGGCAGGAAAAAAACGTTATCACATGCGGCACTTGCTCTGGCTTATCAACACCGACGCATGAAACCACCGCGGGCGACTCCTCGGCTGCACGACAACACTACAGCTCACCAGAAACGCGCACATATATTTGTATGCCAGCGGGGCGCAATAAATCGAGAGCGATAATAAATACTGAAAATATCAGTGGCATCTGCACGCCTAGTCTGCAAGCTCCGGAGTAAACATTACCCCGCGGGTGGTAAACAGGTCGTACGAGGGAACGACAAGCGGAGCGCTCTTCGAGAAGCGCTGAAGCGCTACAAAGAGGTTTCCTAAACATGAGTAGACATGTTCGTTCAGGGGACCTGGCATTCACACTAACGCCCCAGTTTCAGTGGTGTTGAGAGCTCTTGCCGCACCAAAGTTTAAACCCAATGAAGCAAGCTCCTACACGGCAAATCGCTCTCGCCTGGAGACCCTTGTCGAGGGGGAGGAAGAGCCCCCCGCATCCAGCGATGGTTCCTAGAAGGATAGGTCCCCACAGGGGGATAGGGTAGTGCTTGCCCGCCTAACGATGCGAAGAGCGGAGAAGACGAGCACGAGGCACGACGGAAGCATCAACAACTGCGGTGTGGAGCGTGCGGTCGATCGATCGTGATTTGAGAACATACTTCACCCTTCTGAGACGCACGCATGCCGATAAAAAAATCACAAGGGCTACGACCTTGCCAACCGTCTAGAAAGAGCGCATAACAGCACGAGTATCGCCATGCTCAGTGCGTGCCGTATACCTCGTAAAGAGTGAGCCATAAACTCGTCTGCGCTGAGCGGTGTTACTTGCTGGGTTACTTGCCGGGTGGCTATTTGTTGTTTGGTTTTCAATTGTTTTTCCTCCCTTTTGTACTTGCGACACCCCCGGGATTTGAAGCCAACCACATCCCGCAGTGGAACCCTGTAGTTCTCAAAACTGCGCTTCGGTACACCCCCCCTATCATATGATACTCTAGCAGCCCTAATCGCTTCGCAACGCCGATACCACTGTACTCGTCACGTGTGTTCGACGCTTTCCCCCATAAAGTCCCAAACGGGTGAATGCTCATGCGCTGAGGCAGCACCATCCCACCCATGCTGCGACCTGAGGCGCCGTCAAAATAGATCTCTACCCCGCCATCGAAGGCTCACTACTGCATTTACCTTGAGGATTGAGTTGGACAAGACCACCACGCTGCACACGCCGTTGGCGCGGAATATCTCCGCGAGTATGAGAATGGCCTGCTTCATCAAGGGGGTGTTTAACAAGGCGAAGATGGGACCCTCGGCCCTGTTCGACACAAACCAACACACGGCCACCTGCGACACGGAAAAGCACAAAGAGGTACAGAACATTAGGGAGGCGGGGGGGGGGGGGGGACGCGGTAGCATTGTAAGGTAGTGGAAAAAAAGCAGACGCTCTCGTACACGGCCGGGGTGGGGGGTGGGGGGGTCACGCAGCAAGACTGCAACGGGGTGGGGCAAAATAAAAACGTCTAATAGTAAATGTCGCGCGAGCGACCATTGCGTCAAGTAGGAAACATTGGCACGAATGTTAGCACAGCCGGACATTTTAACCATAGCACCATCACCGGCGGCAGCAGGTATCGACTGGGCGAGACGTCACTTGACATAATTTCGTAGTTCAGGCGACAGCGGCGCAACGACAGGTTCTTTCGAATTAGACTCGCATTTGTTTCGAAAGCGCTAGCGATGTTGTTGGCGGGCGGTACGGTGGGTGGGGGGCGCAGCTGCTTGCCACATGTAGCGTATGGGTACAACAGCCGTTCCTGCCTTGCGTAGGACGCGACTGCGCGAAATCTGCGCACCTCACGTGCGTCGATTGTTTTTTGTTTTTTTTATCCTCCGGCGGTTGGGGAAAAATGAAGTCGAATGTACCGCTTATGCGTGTCAAAACACCTGTATCTACAAGTCGACACGCCAGGGGTATCCTCTTCGGTCTGGTTATTTGCTTTTTGGCGAGCATAAAACTACCGTTTTCCCTCTGTTCAGAGAGAACAGTGCCTCTCGGGACTGCCTGGAGTGTACATGACGACCGTTCTACACTACCAACTCGCAGACGCCAACAAGCACGGGGGCACGGCGGACCTTGTACTTGTATTAAGAGGAAGAGAGAACAAACGTACCAGGGGGACGATCAAGTCGTTGACGAACATGACGGGAGGCTTGCCGAGTAGGAAGGGGGCTATGATGCCTCCTCCGAACGCCATCAGGTACGTCATGACGAGCGACTCCGCCCAGAAGAGGTGATTGCCGCTGTCAGTTTCGATCTTCCTCACCTGGAGTCAGTCATGTACAAAACGGCAAAGCCGAACAAAAAATTTACACGCAATTACGGGAGAACGGCCTTTCGAAAAACTTACGCGTAATTACGTCAAAGATCAGGGGATTTCCGTAAGCATCCCCCCCGGGGATGAAACACGTGAATCCCCGGTACATACTTCCAAATGTGTAGGCATTTGGGGTTTTCGATGGTATTCCGTTTGGCCTGTTGAACACTTTCTTGTATAGAACGCATTAATATTCTAGATACTAATGCGATGCTGATATTCGAGCAGTGCACGTTGAGCAAGGCGGTGCACCGAAGCGATAGTGCGGCATGTTCTTATTGTCTATCGCGCTCTGTTCGTGTGTAGGTCGTGTGCTGTACAGCTATATCCGTGCACGCTGGTGTACGATACCACCTCTCTGTGTGCTGGCGTGCTGGTATGCTGCGTATCGTGTGCTGCTTCTGTTTAACGTGTTGCATTTTGGTACGAAATAGGTACCCACCCACCAAATAGGCGTTTACGTGCAAGGGGCACGGGGCCAAACGCAATTATGCCAACAAAAGTAGTTGCGGTGGCCCCAGGCTGGTTACGCGTACTTACGTTTATGCCGTTTGGTACATCAATGCCTAGGAGTACGGTAGACCCGAGTGGTCATTTGACGATGCACACAAGCGGCGAGTCTCTTCAATACCGTTACAAAAATGGTAGTGCCCAGGGTTGAACTACAACATCACCAGGCCATGAGGTCGTTGCGAAATGCAGAATGCACAGGCAGACGCAGTTGATCATGAACAACCAGGTGCCGGAACTAAAAAGACGCAAGAAAGAGCACTGCACTAGTACGAATAGCTGATACCTGTACGACATTAGCACCTGACGCGCCGTACTGCTCACACGAAAGGTTTTTTAAATCACCTTGGAGCTCACTGCCAAAACATAGTTCTTGGTCTCGAGAGGGCACAAGGAGTCTACAGGCAACCAGGAAAACAAACCAAACAAACCGCAGTCGGGGTACCAGGACGACAGCCAATCCCACGACCTGTTGTACAAACACAAAACATACATGGCATATCACTGCTGCACTCGCACGAGTGCGCGATGTACTATAGCTTAGACGTGCACACGCTACATTCGAAAACAAGCCCGACGTCTGCACTGCTACTGGTTACTACTGGCTACAGCAATGTTGCTCTCTGGAGTGATATCTGAGTCCAAGCAACCATTGCTGGACACGACTCGTTCTCGTACAACTACACTGTCTGACGCGCTGTCTGTATCTACACAAAAGCGAAAGCGGGTAGAATAGACTATGTACGAGTACTCGTTCTGATATGAAAACGTGAAGACACATGATTGTTCAACGTTAGTTCTTGAGTACTCAGCAGTAGGTATACTGTGACCACGGGCTGGATTATGCGAGTTAATGTGAGAACAACAATACAACAATAGCAGTCCAGCTACGCTCAGCTCCGAGTCTTCTCTGTCCGGAAGCAAGTTTCTACCAACATTTTTGGCAGCTAATTTGCCTGGATTTGGAGGCTGGCTGTGGGCGGCGGCGTGCGATCACGATCAGGGTATCGAAGGTACCTGCCGGCGGCCAAAAAACACCCCCAGGTAGAGAAAACTTACATACGCACTTAACCACAAGTACCAACAACCCTGACCAAGCCATCCATCCGTAAACCATCCACCATACATATGGTAGAGCATTAGACTATAGTGGAAACTACAGAAATAAATGTGTAAAATAGATATGATAGGTTACTTCAAAATTCCCCACCTAAAGTAAAAATGCTAACACCGCTCATTGTAGTGGAGAAAACCATTTGTTTATAAAAGAAAAGGACCCCTCCCATTAAAAACTTTACCCTCATAGCATAGTACAAGTACCAGCAGGCAGCTTCAAAATATGAGTACTGACTCGAAATTCGTCGAACTCACACCTGACGTCCTAATATTATTATTTTATTTTTTTTATATAAATTGTTAGAGTGATATCGTATCAATTTGGAACCGTGGGTTCGTGTCCCACAGAGTTTTTACTTCTTTAGGGTGGGAGTATTAACAGCTGCCTTTAATTCTCGAATGCTGTATGAAGAGTAACATATAAGATAACCAATACTCCGTAATATTCTGTATTCGTACTCTTCCCGATATTAAAGCCGGGGGAAGAAAAAACAAAATAAACCGCCTACCATACTTATAATAGAGCAGTACAGTGGAAACTACAGTAATAAATTTATAAAATAGATGTGATGTTTGATCTATTAATAGCTCAAACTTCCCCACCTGAAGTATAAATACCAACACTTACCATCATAGTGGACAAAAAATAGGACCCCTCCCAATAAAAACTCACCCATATACAGTAGTATATTACAAGTACCAACAACGCAGCTTGCAAAGATGAGTATTGACCTGAAATTCGTCGAACTCACGGCTGACGTCCTTGATATATTCTTGATAAAATGAGTGCTACACAGCTTGCAATGAGTATCGACCCTAAATTCGTCAAACTCACAGCTGACGTTGGAGTAATTTTACACCACGACACCATGCATCCAGCAGTAGTCCACCATACCAGATAGTAAGAGTCTTAGACCGTACCAGGTACAAGGCAATATTTAGACGAGGAAACGTACTACATCCAGTTGGGGACTAGCTGCCCCAGCCCCCGCTTATAATCCCTGCAACCTAATGCGCCGCAGCTAATTTTTATAAACTCACTTTGAATACGAGCACAATACGTACGACTGTTGCACGTGTGAGCTGAACACAACTCGCAGCTCGTAGCGCGGGTCTCCTTCGCGCTGGACACGTGTGTCATGTGTAAGATACCCTGCTACATCCTATTAATAATAAAGATTAAAAGTCCATAACGACATACCAGGTATTATGAGAACTACCAGGTACTGCTGTACAGATGTAGAGCAACAAGCAACAACAGCCAGCAGCCAGCATCAGCATTATCTTAGTGTACTATTAATAGAAACTTTCAGAACGCGCAGCCTGCAGCCTACAGCAGTAGTACCAGGTACGAAAGAAGGGAGGACGGAAGACGAAACAACTTGACGTCACGAGCAAATGATGAATCTCGCTTTCTGCTGCACAACGTCAGTCGGACCCCACCCGCATGCCGAAGACAAATATCTTTAAAATGAGCGTCATTATTTGCGTGTTTGTCATCAACACAACGACAGCAACATGCTGGTGCAGCGGCGTACACGGCTCGACGCAACCACACCAACAGTTCACTGACCCTTGCTCGGGCCCAGGCTTCCGCCGCTTACAGTCAGCTCAGATCCCGCGAACACCAGCCACAAGAGGGTGACGCCCCGCCGGGCACTCCCCGCTCAAGGCAACCCAACAGAACCACCACGACGAACTTCCAGCAGTGTTTTTACAGCATTATTACTGCTAGAGTAGTGCAGCCTAAACGAGACGAATGCAGCCATCTATACCGCGATGGACGGCTGTGCATTGGTCGTCTTGTACTACCTGCGCGTCTCCTCCCTACTACCTCCTACGCAGCGCAGCTGCCCTGCTTTGCTTGGTGGCATGCACTGCTGAGCATCATGAAAGCACGTCGAAACTACGAGACGCGTGCTCACCCGTGCGGCGTGGAACAGCGCGAAGGCTGCCAGGCAAACCTCAGGCGCATAGTCCCACTTCTGGGTCAGAAAGTCGACAGCACTCATCATGGTGTTGGTCGTGGTGCAGACGTAGTCCACCAATTCAATCCTCTGCACAAGCTCAGCGAAGTGAAAGGAAACACGAGAGAGGGCAGTCGGACTCGGGGTTTCGAAGATAAAATTTAGCATGTTTGACAAGGGGCTCATGAGCGCGCTGAATTCGGCGGCTTTGGGTATAAAGCACCTACTTGTTGCTTGGTTCAGCTGCTGCAACTTGCCGTGCCGTGCGTGAGCTTCCGCGGGGCATACACAGCTTTGCAGGTGTGTGGGAGAGCGTGTGTGGTGGCTTTTTTCCAGTGTTGCAATTCCATCGCCGTGTCTCTATTTGTAAAAGAAGGCTGCAGGAATTTGAATGCCGTCTTTATGTCTCATGTCAGGAGTTCCCTTGGCGTGTGGGTTCAGCACCCCGTGGGCAAGCTCTTTTCTTCGCAAACGACCCATGTACTCGTAGTCTGTTCTCGTTGCTCTTAGGCAAATGCCGCCTGTGCCTACTGCATGTTGTGCGTCCATCTATCCCTGGACACCTGCCTGCTCTTTACTGGTCAAATTGCCTTCCCTGCATGCCTCGCTCGTATCTGCTGTCGAGCACTATTAATAAATACGGTAAAAAAACACGATCACGCGACACGGGAAAACGCCGAAAATGGTTTGTGCCTCGCTTGCGCTGAGCGCTGCCGTGGTGGCGATTCGAGCATTCCCCCTCTGCTGGCGATTGCGCAACAAGCAAGCAACCAATTGCGATGCGCCATGTCCACCTCCGCTGTGTAGTCCATGGTACACAGCGGTGATTCGTAAATCGGAATAATTTTACTTCACCGTGTGCGGCTTGGTTGCCTACGAGCATACGAGTACCCGGTAACGTGTTGTGATTATTATTAATAATTGAATCATACTTTCTCTTCGCCTTACTGGGCACCAGCATGATACCTACCAGGTATTAATAGCTAATAAACCCTCAAACAGTTGAGTTTGCGTCGACGACAGATGTTAAACCTTCTTCATAACGTTGCAGATGACCTCAGGAGTCGCGCCGTTTTTTTCTTGTGTGTTATTGTTACCTGCTCGAGCAAAAATAATAGCTGTGAAAATAGTTTTTCAGCAGAAGCCATACCTATTTTTTCTTTTTGGGTTGCGCCAAGCAAAGGTCCTAGGTGGTATCCACGGAAAGCGTTGCATTGCAATCGCCGCTTTAGTCCCAGACTCGCTGGATCTGCAGAGGTAGGTGTGAAAGGCGTGGTGTCGCTGTGGTGCCTGTCTGTGCTGCTGCTGCTGTTGGGGCCGTTTGCCAGTGAGCGGAAGCGCGGGGTTCGTGTAGGTGTGTTTTTGTAACTACAGACACGTCCGACATTACCAAGCGGCATCCTTTTTAGCGGGACTGGTAAATGCTCACGGCTTAAATATCGTAACATTATTTAAAGTTGTGGACTACAGTAGTTATACTTACCACCCTGCCGTTTCAATGCTTTCACAGAGGCTGGTCTGGGTGAAGTATTAACCGAAACGGACCCGAGGGACAAACTCAAAAAGCGAAGAATTGATGGTCGTGGGTCGATGTTTTCCAGATTCTCGAACGACATGCAATTACCTTTTTTTTTTTTTTTTTTTTTTTTTATCCTCCGGCGGATGGGGAAAAATAAAGCTTTAGCTCACCACACTTCCGCGTATTTTCATACGCGTCGTGTGTCGATTTAACTCAGTTGCTTTCGCAGCCCAACGCTAGCTGGCGCACCCTTCGAGTCCCATTGTAGGTATAGCGTGAGCTGTCCCTATCAGTGGTCTTCGTTACAACCCCGGCAGCGCAAGCTGTCGTTGTATACGGGTGCGTGTGTATGTCGACCCGGCCTGTCCCCTGGGGGTATTACCCTTACTTTTATAGACCACGCTACACTAAAAACCCATGGTTTCTTTTTGTCGTGGGCGTTATAATCGCAGGTACGTGTATCTTCAGCATGCAGCAGTAGGTACCGGTACCGTTTCGTGGGTGGGTGGTGGATCGGTGGGTGGGTGAGAATGCACGAAATTGCACTCCGCTGGAGGTGCAACACCCATGATTGTGTTTTCATGTTTTCAAGATAAAACACGAGTACGGACCAAACCTCTCTGTTTGGTGGTGTACGTACTGCCGTACTGCCATGCTGTTTAGCAGATATCGATTGGAGTGTTTGGTGTAGGATTGGTTGGTCGGTTGGCGGGTGGTTGGTTGGGCGGGTTGGTGCCGGTCATTTCATTCGTGATTGAGTACTTTCGTGATTGTTGAAAGTTGAGCTGTTATTTTATTTGGTACAATATGCCTTTCTCTCCGCTATATTACAGAACTGCTCTGGCGGAGTTTGAGTACAAACCAACGCATCCGTTTGCTAATGTACTGCTGTGGCATGGTGGGTGGGTCGGTTGGTGGGTGGATGGCTTGGTCGGTGGGTGGGGGTGTCCTGCGGTGCGTGGGTAGGGGTGTCGTGCGGTTGTTGTGTTCGGCCCGTGGGATTGGGATTTCCACACCGTGCGGGGCGGTGTAGACCCGGGAGAACTCGATTTTCGTCCCCGGAGTGTCGGAGTTGTAGTGATATGGAAGGATGTATAAACCGGGGATGTGGCCCAATCATCCCCGGATGCGGCGAGACTGTGGGGGGCGTGCCCCGAGGGGCAACTCCCGCCGCGCGCGCCTCGCCCCATGATTGGCCGAGGGCGGGCAGGGGGGAAGCCCTCGGCCAATGGGATTGGGGCTCGGAAAACGCAGGGATGAAAGCCATACGCCTATAGTATTATAATATTCTCGCGGTAGGCATAACGCCTTACGGAAAACGTGATATCTCCTCAACCAGTCCTTCGTTTGTTAGCGATATTTTCAGCAGCAGAACGACAATGTCAACGGCAATCTTTTTTGTATCGGTGCCAGATCACTACGACGCATGGTTCAACCCGAAAAACGCCTGAAAGACTTTCGCTATCAATAGCACCTCCCCATATTGGTCACCCTAGAAAACGTACAAGTTTTCGCGCCACGGCGGTTGTTGTTTAACATTGAAATTCGGCGACAATGCAACCACTAGCATACCGACCAATGCCAGCCTCTAACGGAGCCCCGCGTTCCTTACAGCACGATCACAGCAATGCGGTAGAGCTGCAAAATACCGAAATTCAGGAAAATCTGTACCGGATGCAAACGCACCGAGGATTACACTTTAGGGGTATACTGGTTATATGCTATATGCTATGCTTGTAATTCAAAATGTACTGGGCTGAACCTAAGCTTTCTTTCAAGCCAAAGATGTCGTCGTAACTCGGTGTGGTTCGGGAGGGATAACGTTTTCCGTAAGGCGTGCTTCGTAGCCTCTATTATACTGGAAATAGTACAGCTGCTGCGGAAAAGATAAATAATGCAAATAAACAAAAAAAGAGAAAAAACATGGAGTTACAGTATGACCGGCGCGGCCCCTCAAGAACCCTTTTTTTGTGTCCGATTGGCACGCACGCAGGATATATAGCCTAGCTCACAAGTCTACACCCAACATCAAACAACAAAACACAACATCAACATCAACATCAACATCAACATCAACATGCCATTGTTTTCCTCCTTCAATCACCAGGGTACACGACAAGAAGAGCAGCACCATGCCCTCAAGGCAAGTAGGCAACCTTGTGGTTGCCGCGGCGTTCGCCCTCTTCGCGGCGTTTCTCTTCTGCGCCCGGGACGAGCACGGAGCATGGCGCACAGACTACCTCTGTCTGTTCTCAGAGGAGCACTCGTGCCGGACAGCGATCGGCCTCGACGACAAGGGCGATATCCCGGCGCAAGCGAAGGCCGCCCCGATCAAGAAAAAGGGCGCTGCGACGCCATTGTCAAAGGATATCAAGGACGCCGCCACTGGCCTAACGCTACCGCGGACAAAACGCTTCTCGAAGGCTACCCTCACGTGCCTCGGGGTGGGCGTGCGCGCAAAATCGATCGCCGTCGCGAAGGTCAATGTGTACACGGTGGGGCTGTACGTCGACCCGAAGGGGGCGCGAGGATCCCTCAAGAAGTACGCCGGTGTGGACCCCAAGGCGCTGAGCAAGGACCGCACGTTGTACAAGACCCTGGGGCAGGCGGGGGGCTTCACCAAGTACCTTCACCTGGTGTTCGCGAGGAGCGTGGGGGCGCAGAAAGTGGTGGACGCTCTGACCTCTGTCAAGGGCGTAAGGGAAGATGTTTTGACCAAGTAAGTGGTGAAAAGCAGCGGTCTCATAGCTTGTCGCCCGCCTACAGGTTGACTGCGCAGAGATTTAAAATAATGGTTGCGTTACGGAGTATGTTTTCCTCGCCGCCTCTCAGGGCCCTCAGTTATGTACCAATATCGTATGCGTTCATTGTAGGTCGTACAAATCCTCACTTTTAGGCCGATTTTGTCGTCTGGTTGGAAGCCGTTGGTATGGCACACAAGCGCTCTGTTGGTAATGGCTCACTAACTGTAGTGATATAAATAACTTGCGGGTATCCGTGTCGGGACCGACGGTCGGGGGTGAGAAACAGAAGCTTCAGCTGGGGTGGTTTGGACTTGCATCGCCTTCCGTTTCGTACAGGAAATGTTATTCGAACAGAGAGAGACCAGTCGGCGCGCTAACGTGGTTCCGGGCTGATGTTGTCTCATCGCCACTTATACATATGTCCGTCCTCGGGACTTAGGACTATCGACTCACACCGACGCTTAGATTGCCTGCATACTGTCGTAAAAAGGAAACCATCGTGGTGCTACCGTTCCACTCCAACGCTCTCCCGGTGACGCGCTGTGCCCCAAATTCCGTGGCCAACCATCGGCCTGGCCTCACGTCGTGATCGCTGGCTGTTCTCTTGTTTTCTTCTGTTTCGCGCAGATTTTCGACGATGATGTTGGATGCAGTTGGAAAGAACATTGGCAAGGGGGAATCGGTTTCTTTGGGCTGGGAAGGCAAGGACAAGCTGGTTGTCTTGGTCAGAGACAAGCTGGCTGGCACCGTGGTGGACGCCGCCCTTCCCAAGGCCATCTTCGATCTTTATTTGGGTTCTAGTCCTGTCTCGCCACCTGCCAAGGCTGCCTTTGCGGAAGGGGTGCCCGCCTTCCTGGCTAGTTGAGCAGTATCCGGGCGATTTTCGGGGAGCCGTTGTGTCAAGCGTAAGTATTATAGTGGCCTTCGATCACGATGGACTAGAGTGCCCCCATGTCATCAAGGCGGTGCGCTCGGTTGTGTGCTATACACACACGTCTTTTTTTCTGCAGTCACTGGTTGTGAAGCACCGTCACTCTCTTTGTATACAAGTATTATAAGTACGGCCAGATATAGCTTGGAGCTCTATTAATAACATCGTGCCTTAGTGGGTGTTGAACGCAGTGTTTCCATCTGCCATACTCGTATCATGGCTCTACCATAGTCGCAGCGACGGCGACGCCCGTTTTTTCGCCAAGGACATCACTCCAAAGCCGCACCTTGTTGCGTGGTGTTACCAGTGAGTTGCATGTGCTATTTTAGTGACGATGATATGTCGAGAGTGGTTCTTCGACTGTTAACGTGGAGCGTTGCGTTGTTTCCTTGTTGCTTTGCGGCGGGGCAATAGTATTGTGTAGACCTAGTAAAAGGTACCAGCGCATTCATGTTGTAGACTGCGACGGTGGTGGGACCTTCGGTTTAGCACCGACCCAAGTTGAAAATATAGGCTTACGTGTGTATGTCGTGCGTGCAATGAATGTGAAGTACGGATGTGGCAGAAACTATTACGTGTCAGTGTTGGGAGCAGTAGCTACTCTCACACCGTTGGCTGTACTACCTGTAACGGTGTGAGATAAGGAGGATCCTTGGGTTTGGGGGAGAAAACGCACTGCGTACATCCGTCGGTGATGTACCAGCACACTCCAAGTTCATTTTCAGTGTGTGTTTTGTTTTACTCGCCGTACACGCGAGCATTGCATCGAGGAGCGCTGACTGCCCACGGTGCTGCAGCGATTGCGTTGCGTCTCTCATGGTTGTGGTGGCTTTCACCGGGATTGTTTTATCATAGAGGCCATTCTCTTGTTTTTTCTTAATGAACGTATCTGTTACCTGATGCGTGGTCTCGTATCGTCGGGGAGTCAGTCGAGGCAACAAGTTTTTAATGGTCAAAGCGCGGACTCAAGTACTGAGATTTGTTTCATGGTGCAGCTGCAACGAGTCCCTCGCAGATTAAGCACAACGCGCTTCACCCTCTGGTATACACTGTACATGCTGCAATCATAACGAACGCGGCCATCTGCGGCTGTTGTTGTATACTTTGAATATGTGTTACGTGCAGTAACCCCAAACTTCTTCCGTACATACAAAACCCTTATTTTCTCGTGCCTCGATAATAATACGCTTTGTATTTTGCTGTCGAAGTTGTATCATATTATTGCGCACCCCCCCCTCGGAGCACGGGGGGGCGGAGAGAGGGACAGGCCCCCGGGGCTGCTCCAACAGCAACCCCACGCTATCGTCCGTAACCCTGAGTCAAGTTCCATCCCAACTGGCACTGTCGAGCTTTCGACGCCAGCCTCCAATAATGGTATTTGGCTCAGCTTACGGACGCATTGCGTCCCTTCCCTACCCCCTTTGCTGTACCCCTAGGGTGCGCACGTCAAGATCCAACTTCTTTCTATCCGCTTGGCACAAATGATGAGGCTGCGTACCAGCTGATGTCTTCTTCGCCTACTCAAGGATGTCCCTTGGACGGTGCCACTCATCACACCTTCGTTGCAAATCAGCTACATGCAGCGGTATTCGCTCAAATAGTAGATCTTACGGGGTTTAACATAATATACTGTAGCACTTGTGCTCTCTGAATTTTTTCCTAAGCAACTCTGCCGATGGGTTATGTTTGCTGTAAACACGCCCAATGGAAGTATCACGCACAGCTTACAAAGTTGAACTTCGACGAAATCCTCGACCCGACAGATGTAGTCTAGTGTAATACTCCTATTATTTTTGACCCAAAGATCGCGTGAAAAGCACTTCGCCACCGGGAATTCCCCCTGTCCATGACCATGTGATATTGTGTAACGCAAACAAAAGTACGATGACATGGATGGGGACTTGACCTCAATATCCATTAGAGCTGTGAGTATCCGACTTTATTTTAATGATACACTGGTACAATACTGTGATAATAGGAGTTTTCTTCACTTGGTGTCGATGGTCGAGGCCCAACATATTTTCAACGTGTTACGCATGAGTCACCTCCTGCGGTCAAACATTGAACTCCCAACGGATCGCCCGTCTGAAAGAGAAACACCGCGCTATTTTAAGAGATAACATACACAAGAAGGATTTATAGTTTCCACGCACAGATTGAGCTGCCCCACTTGTCCCTTCCCCCTCTCTCGCCCCCTTTTGATCAAAATCAGGCCCCCACGTCCTTAAAAACTCCGCCCTCCCCTCGCCGGTTATTCGACTCGCAGGATTCACTTGATAAACTGATGCATTTCCTTCCACAGCTGTCAGATTCTGTCCCCCTCAGAAACGGGGTTTTTTACAGTTTCCGCGCACAGACTGCCTAACATCACCCTGTTGACCCTGATAGCTACACTGTAATTGCAAGGGGAGTCGCCGACCTATACCCTTAGACTAATGAGGACACCCAACCCGCAATACGCGAGATCGGAGTATCACACACAGCTTGCAAAGATGAGCTTCGAAAAAACATTCGATCTTACAGCTGGAGTTTATCTTAATTTGTATAATATATATTATAAAAAATGAAAATACACTCCAGCTGTGAGATCGAAGATTTCGTCGAAACTCATGTTTGCAAGCTGTGTGTGATACTCCGATCGCGCATATTACGAGTTGTGTGTCCTCATTAAGGATATAGGTCGGCGACTCCCCTTACAACTACAGTGTAGCTATCAGGGCCAACAGGGTGATTTTAGTCAGTCTGTGCGCGGAAACTATAAAACCCGTTTCTGAGGGGGACAAAATCTGACAGCTGTGGAGGGAAATGTATCCGTTTATCAAGTGAATCCTGTTAGTCGAATAACCGGTGAGGGGGGGGGGGAGTTTTGAAACACGTGGGGGCCTGGTTTTGATCAAAAGCGAGCGGGGTTGGAGGGGGGGGGGGAAAGGGGGGGGGGGGGGGGGCGGACGGGCGGGCAATTTGTGCGTGTAAGCTATAAATCCTTTCAAGGGGATAAATCTGACGGTTTTGGGGAAAAAAATAATATATATATAGACTATCATGGGTAGCCCAATGTTAAGATACGGCCTCGAAAGGCCTGTAGGTATCCGAATTTGAGATCATTTGGATGGGTTTCGTATGATAAGGTTGGCGGTTTATATTCGGGGAAGTTAGGAATTAGATCGGAGGCACGCGCCTCCGATCTCAGAAGCTATCCCGGGCTCTGGTGGAAACGAATAAAGCTACATCTCTACGAAGGAACGAAAGTGAGTACTCTCCGAGGACCTGCTCAATTGGCAGACCTGCAGGGGGCACTCTGTGTCCCCCACCTTTAATTTCACATGTGGCGTCGTCGAGCTTGATATGCCAACCCTCTATACTATAATAGAACTGGCACACACTTTTGGGGGGGACAAGATCATCCGATTTACTGTACTGTACGTAGTGTGGGATACTTTTCGCAGTAGTAGTAATAAGAAAAGGAGTTGAATATCAAAATGCTATTACTACTGAGCATAATCAATAGTAGTACGTAGTACCCCCTAAAAACCGAAGCTCGAACGTTGTCGCCACAACGGGCCGCTCTACCTTCCCGAAGGCCCACAGGGGCAGGCCCAAAGGTGATTATTACGAGTTAGCTGGGCCAAGTTGATTGCGCTCACTCACGATTATTCTAACGGTAGAACAATCATTCATTCGCTGCTGTGTTTCAAGCTCGTACAATACGCTTCCCTTTGTGGATACAGCATAGACGACAACTATGCTTGGATAGAGTTACGGGGGTCCTTTGGGTGCGAAACTCACTCGTGTGTAGTACGTAATCATACGATATCGCACGAGCGTAAATACCGGGCACCTGGTCGCTGGTATTAATATTAATAGTTGTTGTGATCATGATGATACCAGTACGATTCGAGCTGCAGCGAAGATTTAGACCATACCCGGACCTGAGGTGTAGACTAGTCTAGATTTTGAATCTTTAGGTTTGTTTTTCGCAAACAAACGCCGACCAACCGATTTCCCGCAAGATTCTCAGTCCTCTTTATCTCCGCCGTTGTAAGAGCTTCGGCATGTGGACGTAATCAGCTAGCACTTACAGTTACAGCAGTTGGTGCTTGGTGATGGGTGATTGGCTATTATTGGTCAATGGCTATACCGCGTATTTGCTGCTGCTCGTACGAAGTTGTTGCTTGGTAGATGGCGATAATCCTACTAGAGTCGCCAGTCGTCATCACGTCAGTACGTAGACGGAGAAGCAGCACAACAGCAGCAGGTTGTTCGGTTTGTCGGATTGTTGTTTCAGGCTCTACAGCCGTAGGGCTAGAGTCAGAGCTACAGTGGGCCTGCAGCTCTACGTAGTAGTTAGTACGGCATTACTTGCGGACTCGGCTCGCGCACTGTGCGCTGGGGCGTCCTTGATTAAACATGCGACGCAACCGTATCTTGTTTATACTACCTGTCATAACGCCGGTACTTCGTACGCTGGCGTTTCAGTACACCTCCAACGTCACGTGCAACTTCACGTTCTCCGGCGGAAACCAGCCCAACTTCCTTCTCCCCGAGGCCGGGCCTAACAGCCCAGGCGACCAACAGCTGAACGACGGCAATCCTATCACCACGCTGAAATGTGAGTGAAGCAACGCACTGTTGCTGGTATACTTCTCAGATACTGCTATGATACTGCTCTCTCGATGAAAAAAAGTCGCCGTGTAATCGAAGTATGTACGAGTAGTCTATTCGTTCATATCAAAAGGTTTCTTCGAAACGGCGAAGCAAAAAGTATTTACTGATGTACGACTTCGCACTGTTTTGTATCTTGCAGTCCTCTCAGTCCTCTCTATCTAACAGGAATGCCGTATACGTAACTCTCAACAGTACGAGTAGTAAGTAGTGCGTGTAGTGTTCTGGTCGCCAGTCGTTGCCCCAAATCGAAGGGGGGGACTTCAAACGTATGTTGTGCTTCAGACGCTGTAGCGTGCGTCGCCAACAATCTGCCGTCGTCAACAATCCGCGGTGGGTGTGCTCTCAGGTCCCAAACAGCGACACGATGCTGAGGAATTTGACCAAACTCCGGTACGTATCACGGTTCGACGACGACTGAGTGTTGTATTTAATATGCCTGGAACACATCATATCAGGTACAGTAGTAGGTAAAATTATGTGAGCGTTTCGCTTTGCTCATGGAAGCCCAATGTACAGCCGATACGAGTAAAATACGTTCCTCTCTCCGTTGCACATTGTGGGAGCTAGCGGACAACAACACCGTGGAAGGCTGCAACGGTGAATCAGCTGCGTTTTCGGTCAACGATGCCGTCTGGAACTCCAGCTTCATCGGCAACGATGGCAACGAGTACGACCTTGACATCTTCTACGCCACCTACGACGATGAGCTATGGGTTCGCACGCTCCAGGTAATTTAAAGTGAATGTCCATTGTGCGACTAACACATAATTTGTATGAGGTGTATGCGCAGAGCGTGCGAGGTTTGAGCACGTTTGCCTCTTTCCGCCTCATTGTGGCCACACTTGGTACGGCGGGAGGGCCTGACTATACCGCTTGAACTATCAAGGCATTGCATCCTTCCCACCACGCAGGACGAATGTCATGTCAATGCCAAAATGGGAAAGTATTCGTTCGTACATTAATTTTTATACCACAACGACCGTTCAATTTACGTCCAGAGTAGTACCAGGTACCAGCTATCTCGGAATTTGCTCGCACTCGCCGAACATGGGAGGGTATATACCTTCACATTTCGGTTTCGTCTTCATTTGTCCTTTGCGCTATTTGCCTCCAGCCTCACATGGACCCAAGCCTGTACGAAGCGTTGAACAACACCATCGTTCGGCTGAACATCACGTGCAGCGGTGACTGGTCTAGCTGCATCGAGTTCACCACCAATTTCACCGACGCCACGCCGTACAACACGACCGCCCCCTATACCTTCAACGACACCTGCTATCATGGCTTTTCCACTGGCGAGCGTGTCCCGATCGTAAAAGTGCCTGCGGCGTCCCCTGTAGGCCCCACAACCGCGTCTTCGCTAGGCTCTAACTACACCATCATCTTGGCTGGAAAGGCCGACCAAGGGCTTCCTTGGTCCGAAGGGTTTGACGCCAGTGGGGAGGAAAAAGATGACGAATTCTGGAGCGACTGGTGGGACACAGTTCACAAACGATACGGACGGCGTGTCAGCTCTAGCGGTGACGATGGTTAGTGCGCAACATCAACGACGTAGCACGTTGCCATGATATTGTAACATTCGTTGCATTTTCAACGTCCAAGTGTCGAGTTACTGAATGTCCAGTACATGTATGTTACGGTTTGTTCCCCGCGGACTTGCGTTTTTCTTTTTTTCACACACATCTACTTTCCAGCTTCTGGACAAGCCGTGGCCACAGGTGTCGTCCCTTCTCCCCCCGGTTCTTACCTTCAATTTTTATCGCGCATAGGGTTCAGCGATCCCACTGCTCGTCGATTTTTTATCGAGTGTTGCTAACTCACGCTCTCGCGCTTTCCACAAGTCAATTTGTGCGCAAGAAAAAATCCCCACGAATGTATACGAGTACGCACTCGGGGGGATTCAAACTCATGAAACTGACCTATTATACCAGGCTCGAGGATAACCTGATATGCCACCGGGGCGACCGGTCTATTGGGGTTAGGGTTAGGGTTATGCTGATCCGGTATTCGCACGAGCCCTCCGAAACGTCCACCAGATATAGTCTAGATATGTAGTCTCTCGTGAACTATATACATACATTTATATGCATCTCAAGTGTTTACAGCTACTGCATGTAGTGCTCGTTGCGTAAGAATGATTCACACATTGAAGCAAGCGACGAATTCTAACGATGCTTGCCGCTTCGTATTGACCACATCCATACGAACACAAATAAATAATAGATGCAGTCCCCACCATCCACCTCTCTAACCTCTCGCGCCCTTTTTGCTTCGAGCGCCATCATGACAGACTATTACCGCCGTCGATTCCTGTCTCGTTTTCAA